>JAZKJV010002498.1:0-459681 GCA_037367405.1 Ottelia alismoides | reverse complement strand
TAAAGGGACATGACTGAAACTGCAATATTTGAGAAGAGTATAACTGATAAAAACACTAAATGGGCGAGAGAAGCTTCCATTCTTGTTCCTGTGTCTCTCATGGCACGTGGATCCCACGCACGTGATCGTTCTTCATGGAAATTTCGTCATGGACCCCCACAAACATATGGTAATAAAAAAACGAACCACATCCAGTTTCACCTCCCACGGTGCCACCCACCCACCCCCACACCACCATCCAAAGTAGAAGAGCGAAGGAGAGAGCGAATCCGTTGCCATTCCAGACTTTAACCCCCTTCTCATTCCACGCAGTGTTTTGAAACCGTGCCGAACCGGCCCGTTCCACCAGTGAACCGGGTGTGTGAACGGTGTTTTACGCCTACGTTTATCACCTTCTGCCTTCTGGATTCTTCCCCCTACCAGTCGCCCCATGCATATCTTCTTACCCGTCACACCCCAAATCCATATATTCCATCGTCCTTTCTCTCCCTCTCCCGCGATTCGCTCAGGTACCCATCTCAGATTAGTGCCATCCCATCCCAAATCCGGCATCTACGCCTCCTTTGTCGCCTCCGATTCCGATCAATGGTGGTATGGGTGTTGGAGATCACCTTTGACCCATCCATAATGGACTTCTTGAATCTGTTCGTGGTAAAAAGATCCAATCTTTGAATTTGTTTGTTCATTCTTATCTTTGTTGGAATCAAGATGTCGGATCCTCTGTTGGTGGCGAGGTATTGGTGCCACGAATGCTCCCGCATGGTGAGCCCCATCATGGAGGCCGAGATCAAGTGCCCCTCCTGCGACGGAGGCTTCGTGGAGGAGATGGAGATGCGCCCCGACGACCCCACAGAGGTCGTCCTTGGCGACGCACCCTCTCTCTGGACCCCCATCGTCCTCACCATGATGCACATGGGCGCCTCCCGCCACCGCACCAACCACCACCCCGATGCCGACAACGACGCCACCGAAACTAACCCCGTGCGCCGACGCCGCAACGCCATCTCCATGCTGGAGCTGCTCCACGGCCTCCGGGCCATGGCCCCCGAGGAGGAGATGGACGCCCATGAAGAGGAACAGGACGTGATGGTCCTCAACCCCTTCCTCTCCGGCGCGGCCCACATGGGAGCCTCCCTCGGGGACTACTTCGTGGGGCCGGGCTTCGATCGGCTCCTCCAGCAGCTGGGGGAAAACGACCCAAATAGGCAGGGGACCCCTCCAGCGCAGAAGGAGGCGGTTGAGGCTCTACCCACAATCCGGGTTACGGAGAGGTCGAGCTGTCCGGTGTGCCTGGACGAGCTGGAGGTGGGTGGTGAGGCCAAGGAGATGCCATGCAAGCATGCCTTCCATAGTGGGTGCCTGCTGCCGTGGCTGGAGATGCACAGCTCTTGTCCGGTGTGCAGGTTCCAGCTGCCCGTGGAAGGGGAGGAGGAGATGAGGCAAGGTCAGGGTGGAGGAGAGAGCGGGAGGGTGTCGTGGCCGTGGCCTTTCAGTGCTCTGTTCTCGTCGGAGGGACGGGGGAGGGAGGCCTCTGGTGGGTCCAGTGGGGATGGGCATGCGGGCTTTTGAATCAAATGAGGTTCTCTCATCAATCAATCAATCGTTGTTGGGGTTTCCGATTTCTGTACATATGGGGCCATGCTCTGTTGTTTTTCTTCTTCTTTGGCAGGGGATGCTGAGGGGGAAGGTGGTGAGATAAGAGGTGATTAGACAGAAATAAAAGAAGTTAAATGGTTAATTAATTTCTTTGGAACTATCGTTGGTTTGATGCCAATTAATTTTGCACGACATCGTGTAAAACGTGATCATGTTTGTGAATCAAACATGATGTACTTTTGCCTGTGGAAAACATCTAATCTTCTAATGACAGAAAACAGTTACTGTTAATCCCCTGTTAAATCAGACAGAATGCACATTAAGCTATACGAATGCCTTTAATGCCTTATTAAGTCAGCATCTTATCCTCTAATCCCTGTTTTACTTACTTGATTCAGCAACCCTTTCTTAAAAAGGTTCACAAAAGAACATAGAAAATCCTGAGTTTCAGGTAATTTGTAGAGTTTAACTGGCATCTTTTTAAACAAGTTTCACTATGCGCTGTATTAAGGATAGTAGAGGATGATTGCATCGCTGGATGTTCTACAAAACACGAGTAACGTTTGTGGCAATACTACGGACATAATAGCTTCCATTTCTTATAAACAGTTACAGGTGATTTTCCTACTGTCAACATGACATTGTAAATTTTTGTTTTATAAATTGCTTTCAAACCACTTCAAACTCCAGGCCTCAGTTTATCGAGTAGTAATTATGAAACAACAGTTGCAACTCTCATTTAGCAAAAACAGTAACATGAAAAACAGCAATTTAGTAAAACCACAAGAAGTTTGTATAAAAAGATTGGTAATTACAAACTTAAAATGTGCATTAAAACGATAGAAGTTAAACTTTCAGTTCTCGCCTGATTCATTGCAAAGGATTCTGTCTAATAGCGGCATCAAGGTCATGTAATTGCGACAACACCACCAAAGCTTTTTCTAAATTAAGTAGGAAAGGCTAAGTGCATTGCACATTCACTTCACTCTTTCACACAGACATTGTGCCACTCAGACACTATGCTTCATATACACATCACTCACTAATTTCCACTATATGGTATGACTATGGTTGATCTACCTGCATTTACCATATTGCATCACCTTGTTTAAAAATCTCCTTTCTTTTCAAAACTATAAATACAAGACTTTACCTTAAAAATCGACTAATTTGCACCAGTACGCATAGAATTTTGCGATACTGATGCATACTGATGCATAGAATCGGCATAGCCCTGTCCGTAATTCTCGGTCAGGTCATCGAAGAAAAGTTGTTCCAGTCAGGGCATGATTCGGCGAACGATTCGCTGATCGACGAACTGTTTGTCGATCAACGATATTCCGGAAAATTTTTCAATTTTATATTATAAAAAATAATATATAAAAATATTTGGAATTGAGAATCGGCAAATGGTTTGCCGATTCTCAATTCCAAATATTTTTATATATTATCGGCAAACATTTCGCTGATCGGCGAACCGTTCGTCGAATCATGCCATAACTGGGAAAAACTTTCCTTTCGAATCATTACAGACAGGGCTATTCCCTGTCCTGGCAGTTTTTGGTAGCAGATGGGTACGGATAACTTAAATGCAGCACCAGTGACGCTTTACAAAAATGGTATCTGAGCTAAAATCAAAGAAATAACTTGTCCCTGGGGAAAATCAGAGAAGCCGAATCGTACTAGTTCTCTGGATATCACTGTTAATGCAGATTCCATCACACGAATACAAGTTTTACAGACAACAAAAATCGAGGAGGAGATCCCTTAATAACATGTAGAAGATACAAGCTGCTCCGAAATATAGGGGAGCAGGTCGATGCACAGAAGCACCCAGCACTCCTTTGAGCCTGGAAGCTTCTAATGATTCAGCTAATTTAAGCAGAGATACGACTAGGGTTCGCAACTACAGATCCCATTGCATCCGCTGCTCTGTACAGTCCTGGCTACAGAATGCAATATCATCCCTGCAGTCAACATTAAAAAAAATGTCAGCAAATCGGCAACAAGATCATAACATATATGTGTGACATATATGTGTGTATATGGTGACCACCTCTTGCCCTTCCCCCACATCGACGCTCATGCAAGAGAGGCATCGTGTCGTCGTGTTCGTGGTCGATACCTCCTCGCAGCAGATCTCGCTCTCCCTGAAGACATCGTCGGGTGGAGGCACAGTGGTAGGGGGTGATACGTGATGGCGTCGGGAGATGCGATGGGAGGAAGGGTATGCCGAGGAGGATTTGTGCCTTCCTTGTTTTGCTTTTCTTTTCAGGAGAAAAGGCTCAAACTAATGGATTTATTAACACCATAGAACATGTTTTTTTTCTTTTTTAGCTTTTGTGTGAGTTGTGAATCACAAGAGCTTGGCGATAAAAATTAATATCATGATCAGATCTCGGAAAATTATGATCAGATATCAAAAAAAACACGATCAAATTTCGCAATAAAATTGGATTATTTATAAATATACAAATCTCAAATTGTCTTTACAAACCTCATATCATTTTTACAATTATCTATTGCTATTTACAATCTCGGATTTTTTTTACATTTTATCAATTTTTAATAGTCTATTTTTTTGCAAATCTCCACTCAAATATTACGAAGGGACCATGTGTTTTTACAAAAGGAACGAGGAAAGATTACATAGGGACGCAAAACAATAACAAAGATCCATTAACGTTACAAACAAAGACTTTTACAGGGAGCATGAATTTTACAAAGGCGCTCAAAGAAACTACAAATATTTATAAAATATTACAAAGGCCAATACAAAATTTACAAATGGAAATAATAATATACAAAAACTAATGAATGAGAATGTAAGAAAACATGTGGTCTGAATTTTACAAATTTGAATCTAAATTCTACATAATTTGATCCATGTTTACAAATATCTGCATGTAATTGCATTTGTTGTGAAAGTTTTTGGAAATCGACAAATAAAGTAATTAAATTCCAAATTAAAATGAGTCAAAAGAGATAATTGATATTATTAAATGGGATTCAATTTTGAATGGAAATAAATTGACCGAAATACCCTTTTTGACAACATACCATTAGATCAAGATCCAATGGATCTCGTTGATGGCTCACTACAAAAGTGATGAGCCCCAATTCCATTTGAAAGGTATTGTGTGTGTGCATGTGTGTGTACGTACGTGCATAAATATGTATATACATGTATGTATATATGGTTTAGGGAGCGCTTTTCCTCCTTCTGGGAAGATTTTGTTTTCTCCTTATGACATGGTCAAGAGAAACATCAATGTATAAGATTGAGCGGAATCAATAAAAAAGAGAAGAGCTGGGTGGGCTCCCGAGACTCTCCTGGGATAGTGGCACCCTCACCCCGCAAAGAGTTGGTGTGGTCTTTCCCCTACTTGATGGTCAACCCACCTACACCCCCCACGAGTAGAAGAAGAACTGAGCTTAATGCGCTTTTGCTCTCATCACATGAGCCTCCCAAAGAAGAAGATTGTGGATGAAAAGGTAGGGACCAATGGTTAACTAAATAATCTTAATCTGAGAGCGACAATCCATTGTTACACGGAATATAATAGTTTCGACAGGACATGAATTTTTTTCCTTGTGGGGACTCTCCAGCATTCCCTTTACCTACGGGAAAGGACTTCATTGATAAGGCCACTAACCACAATTGATAGTCGCACGAACTACAAAGTAAGAATTCCATGCCTTGAGTAGGGCAGGCAAACATAGATAGAGATACCACACTGACGAGTGGTCTTTCTCCTTCCATAGAGTGCATCTTCTCCTTGCTTTGATAGAAGCAGGAAATAGAGCTAAGGCAAGAAAGTAGGCTACAGCAGGACAGTGGGGACATAGGACAAGGACGAAGGAAAGGAGAGAATGTCGAATGAATTGGTATGTGATCTCAACTAACTACTAAATTATATCAAAGTTTGTAGTTCCTTTTAAATTTTCTCTTGGCATTTACCTTATTCTAGTTCCATCACAGATGGTTCTTATCATTTCCGCATCCGCTAAGTCAAATGGTTGATTATCTCCTCCCAAAGTGTTAGTGATGAATGGCCTAGCACAGGAAGAAAAAGATAACTTGTCCACCTATCCTATAATCTAGTCCGATATATACCACTATTATATATTAGGGGAGCCTTTCTAAGGCGAATACATAGTTCCAACCTTATGCCCCTCTTCCTTTAACCTTGGCGTTAAACTGAACACGTTGATGTAGAGATTGAGGGACTTCGTATATTATAAAGTTAAGCTTAGAAGAAGGTGACTCGGAGATTAGAAGAAGGCGACTCGTACATACAACTGATACCTTTGGAAGAGATCGGTGGTTGACTTTCTCGATTCGCAAGAATAAGGAATAGCTAGCCGGTTGATCAATCTCAATGATATTATCAGCCGGCAAACCAGAGACGAATGACCATGGTCCCGACCATCACCAGCACTGTGACGTTTACTAATCAATGAATCAATGGCTCACGACAAGCAAGGGAGATGAGAGTTGTGGGCGGTGGAATAAAGGAGGCCCACGGAGCCTCGCCTTTTTTAACAGGTTGTGAGTTGTAGCTTAGGGAGCGCCTTCCTTTTGTAAAGATTTTTCTTTCTCTGAATGATCTGGGTGAGAGAAACATTGGTGTAAAAGATTTAAAGGGATCGGTAGAAAAGAGAAGGGCCAAGTGGGCTCCTAAGACTCTCTTAGGACAATGGCACCCCAGACCCATGAAGGGTTGGTGTGGTCTTTCCCCTGCTTGCCGGTCAACCCATCTACTGTAGAAGGGCCGAGAGAGAGAGAGAGAGAGAGAGAGAGAGAGAGAGAGTGGGGAGTCTGGAAAGTGAGGATGACAGTCGGGACTCATGACAAATGGGCGGCAAACAACTTTTTCGTTGACATGTGCATCCTCTTTAAGAAGAAGACTGACTACCATCTCTCTTTCTAGGCAGTATATCCGCATCCTGACTTGAGCCCACTAGATATTCTGCCATGGCCTAACATAGGAAAATAAGACTCGCTTTCACCCTCCTCTCCTATCAGCTTCTCCAGAGGTCTCTTTTTCTCTTACATATATAACTAGTAGTGAAATGAATCTCCACGAGAATGTTGGAAAGAGAGATGTAGTATGCCTCAGCTCGACTTATGTTATGCAAAGAGTGGCTTGGGGAAAGATATACATTCACATTGCCAAGTAGCAATATCAAAGCTCAACGACTAAGTCTAAGCTTTCGCAACACTGCAGGAAGCTGGAAAGTGCTCAAAGTCGACTAAGTAGGGTATGAGGGAACAATCAACTCCAATAATGGGCAAAATCATTATATTTTCCGAGAACATCATTCAACTTACTAACCATTGAAATTAGCGATGAATATAATTTCCACCATTGTATAATTAGCATGGTCTATATAACGATGCTTATATGTTGCTTTTTTAAAATTATAATTAATCATCATCAAATTTTTACTTCAAAATCTAGCGACAATTAGTTAATTTTTTAAAATAGTAACGGATAAGTGTTGCTATGTGGACCTTCTCTAATGATACAACGATGGATATTCTATGTGTCGCTACTTTCAAATATAAAAAATAAGTTTTCAACGAACAATATCATTGTTATTTATGTAACAATGACCAATTTAGAGAGGAATTTTGAAAAGAAATGTCATTATAGCCCAGATTTGTTATAGTGGATGTTCCATCGTGACCTCCTCTCATAAGAAAAAAATATTTGCGATACTTCGATCGTAGAATGCATCCACGAAGGTGATCTCGAGCTATTCTATAAATTGCTAGTCTTGGATTGTCGATCCGAACACCTTCTCTGACGACGACTACGGCTCTCCATCGACTATTTTGACAAAACATGTACTGGTGCTTCGGTGAAGTAAGAGATGGTGAGTGGTTAGATTTTTGAGAGGGCAGTCTACCATCTCATATTTATAGAAAAAGAGGTGAAATTCATATCCGGTTTGGATCTGATTTGAGTACATATATGGATCTTAACCATTCATCTTAAAACATCAATAAAATGAGCTAATAAGCTCGGAATTTTATATTCTTGGACTCGTTGGAAAGGTTTTGACGGGCTCTATGAAATGATGTCATCGTTTATATGCTTTTGGTTGCCAGAAATCCTCCAGAATTTAGAATAAAAATACGTACTTTCTCACTTGGAGACATGCCTTAGTTATTAAAGGATTTCATATAAGTAGGGGTAAGACTGAATATATGAGTGCATATTTGATGAAAGCAGTGGTGAAGAAATCGATGTGAAAATTCAAGATGATAACATTCAGAAGAAAGATTCTTTTAGATACTTGGGATCAAAATTGTAACACGATAAAAAAACTGGTGGAGATGTTACCGACATAATGTTGACGTGCAACTCAACACTGTAACGACATGCAACTCAAAACGTTGGTGGACATTGACAACAACGAGTATGGCATAGATGATGGAGGAAGACATTGTGCCGTGGTACCGGTTACATTGTTAGGGCTTTCGTTTTGAGAAGGGGAATTGTGAAGTTGGGCTTTGGGAGGATTAACCAACAAGGGAGATAAGAACCCAAAGGAAATATGGGCTAATCCATGGGCTTACATAGGTTGTGTGATCGGGCTAAGTGCACCTCGGGTAATTTGTGCCATCATGCTAGTGGGCCATTAGGTTTGGAACACTGGGCTTAAGACTGAGTTGGGCTAGCAGACCTGTGATAGGGCCATGGATTTGGACGGACCTCAGCCCGAGCCCAGCCCAAAAAAATAGGGGCATGATTACAACCCATGCTTGGCTCCTTTTGTATCTGGGCTTGGACCGCTCAACGCTATACATGTTAGACTTCAGGTTGGGTTGGGCTAGTCTGGCCAAATGCTCCTCCCCAAGAATATGACAGACGAATCACATATTCATCGTAGAACAAACTTATATACAACTTATATCTTTCCTAAGACAACCCCCACCAAAGATTTTATTCGTCAAGGAAAAAAGGAACCCTCAACATGGGACATTTATGCAATAAGCTAACAAAAAGAAAATACATTATTAACATTTAATCTAAATAATCAAGCTTACTTGAGCTTAGATGAAGTGAAACAAGGCTTTAAATACTTGATGAAGATGGATGAAGCTAGAGAGCACTTGATAACACAATTAAGTAATTGAGTATTTGCACGCACAAATGAGTAGTATGATCACAAGTCCCTTATATGATAGAAATGAACTATTTGGAAAATTAAGGTGTAAGGGGATCTAATAGTCTTACTTATAAGCTTAAGAAGGTTTAGTAACTAATATATATCATTAAGTAGAGCTAGGTAGAAGATAAATAAAGGCTAGATCAAATTAGTCGACTAAAAAAAATTATCAGCCGACAAAAATTTAAACTAGTCAACTAGCATAAAAATTTGACTGAAAGATTACTTACCATAGAAATTGGACATTAGTGATTGATGACTCGCCTCGCGACTCGGGTTAAGGTATCAGATAAATCACGAGAGATCGTTGCGACCCAAATCGCGAAGCGCAATCAACAAGAAAAATAGAAACCACTTAAAAATAAATCAATCAAAACAAGGACATGTCAGCGGTCTCCACTATTTATTTAACCCGGTATAGCGACCAGGGTCGAACACAAGGAGCTCGGAAATGTACGAAGTAGTCGAAAATCAGAAGAATAAACACATTTTTGTGATTTTTTCATTTGCAATTTTTTATATTTTCAAAATGAGAAAACAAATAAAAAGCACAAGGTAAAAACAAGCTTTAACAATTTTTATAAAGACTAAAATTCTAAAAAATTAGAAATAAAAATGATTTTACGTTTTAAAAATAATTAGATGTTTTTGGTAATTTTATGGGATTTTTCTAATTTGTATATGATTTTATAAAAATCAAATAAGGGCAAAATAGTAAAATAGTGCACAACCAAGACAAAAGTGCAAGTTAAAAATATCTAAAATGCCTTATTGCCTTGGAGTGTAATTTTAGGAAAAAGTAAATAAAAATACTCAACTACAGAAACTAGAATTATTTATTTTTGAATTTTTTTGAAATTTTTAACGATTCTTATAAGATTTTTAGAGTTTTTAGCTTTTTAGGATTTTTATAAGAGATAATGCAACAAAAATTGTATTGGAATTAAAACACGCAAAAACAAATACTCACTATTTTTTTTGTAATTTTTAAGTTTTTTTATATTTTTTTATATTTTATAAAATAGGCAGAACACTTTTTAAGGGTTTTTTATTTTTAGAAAATATCAAATAAAACTAAATTAATTCACAAAAATCAACATAAATATTACGTATTAGCAGGAGCTAACTGTAATTTTTATGGAAATTTTGGAGTTGATTTAGTATTTATTTAAAAAAATAAAGCATACAACAAGCAATGACCAAAATGTAATTCTACTGAAGTTTACATGCCTAAAGATAACAACTGTGAAAAGCTCAGGGCAAATATTGCAAAAATCATGGGTACACATGCGCACTACACGTGACTAAGCCTCACAGGGGTATAAATGCAAATACAATTAATAAACATTCATTTTATAACAATAAAAAAGGTTCAGGAGATAGAGTGAAAATAACCCACAATGTCACTTGTCAGGCCACGTGCTACACATAAAGAGGGTCTAAAATGCAAATACTAAAAATTGAAGGTTCAAACTGCAAATGGTCCAAAATAAAACTAACCGCGACAAATATTTATAGGACCATGAAGTAAATACAAAACATGGAAGAGCCTAAGTGCAAATCAGCCTTTATTATCGAGCGATCTAACGGACGAGGGATCTCCACGTAAGGATGGATGGCTGAGATTGGCTGGTATGCCTTTGATGGTAGACGGCTCTGGTTGGATCAGATGATTAGGAGCTCCCCGATGATAAACGATTCCGATTAGACCTGGAGCGAGCTCCAATCGGACGGTGGAGGGATCGTCTGGACGAACGGGGAAGAACTTTTCTCCGGCAAGTTTCTTCCATCAATTGTGCACGGCTCCGACGCTCTCTCAAGCTGTAGATGGATGGGATCGACCAGTGATGGCGTTCTGCAGCTTCATGAAGGCTCCGATGGGCCCAGAACCAAGCGAGAGCCCCTGGGGGTGATTGGGTACCTGGGGCTTTCCTGGACTCCGCGATGCCTCCAGATATGGCCCCTTGGCGTGCTAATCCTACAGAAGAAGAGGGTCGTGCTTGGAGATAAAGCTCCAACGAGGATTAGGCACCCAAAAGCACAACGAATCAAGGGGCCAGTGAACGAGGCAGGGCCTATATGAAGCGGATGGACCTGCTATGCAACTCCAATCTGATGATTGGAGTCGATGCGAGGATGCGGGGAGTGATGTAGAAGTAGAAGGTAGTCGGAGTGGGTGGAGTCTTGTCGAAAGTGCGTGAAACGATGGAGAACGGAAGCTTGTCAGAGCTACTCTGTTCGACGGTGAGATGATGGATTAAATGGACGAAAAGCGATAGAGGAGTTGCCTGAAGATGGAGGGGGTTCACCTGGGAGTCATGGATGAAATCCATGGAGGTTGTGGCTCTATGGACGGAGGTTCATGAGGCTGATGCTCCTTGCGGCGGAGCGGAGGCAAAGCTCGCCGAACCTAGGGTTACCACGCCTCCAAAGGATGCCCTAACCTTGTCTCTCTCTCATTGTCACTCTAGAAAGGAGTAGGCATGCGCAACTGAAGATGTGGAGCAGCAAAGGTGCAGAAAAGGAGGAGATTCAGTCAGATTATATAGGCGTGGGGTCCAGGAAGATGGGGATGGTGCCCGCGAATCGAGGCATGGATCGGGCAAGAGATCATCGGGCGAGGATTAGGGATCTGCAGCCTCAATCCGGAGCGAAGATTTGGGCGAAGAGGAGATCGGGTCGGATTTAGAGAAATTGGAGACTACCGGCCAAAACTTGACTCGACATGGACAGGGTCTGAGGGGAACAGTTGACTAGGGTCAACGATCCAACATGGCCCAATCAGAAGGGGCGGTGAATAAGGATAAAAGACGCTACATGACAAAACTGCTAGAAAAATAAAGAAAATTGATTTAAAAATAATAAATGAATTTAAAAAATTAAAAAAATGAATAAAACGAAAAATGATTATTATTTTCAAACTATTTTCTGTGATTTTTAATTATTTTATAAAAAATAAATTAGTCTATATACAATATGTAGTATTATATACATGTATAATATACCTATGTAGTTTGTACTATTATTTTTATTTTATTATTTTTACACAAATACTCCAATTTTGTATTTATTAATTTTCCACATATTTTTAGGGATGCAAAATAATTTTTATTTTATTTTTATGATTTATTTACAGGTATAAAATAAATAGGGACTGAAACATATATACATGTATTTTGTACAAGTGAGAAAGGATTTTATTTTTATTTTTTGATTTTTATTTTATTTTTGTTTTATTTTTAGGACTAGATAACAAGAATATTTTATTTTTATTTTGTCAAAAATAATTATTTACATATATATATATATGTAATATATACAATATAGAGTAGGCCCTATCTCTCTCTACTTATTTTATTTGGCGATTAGGTCAAGGTTTGACCTTCTCTTGGGGGTCGGGTCACTCTATATTTATTCTAAATGCCTCCTTCCTTTTTCTTTTCCTTTATTCTTTTATTTTTGCACAAATACATGCTAATTATACAATGTTAACACATGCATGTTGAATGCTAATTTATTGTATTTACACATATTTATATGATGCTTTGCCAAGATAAATAGCTAAAATAAAGAATAAAGAGTGAGAATCGGGGATTCATCACCCTCCTATACTTTACCTTTACTAGTCCCTTAGCAAATACTTATTTGAAAAAGAAGTGAAAAGAGAAGAAAAGAAAAAGAAGGAGAATCAAGGTTGATCATTAAACTTGTCTTCATTAAATTGAAGTATGGAGCTCAATCAGACCTTTGGATTATTAGTTTGCCGGAACCTTATTTGGACCTAGGTTTAAGACTCAACAGCCTATAAGTTCCACCACTCTATGGTCAAGACTCCTCAATAATCCAGATCAGAACAAGTCTACATACACAAACTCTAATGACCATGAATCTTTCCTTGTACTGTGTAAGTGGTATGTAGCTCCCCACCTCAGAAATGACAAGGCAACATCCTCCCTTAGCAAGGTAACTCTAATGCCCTAGTCTAGCAGCTCTTTCCACGAGGAGCGGGGTATTCTCTTCTAATTTCAAGTTCAACCGGTTCAAGAAGAGGGGGAAAGAAGAGAATGGATCGTGGCCAGTGTAGCCATGTATCCCTGGGAACCCAACCAGTGTAGCTAAGTCTCCTGCTGCAAGCTTCATGAGATGAGAAGGTATAACACAAGCTTTGTTTTATTTGGCTATATACACTCCGCAGGTATTTCATTTTCTATCAGGCCCACCACTTTTTTGGAGTTTTTCTTTCTTTTGCACATTTTTTCGATGTGCATATGTACAACATATCTACATGGTGAAGCATATATACATAAGGACTTTTTCTTCTCGAGCCAGTAGACTATCCCTCTTTTGAAAGCATTATTGCAACCCACAACTCATGTCTTTAGACCTCAACACTGCCTGATCAAGTTGAGGTGTACTTCCCTCTCTAAAGGAAGACAAGAGATTCTGCCTAAAAGTACTACCCTCGTATGCTACCCCAAGCCAAAGGAAATTGCCTCCTCACCACCTCATTCGTGTAGAGATGAGTGTAAAGTGCTGGTCCAAGTAAAGCCATTGTCTGTGAGAGTCATGTGTGTGTTGTTAAGTGTTCTACTTAGGCTCATCAAGATGACATGTGAACATAGCCTAGTGGAATCAAAGAATTAAGTCACCAATGGACCTGAAAAGTCTTATCCCCAAATCCTACAAGGTTCCTCTGAGAATCGGGTGGATTAAGGTCTTAACCAAGCTCCATTTTCCAATTTAGTTCCAGACTAGTTTAAATGTCAACTATGATTCAGAAGAATATAAAAATACTACAAACATCTTTTTATACAAAAGTTTTTAAAAACTGTGCAAAATTTTTGAAAATGTTTGAATGCATGCATAAATGCAGAAGTTTTGCAAACTGTTTACAAACATTTGCACAGGGATTTTTGCGAACTTTTATTTTTCAAATATTTTACAAAAAAATTGTACTATATACATAGTTTTGATACAAAAGTATTTACAAGCTTTTCACAAGCAAAACATTTTTACAAACATTTGTACAGAAATAATTTTTATAAATAGCTATGTATGTGCAAGAAAGAATCTTATGTACAAGAAAATTTTTAATTTTTTTGTGATTTTTAATAAGTGATTTTTAGCCATTTTATTTATTAACACACTCACACAAAGTACGAGCTATGGCTAAAGTATATATGTAATATATACAACACCCCTCTATACTTAGCTTGAACGATGTCCTTAGAGTGATCAAAGAGCGATGAAGAAGACATAACTCGTGCTTAGTATAAGGAAGTGAAAAGAAAGGCTATACTACAACGACGAATAAAATAATAGAAAGAATAGAGCTCGGTGGTTCCCCTATACTTAGGATCAAGTAATCCTAAGTATAGCAAACTGTACACAAAGGGAAAACCGAGTGAGAGAATGTATATGGTCTACCTCCCCTGTACTTAAGGTAAAATATCCCTAAGTATAGGCAACAAAACAATGGTAAAAAGAATCAAAAGAATAATAAAAAATCTGGCACCCATGTACTTAGGGTAAAGTACACCCTAAGTATAGCAAAATCACAAGATGCAGATGGGGTGTTAGATTAAAGAATGAGATGATATAGACATATGGATCTATGCAGGGCAGAAACCAGTGATAATCAGGCACGAGATGCAACTGATGTGAGTCAAAGACCACATCTCATGCAAAATGAATCGAGGTTACGCTAACAATCAACAGATCATGGTCTAGATATGACTTGAGGCGCTGACCATTGACACGAAAGGTGGACTCAGATGACATTTCAGATATGTGGATACTACCATTGTCATGGACCAGGTATGGTCCCTTTCACTTATCTCTACAACTTCCCTAGAAATAGTCTAAGCCTGGCATCAAACAACCATACTCTCTGATATGGCTCAAACTGCTTATGGGTGATATGAGAATCATGCCATATCTTTACTCGCTCCTTATACTGTAAGCTGTTTGAAAAGGCTGTGTCTCTAAGCTCCTCCAGGGATGCCAATTCTGCCTTCATTTAATTACCTATACTCTTTGGATCCAATAATATATCAATGACAGCCCAAAGTGGCTTATGCTTAATCTCAACAGGTAAATGGTATGGTTTGCCATAAATGAGACGAAAGAGAGATGTAACCAAAGGAGTCTTGAAGGAAGTCCGATATGCCCACAAGATCGAGTCCAGAAGCTGTAACCGATCCTTACGGTGTGGGCGGACTACCTTCTGCAGTATTGTCTTGATCTCCATGTTCGATACTTAAGCAAGACCATTGGTCTGAGGAGGATATGGAGTGACAAATCGATGGTCTATGATGAACTCGTTAGCAAAGCCTTTACCTTGTCTTTGATAAAGTGAGACCCCCCGTCAGATATCGATACTCTAGGCACCCTGAACCATGAAATGACATTTTTCCTCAAAAAATTGCAAACAATCTTAGCATCTGCGGTTCGGGCGGGTATGGCCTCAACCCAATGACTCACATAATCAACATCCAACAGAATGTATTCAAATCCCCGACTCTTAGAAAATGGATCCATGAAATCAATGCCCCATGCGTCAAAAACCTTACAAAAGTGAATGGGCTGCATCGGCATCATATCACGTTGTCCACAAGTGCCCATCAGTACATCTATGGTAGGCCACCATAGGTCAGATTGGAGCACTTTCTATGTTGTTCTCCTCCCAGAATGATGTCCTCCTGCCTCAAGCTTGTAGTAGTATGTGAAGACGTTGTGGTGCTCCTCCTGAGGAATGCACCGACGCCAGACGCTATCCCCTCCTTCATGATAAAGGATGGGATCCTCCCAATGGTAGGACTTGGCCTTCGCAAGGAAGGTCTCAAGTCATTGTCTGGGCCAACCTTGTCGAGCTTTCTTGGCGACAAGATAACTTACAATATCGGCGTACCATGGGAGAGAGGAGAAAGCAAGGATCACCTCATCTGGGAAGGTCTCTATAATGGGATCAGTCTGCTCAGATTCCTCAAGATTTTTCAAACGAGAGAGATGATCCACCACCACATTCTTGACTCCAGGTTTATCCTTAATCTCAATATCAAATTCCTGAAGTCGAAGGATCCATCTAGTTAGTCTTACTTTGGTATCCTTCTTTGCCATGAGGTACCTGATGGAGTTGTGATCTGTATAGATAGTAACTTTGGATCCAAGAATATATGATCAGAATATGTCTAGAGCAAAAAATATGGCTAGCATATCTTTCTCTTTAATAGTACAGTTCCTCTGCACGACATCCAATGTACGACTAGCGTAGTGAATGACAAATGGTACTCTATCCCTCCTCTATCCAAGAACGACCCCCACGGTAAAATCGGAGGTGTTCGTCATGATCTCAAATGGAAGAGACTAATCAGGCGGCTAAGGGACATGAGCCTCAACAACTAAGCTCTTGAGAGACTCAAATGGCGCAAGACACTTATCATCTACAATGAACTCAGTGTTTTTTGTCAGCAAATTAGTTAACGGTCAGGCAATCATGCTGAAGTCGTGAATGAAACGCCGGTAGAAACCGACATGCCCCAGAAAAGACTATAACTCTCGTATGTTGGACGGTGGATTGAGTTTCCTAATGATATCCACCTTGGTCGGATCAATCTCCATGTCCCTATTGGAGATGATATGACCAATCACCGTCCCCTGAGTCACCATGAAGTGACTCTTCTCCCAAGACAAGACAAGATGAACCTCTACGCAACGTTGAAGAACATGGTCTAGGAAATCAAGACAAGCATCAAACCCGTCCCCATAGACCGAAAAGTCATCCATGAAGACCTCTAAACAATCACCCACCATGTCCGAGAAAATGGACAACATGTACCTTTGGAATGTCGTCGAGGCGTTATATAGACCAAAGGGCATCCGTCTGAAAGCATAAGTCCCAAACGGACAGGTGAATGTCATTTTATCCTGGTCTTCGGGCGCTATGGCCACCTGATTATAGCCGGAGTACCCGTCAAGAAAACAGTAGTGACTCTTCCCAACTAGCCTCTCTATAACCCGATCAATAAAAGGTAGAAGGAAATGATCCTTCTTGGTAGCCTGATTCAATCATCTGTAGTCCACACAGACCCTCCAAGAAGTGGGTACCCGGGTAGCTATCTCTTCTTAGGACTAGCTCACAACTATGGTGATGCCCGTCTTCTTGGGCACAACATGTAATGGACTAACTGATGAGCCGCCCGAACAACTAAGGTAAAGGAATAACTAAGGTCGTTGCGACCTCAGTCGCACGGGACTCAGAGCTTAATCAAGAAAAATTCAGACCACCAAATAGAAATCAAAACATGATAAAAATCACGGTAGCGGTCTCGCTATGATATTAACCTGGTATAGCACCCAGGGTCGAACTCAAAGAGCACGTGATGGCCATACGGCCTACGAAGTAGTCCAAAACAAATAAAAAATATAAACAAAGGATTTTTGGTGGATTTTTGATATTTTTATTTTTTTGGAATTTTTATTTATAAAGAAAATAAGAAAACAAATAAAACAAGCAACTTTCAACAATTATTTAATTACTCTAACATGCTCCAAAAAATCAACAAAAATATTTTTAGAATGTTTGTATTTTTTACTGTTTTTGGTGAATTTTTGATAATTTTCTGATTTTTATAGAATTTTATAAAAATGAAAGAAGGAAGAAAAATGAAGCTGCTGTCCAGGCAGGCTTCAAGGACTAAAATAAAATAGATAATGGTCCTAAAATAGCCTGGAGGTATTTTTCATGGAAAATAGAAATAAAAAGGAAAAATTAGGAATACGATTTATTATTTTTGGAATTTTCTGTGATTTATTATAATTTTTATGGGTTTTTCAATTTTTATATTTTTTTATAAATCCAAAAATGACCAAAAATGGTCAGAAGATCAATCACACTAAAATAAACAAAATCTAATTTCTTATAGTTTTTGAAGATGTTTTAATATTTTTTTGTGATTTTTATATCTGGACAGGGACAAAAAGAGAGGTTTTTGATTTTTTTAAAAATAATAAAATGATAAAAAATGTCTCCAAAAATTAGTAAAAATTTTACACAGTGGCAGGAGACATATGTCCAATTTTCACTTAATTTGGAGTAATTTTGCTATTTTATTAAAATAAAAAACAACCAAACAGTGCACAAGGACCTAACTACAAGAAAACTATGTTCCAGGGGCCTATTAATAACACGATAGAAAATCTTGGGGCCCAAAGTGCAAAATTCCCCAAGACCCACGCACGGCACTCGTGACCCAGGCCTGGAAGGACTAAAAAGTCATTCCTATTTTAAAAGATTCAAACATTAACAATCTGGAAACGCCGGGTATAAAATGCAAAATGTCCAATAAACCACGTGTCGATGCACGTGCACAATACACACAGGGACTAGATAGCAAATATCCAAAACAGTAAGGTCTTCGATGCAAAATAACCAAAATAAAATGAACTACAAAAACTATTTACAGGACTAAATATTAAATGCAAAAGAGAGAACGGCCTACAACGTAATTTACCCTTTATTAGCAGATGGGCCGAGGGGAAGCCACGTGGAAGATCGGACGGTTGTGGACGAGGGGCTTCTCTTCGGCTGATGGACGCTCCAGGTTTAAACCTCCAAAGATCTGACGGTGATGGCTGCTCCTCAAGTGAATGGCTACGATCTAATCTGGAGCGTCGAGGAAGATCGGACGTCTACTAGAGATCCTGGAAGAACAGGTGGCTGGCGAACTTCGGCGGCCTGATACACGCACGATGGACCTCCCCTGCTGCTCCTGAAATGTGGAATGGCTCGGCCAAGGTGTCCTGCAGCTAATGCTCTGCTCCGATGATGACGGGGAGCTCTGGAGAGCTCCGGCGATGGTAAAGACCTAGAGCACATGCACTCTATCATTCCGACCTCCAGATCAGGTCGATTTGACCTTCTACCTGCACAGGAAGAAAGAGGGGTCGAGGGCAAACTACCTCAACCCGTTAGCGCACGTGAAAGGTGAAAGATGCGGCGGTGTGGAGGTCCTCCGACGATGCGACGGAGGAGGAGGACTGAAGTCCCTGCTCCGGGGCGAGTCAGGGTTGGGTGGTTGAATGAAGAATGTGCGGAGAAGGCTCGTGAAGGTGGTGGCGTGTTCGGATGGGCAAATGGCTGGACGGAGACGACGGGCGGAAGCGGTGGAGCTACAGGAACCTAGAACTAAAAATCGAAACCTACGCTAATCTACTGCCTAAAGAAGTTACCTGGCGGAGGAGGTCGACTGTGCTGGAGCTCGGGGAGCTCCGGCGGTCATTGCCTGCAAGGGAGCATCGAGTCCCGAGGCTGGGCACGCTCGCGACGGCGCACGGCGGCGAAGCCACCGGATCAGAGGATTCCCAATGCCTCGAGCCTCCCTTCCACTCCAAATCGCACCGCTGTCACTTAGGCGAGGTGGAGGAGTTCCTTGGCTGCGAGGGGAAGGTCCAGAGATAAGTGAATCAGCTGCCGTAGGCGAGACTTTATATGTCTAGGGGTTCGAGAAGACAAGGATCGGGCAAGCAAATCGGAGCTCGGACCCCTCATACCCACCCCGGGCGTGGATCTGGAATGAACAAGGATCAAACGGAGCCCGGGGTTTGGGTGTTTGGCGATCGGGTCGAACGGGGAAAAATGGTAGAAGTCAGGTCGGGCGAGTCGAACCCGGCACTGGTGGTCCTGGGGGGAGAGTTGACCGGGGGTCAACATCCCCCGTGGACCAATCAGAGCCTGCCAATTATTCCAATTTTGTAAATTAAATAATAAATAGAAAAAGGTCGAATTAAAAAAAAGTTAAAACATAAAAAATGTTTATTTATTTATAAACTATTTTTTGTGATTTTTATTTATTTTTTTTGAAATAAAAATTAGGTATTTACAATATAGTACTATATACATAGGTATATACAATATTGTATTTTTTATTTTGATTTTTAATTATTTATTTTTATACATTTTTATTCTTATTTTTTATTTTATTTATTTACAAGATAAAATTTTGAATAGTTAGGTATTTTTATTTTATTTTTATTATTTAATTACAAGGGGTAAATAAATAGGTTTATTTATATACATATATGGTATATATATAATATAGGAAATTGATTTTATTTTTATTCTTTTTATTGTATTTTTATTTTTATGGTTTGTATTTTATTTATTTACACTATGAAATATAGAATATGTACAATTTTTATTGGATTTTATTTATTTATTTATAAGGAGAAAATAAATGGGGAAGTGATGAATCTCGATTCATCATTCTTTATTCTATCATTTTGGCCTTAAAAATCCAAGCAAATGCATGTAAATAACATCAATTTATACATATTAGCATTCATTGTTTATTGTATTGTACATAAAATAAGGTTTTTAATGCCAAAATTATAGAATAAAGAGAAGAGAAGAAAAAGGAATAAAATATTGCAAATATTTTATGACCCTAACCCCGAGACCAAGGCCAGAATGGAATTGGTCGACAAGAAATAAAGCAGGGGGAGATAAGGGCCAATAATACAATAAATACCTCATTTAATTATTCATTCATTTATGCATTTTGACACCTATTTTGCATTTAATTATTTATTCATCAAATAAAAATATTTTGTACATAAAAATTGTAGATAATAATATAAATAAAAATACAAAATTGATTTTGTACAAAAATAATATACAGTGTACATTTTATACTCAGAATAAGAAGCCAAAATCTCAACTTCACAGACCCATATCATGCAAATAAAAACTCAAAATCCACCAATCTCACCTTTAATTGTATATAGCTTTCCAAGAACTATTTAATAAAATTGATTTCAGAATTTTTGGAGTTTATCTGTAAAAGTTAGGTTTTGGGCCCCTAATGTACATAATATCGATTAAAATATTCAATTTATTCATTACCCATTATTTTTAAAAATTCATATTTTTATAAATTTATATACATTATTTAGAACATATGTGTACATTAAAACTATAATTGAACCAAGAAGAAATGCACAAATAAAATAAAGTTATCTAAATACATAGGTAAAATACCTATGTTATCTATATGTATATAAATAAAAAGGGACTTTATTCTTTTATTATTTATTCATCTATATTTTTAATATTTATTAAAAATGTAATCCCTAAATAAAACAAATAAAATACATTAAATAAATAAAATGTATATATAATATAGGTAAAATACCTATAAGTATACCTACATATTACATAGACCTATTTATTTAAACATGTAAATAAACTCATAAAAATTAAATAAAAATATATTTATACTCACAAAAATAAGCTATAAATAAGTAAAATAAGAAAATAAAATAATAAAATAAAAATACACAAAATAAAAATAAATACATGTAAATACACTTATAAATACATCATTAAAATAAATTCATAATAAAACATATCAAAAAAATAAATAAAAATCATAAATAAATAATACATTAATTAATAAACATTTTTTTATTTTATAATCAAAATAAAAAGTCATTTATTATGACTAAATAATGAGTCAAATTTGTGCAGACGTGAACCAATAGGATTCCATCATTCGTTGACCTCGGTCAACTCAGCCCTCAGCCTCACCAGCCCGTCAAATCTGTCAGACATTGCGTTTTCTCCAAATTTTACCGATCGACCCGTCGCTCCAATGACATCGGTCCCTTCACGGAAATTACTCCCAAAACAACCCTTATACACGCCCATGGCTTGTTTCCCTTGTATATAACTTCGATTTCTTTTTTTGGCCGGTCAATAAGGGCTCCCATTATGTTCATAAATAATTTCAGCCTCCAGCCTGTCAAATCTATCAAACCCCCCGTCGTCTCCCATTTTTCCCGGGCACCTCGTCCATCGATCGCCTTTGCTTCCTTCACAAGAAATGTTCCTGGCATATTGTACATCCACGCCCAAGGCTTGTTTCCCTTGTATATATCACCGATTCCTTATTAGTTGTCGGTCAAATAAGGGTGCCAACCATGTTTATAAATAACTCCATCTTCCTCCTCCGATTTTTTTGGCCATTTCCCTAGCCCTAGAGCTCCCATCTTCGGCCTAGTGTGCATCCATGTGACAGGTGGAGGTCCCCTGAAGGTTATGGAAGCTCGCGAAGGAAGGAGATGCGCCCACGGCGGCGCTCTGGCAGTCGTCCTGCTCCCTGGAGTTTTTCCAGGTATAAGAGCTGCGCACTTATTTTCTTAGGTAGATTTTTATCCCCGTTTTTCATTCATGTCTTTTATTTTGCATTTAGATCATTAGGATAGCCTAGTTTAGCTAATTCAAAGTTCGCCAGAGCTCAGCTCCGGCGACTTCTCCACCGTACCCCCGCCTGTTTTCCGACCGCTACGACCACCCCATTCCACTCCCTTCCAGTTCTTCATCTCCCAGCCACCTCCGTCCAACCAGATCCCCCCTGGATCCGCGAATCGATGCTCGTCTCCTCCGCTTCGCCGGAGCATCGCCACCCTCATCCATTCTTGTGCTAATAGCTTCAGTTTTTGGCCGAGGAGCATCGCCTCGAGCTGAGCTTTCTTCCTGAGCAGGTTAGGTGCACTATTAAGCACCAGGAGATGAAGTTACAGGCCGTCGGAGATACCTGGAGCACCTTGCCTTCTCCGACCTCGCAAGGGCGCTCCAGTGATCCTCTGACTGAACCAAGAACTCCAGCAAGTAGAGGACCCTTCCAGGAAGCCCATGGGACCTTCAGGAGCGGCAAAGACCGGCGGAGCAGCGAGATCCCACCGGAAGAAGCTCACCCAGGCGAGCGTTCTTCCCCGTTCTTCCAGATATCCTCCTCGCCGTCGGATGAAGATCAAGGCCCCAGTTCGAGATACAGCCGTCCGATGGAGCAGCGTTCAGACCGTCAGATCACCTCGGGTGATCTAATCCTCACCACCCATCGACTAAGCGGCATCGGCAGATGTGGAGGCGACACGTGTCAAGTGGACGAAGATCAGCCGTTGGATCGCGCACCTTTAGGGTAAATTTCAGATACGCCCCCCGCCATTTTGTATTTATATTTTAATGCTATAAACAGACTTTCACGTTGTAAATAAATTGTAATTTTTGCAGTAGGCCCCCTGTGGTTTTTATATAAGATTGTACAAAATAAATTAACAATAAAAAAGTCGCAAAATCAAAGGAGTTTTATACTTGTAAATAGCCCAAAACTTCATGGATTTTTAATAATTTCATTTCAACTCCTTTTTGGCTAATTCTTTCTCTAGCTTGTTCATAATAATGTATATAAAAATACAAAAATACAAAACAAATTTTACCTTAAATAAATGCTCCTAGATCCCAATGAGAAAAAGCCGTAAAGTCCAACTTCCAAGCTAAATTCCCGCTCCGTATGAACTCCAAATTCACCAAACTCACTTTTAAAGTTCAAGTTAGAAAATTATCTATCCAACGGAAGTCGTTTCATTAAAATCGGAGCTCATTTGCAAAAGTTGGGTTTTGGGACCTAGATGTACATTGTACATTATGTATATATTCATACTTTCTTCATTTTTTATTATATCTTTCTTAATTATTAAAAATACAAAAAAATCATACTTGTGTTGTATTTTAATTATACTATTTTATTGTATTTTTTCGTTGTAAATATCTCTTATTAAAAAGACAAAAAAAATACATATTAGAAAAGTAAAAAAAATGTAAATGGTGTTTTGTCTTCTTTTGTAAATTCTCCACGATTTATCTTCTCTTTTTATTTTATTGTATTTAAAGTAGACAACTTTATTTATTTATTTATTTATTATTTAATTTCCATTCTCTACAATAACCACCAATTCAACTCCATTATTCCACCATTTTTTCCCAACTTCCCATTCAACTCCATTAATAAATCAACCTCCCATTCAACCCCACCACTTTAATAACCTCTCATCCCATTCTCTTTATATACATGTCATTCTCCTCATTTTTGCCTTTGATCCATCTTTATGTGAGGAGAGCCTAGTTCCCTGAGTTGAATCGGTGACAGCGACGCAACCGCGGTCGAGCGACGACGGCCCTCTCTCCGGTGTGATCCGTTGGTTCTTTGGCCAACATCGCAGCCGCAACCGCGCGCTGCTCGAGCTCATCGCACGCCGGCGATTTGAGCGAAGACCGTGCTCACGAGAGCACATCATAGGCGACCGTCCATCGTAGGTAAATTTTTCATCTCATTTTATCATCTTGTCATTTTTTTTGCATTTTTTTATCACATTAGACATGGAGACCCCCAATCATTGGAGAGAATCTCAGATCATTCTCGGGCGACCCTTCCTTAGGACTGCAGGCGCAACTTTCGATTATGGTACGGGAATGATGAAGTTCAGATCTCCAGGTGGAGAAGTGAACCTTGAGACTACACGTGAGGCGCGTGATTTTTGCACTTTAGCCCTGGAGGTTTTTGTAAATTGTGTATTAGTTCCAAAAATAAAAATAAATGTTTATTTCTGTAGTAATTTTTGCACTGATGCCCCTGATAATTATTTTATTTGCAAAAATACCCCTGCCAGGCTGTGTAATTTTTGTTTCTTTCTTATATTTATTAAAAATGCCCATGTAGCTCCTAAAAATTCAGAAAAATTAGGATAGATGCTTCATGCAATGTTCTTTCACGTCCATATTTTATTTTGCATTTTTTGCATTTAACCTAATTATTAAAAATGAAAAAGGAGCCCTTTTTGTATTGTTTATATTAGATATTACAAAAAATATAAAATGCTTTTGAAAAATTACAAAAAAATTATATATAGTATATTTATATATATATTGAGTCTAGAAATTGAAAAACCCTAAAAACAAGAAAAATAAAAATAAAAAAATCAGAAATCTCCAAAATCCAACAAAAAATAGAAAAACCCTTAAAAATCCCAAAAATATATTTTTAATTTTTATAATTATCTATATATTATTATTAATGTATTAAAATTAATTTGGGTAATTTTGGAAATTATTTTATATTTTTCAAACCCAAATTATGTGCGGCCTAGTTAATTAGTCCTATATTAGGGTCATTTTTGGAATTAAAAATACAAAAAATTAGAAAAATTCCATAAAAAATAACAAAAAAAATATACAAAAATATAAAAAAAGCCAAAAAAATATTATATGTAATATATATTGAGTATTTATATAATTATTTAACCTTATACTACTCCTCTCTCTCGCTTCTTAGATATATTTCTCTTTATATATATATGTATACATATCTATATTATATAATTAAAAATATAAAAATAAAATAAAAAAATGTGAAATATAAAACAAAATAAAAATTATAAAAACAAAATAAAAATTAAAAAAATATATTTAATCAAAAAACCCACAAAAACAATAAGAATTGGACATGATCAAGAATTGAATAACTGTGCAACCAATTTTACCACACAACCATTCGCCTCCCAGTGTTCGACCTCTACTTGTGCTTACACCTATACACATTTGCATGTAGAGTTATAATAAATTTTAACTCCACATTTTTGAGATTTAATTGCATATATTTCATTGTGGGTTAATTGTTGATTGATCAAGGTCTTTTGTCGGCCGCCTCAGCGACATTGTGATTCCGCCTTGTGTGGATTACTTTAGACCGATGAAAAACCTCAGTCATCAAATGGCGCCGTTGCCGGGTAGGCAACGGATTTTGTATGGTTGTTTATTTATTTATTTAATTCTTTGTTCATGTCCTCTATTCATTTATTTATTTGATTATTTATTGACATTATTGATTGACTATTCTGACCCATCTCTTTTATTTGTATTTGATGCGAGGGACCGCCAAACGAAGGAGGAATTCCTAGGAAGTCCTATGCACCCGAGAGAGGCGGAGTTGGCTCCTCTACACCAGCCAACAGGAGAGAGCATCAAAGACAGATGGAAGAGAATTTTGGATGGCAGACTCATTTATGCATTTTATCATGTATATTTATGTGAGAGAGTGGCACTTAGAAACTTGTAATAATTATGGACTCTCACAGGTACACTCCGACTTCCCGAGGTCCATTGCCCGAGGGATTGTTCCCTTGGGGGCCTCGACAGTTTTGACGCTATTTCTTTTTTGTATTACTTTGTGTGAATGAGCCCTAGCTTAGGAATTGCTTGATCAAGTAGATTAGGTCCAAACACCCTAATATATTTGCATGTACCTATAGTGCGTTTTCGATCTAGTCAAAATTAAACAGTCTGTTCATTTATCTCTTAACCCATGTGCCGTGAGCGAGCCCCATCAAGCGCTAATCCTGAACTTGAGTGTGTCGAGAAGAGGAGGGGTAAGCCAAGACCGGACTCTTAGGTTAAGGATAAGTGACCAACTTGTGGTGCTTCACGATAATAACAGTTACTATCCTAGGGCGATTTCTTCGGCTTGCATTTGCACATAGCATAGGTTTCAATTCTGTTTTGCATCCCGCATGGAGAGAGCTGAGAAGCGTTGTAAGTCTTCTCACTTAGCATGCATCATCGATTTCCGACTTGCATGGCTTTTCCGACCTTCTCCCTCTGTTTTTGCCAACCTAGGATGCTTAATGGAAATTGGAATCTCGATAGGCACGTGCATTGAAAATACCCAAAAAAAAGTGATTACCTAAATAAAATTGGGACTGCTAACTCTATTGGACATAAAAATAAAACATAATGGACTTCCTTGTCTTGGGGAGAGCAACCCCCTCATTGGATGTGTTTTAAGTGCTCACATACACACTAAGGAGTAGAGCCCAAATCCTATCAAGCCTCCTAAGTGTCCGTACAACTTTGTGATTCTCACCTCACTCTAAATATGAAAAGATAAATGATCGTCACCTGACGATCTTCACTGTGTCGAGTAGGTGAATCAGGGGTTTGCCTTGTGTATTGAATGTGACTTGGAGTCTGTTGTGTTTTTCATTCACTATTTGAGTAGCCGGTCCCATCGTGTGAGTCATGCAATTTTCGTCTTTGAGTCTCTCTACCTCTCTTATATATATATCTCCTCATCTGCATCGAGTCGTGATATTGGCGCTTGAGATCAATCATTCTTCGCCAAGTCCGTCGTTTCCCTCTTCTTCACCACCTTCCTAGTGACCAACGTACCATCTCTTCTGTCCCCATCTTCACCGGTTCGAGGAGAGCATGCTCTTTGGACCATCATTTTGACGGTGTTCCCGCCTTGTGTGGAACACCCAATTTTGTCTATGTCCCGATCTTCTCGCACGCCCTCCTCGTCCCCTCTGTGTCACTCTTCTACCACCCGTGATATTGGTGCGTACGCTCAATCAGCTACTCCACTCCATTGTGTTACCCTTCATATCCACCTTCCTCGTGTTCCCCGTATCACCTCTTCCTTTACCCAGGAATGCTGTGCACATCGATGAGGCCCGCATAGAGGATTTTGACTCACATTGATAATTAGAGTTAGTCGGGCATGATGTTTGAGAATGCTGATATGGATATACTACTCTTGGTGGATTTGACTTTGATACGTGCATAGGAGCTTATTGAGGATTTTTTATGATGCACAATCATTAGGTGTGATTATTTATTGGGATATTTGGATCAAGCACACCGGATTGAGGATGCGACTTACTTTGATGATATGATGATGATTTCATGGGTCGTCGGTGATTTATTCATTTTGAGGTTCTTACCCATCTCCATTTTGAGGATTGATTGACTATTATGATTTGAACTTCGAGACAAAGGTGTGTGGAACCCACATGATCTCTCATCTTCGTGAGTGACCCATCCTTGATCTCCTGACTCTTTGATCCACCCTGGCACTTAAAGGAGTCCTGATGATATGTTGTGCCATCTCAGACAGATTTGATTGACCTGAGGGATGTTTTGTGAATGACCTGATTATTTGCTCCCTCACACGATCTTATGCCCTCCTGTTGATTGATGGAATCACATTATTTCGAGGACCTGAGATTTTATGCCAGCATTCCCACGACCTACATTGATCTAGCTTGCATTACTCCCCGAGGACTACCTGCGGGAGGATGCGACAATTTCTAGAACTACGGTTTCACACACTGCTTGGGTCGCCATTGTGATGGGACCCGGAACCGAGTCAGACAATATGCTCGATTGGCCTCACCCTGTGATTGTGTACCCGACCTGTCGGTACCCGAGGCCAGCTGTCTGATTGCTCTCCTTGACGGTCCTTGCAAGGGCGAGCCTTGATACTACAATTATTCACTACCTAGTTCATAGCTCTCCGAGGGTTATCTGCGAGAGGCTATGACACAATTTAACTCTATTGGTCTCTTCTGCAGGTAGACGGTCTGCCGTCTACCGAGGCCACACTTTCTGTGGATCTGTCTGATGGATCCGGCTCCTTTGAGCCTCCCTCTCTCCTTGACGACGCTCGCAAGGACGAGATGTACTCTGATTATTCACTGTGTAGATCACATTACTTCCCGAGGACTATCTACAGAAGGATGTGACTCTTTCTTTACGATCGACTTCACTCATTTATGGTGTCTCCTGTCTATTGGAGTACGAAGCCAATTCGTCTGGTATATGTACTCGGTCTCCCTTTCTGATTGTGCGCCCGATCTGTTGGAGCATGAGACCGACTCGCTCAGACTCCTTTGATCCGCTCGCCTTGATGGTCCTCGCAAGGTTGAGCTACTGAGATCTGCTATTTCCATGACTAGCTGGTAGCACGTTCCCCGAGGGTTGTCTGCGGGACGTTGCCACATTCTTTAGACTCTCCGGCCTCTTCTGCTGGTAGCCGTTATGTCGCTTACCGAGACTGATACTGATGATCCGTCTGATGGATCACTGACGCCTTTGCGTCCGCTCACCTTGACGACCCTTGCAAGGTTGAGTCTCTTTCTGAATATTCGATGATTAGCATGTACCACTCCCCGAGGGTTATCTGCGGGAGGGTACATCATTTTCTAGGTACTCGGTTTCATTTCTGGTGTCTCCTGTCTATTGGAACACGAAGCCGAGTCTTTTTGAGTTGTGTACTTGGTCCCCTCTCTGATTGTGTATCTGATCTGCGGATCACGGGACCAAGTCTTCTGATTATTGTCTGATTCCCGACTCCTTTGAGACTGCTCACCTTGACGACCCTTGCAGGGTTGAGCCATGTATTGCGGTATTCGGTGTGTCTCCTCTGATCTTCCGACCTCATGACCACCGAATGCCACGATGTCTCTTGTTCCTTACTTTTCCATATCTTTTTGAAACTCTGATTGACCGGAGGACTCTGTACTGTTCCGTCTTCCTCCAGGTCTTACAGTATCGGCTCTGTTTCCTAATGCTGACCCTGTGTGCCGATTGTCTGCTTCACGCTACTGGTTCCCGCTTTACTTTCTGATCTATTTGTCTCCAGTAGCCGACACCCACCTGACTGCTTATCCGGGTGTCTTTTCACCTTCTGACTGCGTCCTTGTTCTCATAGGGAGTCAATGGCGCAGTACGGTATTCACTTATCAGATACCGTCATGTACTCCACCAGTTCTTCACCACTTGTATATATGTGTGCTTTGTTCATTCTTTCTCCCGCATGTTAAGTGTGCCCTAGATCTATCACCATATCTTTGTGTCTACACTTAGGATGTACCTTGTCCTAAGTATAGGGGGGTACACATCGCGTTGTTCTTTCGTTGTTTAGTTTTGTCACTCCTGTTGTTGCCTATACTTAGGATTATTTGATCCTAAGTATAGGGGGAGTGATGCGTACAGTCTTCCTGATCTTTTCATCTATCTGTGTATATCTATTTTTTCTTCTTTTCTTCTTTTCTTTTTCATGTTTCTCTATCTATATTAAGGGTGTCGCCCCTTTGTGTCAGTTTTCTGTACCTAGGACGTACTTTGTCCTAAGAATAGGGGGGTGCACCCCTGATTTGTTAATTCTTTGATCTGTTTATTCCCACCCTTGACCCTCCCTGCTTTGTGTACAGTCTGCTATACTTAGGATTATTTGATCCTAAGTATAGGGGGGGACGGTCGACTTCTCGTTGATTCATTCTTTCATTCACTTGTTCCCTTCCTTCATTCTTTAGTCGTTATAGTGTAGGCTTTTCTATACTCAGTACGAGTTATGTCTTCTCTTTGTCTCTTTGACCTATGAGGACATAGCTCATGCTAAGTATAGGGGGGTCGTATATACTCTGTATATACTATATCCATAACTCGTACTTTCGTATAATTATTAATAAATATGGCTAAAAATATGATATAATTCATTAAGTAATAATGCTTTTTATTCCTCAGGTTCTCTTTGTATAGACTGATTAATAAATCAGGTTAAAAATAGTTTTGCAAAATGATTTGAAGAATGGTGTGAACTGTTTGGAAAACTTTTTGTGAAATATTTTCAACCTTTGTAAACATATTTTGATTGCAAAAATTCTTCTATTTGTGTGAAATAAAGGACTTGAAAACCTATTTGCAAATGGTTTTGAAAATGTTTGTAAAAATATTTTGAAAAATGTATATAGTGTTTGCAAAATCTTTGCAAAATAGCTTTCAAATGTTTGTAAATATTTGCAAAACTTATTTTGTACTACAGTTTTCAAAATGATTTTTCAAATAAATTTGAGGAATGAAAGCATCCGAATAAAATAAAATAAATGAAAAAAATAAAATACCTAAAATTCTTTATCAATTGTATATACACCTAAATAAAGCACTTTGGTAAAACCTGTAAATTCTTTAAAATAAAGCAGCACGCCCGTGTAAATAGTTGTACATATTTTATACTTTCAGTGCCAATATTATTTGCAAAAATTCTTTGTGTAAAAACTCTCCTCTTTGTTTTCAAAATTCTTTGAAAAATTCCATTATTCTTTGCATATTTGTAAATAGCATTTGCATAGCATTCATATTCTTTGATTGAGCTTGATGATTGAACTAGTCCAATAAAGTCGAAGATTGGAGCTTGGTTGGACCTTACTGCACCTAATTGCACTGGAACCTTATGGGAACTGGGTTTAAAGTACTTCATATCTATTCAAACTTAATTCTTTGAGAAATCAGGGCTGGGTTCAAGTCACCTCAGTGGACTAACTAGAACTTTTTGAGACACACGCATGACTCTTGTCGGCCGTGACCTAACTTGGACACTTGCACCTTTCACTTGGCTCAACTCAGTTGGAGTGGTGAGGGGGTTGGATTTGCCAGTCTGAGACGCACACGAGTGGAAACATTCGTCCTCGTCTAGGGAGGGAAGTGCACCCCAACCTGGTCCAGTTTCAATGAAGTCGAATGACAGGAGAGTGTGGGTTGCAATAAAGCTTCAAAAGAGGGATAGTCTTCTGGCTCAAGAGGAAAAAGTCCCTATGTAAATGCTGTTGTAAATAGTATGTTGAAAAAAAAAGAAAAAAAAACTTCAAAAAAAGTGGATAGGCTTGTAAATAAAAATAAAAGTGCCTGCCGGAGTATGTATATGTGTTGTATAGAAAATAAGCAAGCTTGAGCATCAAAGTTATACCATGTGAGCCTACAGCTGGATGACTTGACTATACTGGTCTTGCATCCCAGGATAGGTAGCTACACTGGCTACCGTCCATTCTCTTCTTCACCCCCTCCTCTTGAGTTGGATGCCACTTGAACTTAGAAGGGAATACCCCGCTCCTTGACGGTAGAGGGCTGGATTGGGGAATCATTGGGTTGTCATTCTGGAGAAGTCAGCTCCTTTCTCATTTCACTTGGGGAGAGCCACTATCACTTACACTGTACAAGTCAGCTTCATAGTCATAAGGGTTTGCGTATGATGTAGGCTAGTTTTGACCTCGTTATTGAGGAGATTTGAACCGAGTTCTATGACTCTCGAAGGCTGTTGTGTTTTAAATTTGGTTCCCAACCAAGTTCCACACACATTTTCACACCAAGGTCTAACTTGTGCTCCACACTTTGATTTTGTACAGATGAGTTTAATAATCATGATCAATTTGTTTTATTCTTTATTTTTGCCTTTTCTTTTCTTCTTATTCTTTATTCTTTTTATACTTATTGCATAAGTATTTGCTAGGGACTAGCAAAGGCAAGTATAGGGGGATGATGAATCTCGATTCATCATTCTTTATTCTATCATTTTGGCCTTAAAAACCCAAGCAAATGCATATAAATAACATCAATTTATACATATTAACATTCATTGTTTATTGTATTGTACATAAAATAAGGTTTTTAATGCCAAAATTATAGAATAAAAAGAAGAAAAGAAAAAGGAATAAAATATTGCAAATATTTTATGACCCTAACCTCGAGACCAAGGCCAGAATGGAATTGGTCGACAAGAAATAAAGTAGGGGGAGATAAGGGACAATAATACAATAAATACCTCATTTAATTATTCATTCATTTATGCATTTTTGACACCTATTTTGCATTTAATTATTTATTCATCAAATAAAAATATTTTGTACATGAAAATTGTAGATAATAATGTAAATAAAAATACAAAATTGATTTTGTACAAAAATAATATACAGTGTACATTTTATACTCAGAATAAGAAGCCAAAATCTCAACTTCATAGACCCATATCTTGCAAATAAAAACTCAAAATCCACCAAACTCACCTTTAATTGTATATATCTTTCCAAGAACTATTTAATAAAATTGGTTTCAGAATTTTTGGAGTTTATCTGTAAAAATTAGGTTTTGGGCCCCTATTGTACATAATACCGATTAAAATATTCAATTTATTCATTACCCATTATTTTTACAAATTCATATTTTTATAAATTTATATACATTATTTATAACATATGTGTACATTAAAACTATAATTGAACCAAGAAGAAATGCACAAATAAAATAAAGTTATCTAAATACATAGGCAAAATACCTATGTTATCTATATGTATATAAATAAAAAGGGACTTTATTCTTTTATTCTTTATTCATCTATATTTTTAATATTTATTAAAAATTAATTTCTAAATAAAACAAATAAAATACATTAAATAAATAAAATGTATATATAATATAGGTAAAATACCTATAAGTATACCTACATATTACATAGACCTATCTATTTAAGCATGTAAATAAACTCATAAAAATTAAATAAAAATATATTTATACTCAAAAAAATAAGCTATAAATAAATAAAATAAGAAAATAAAATAATAAAATAAAAATACACAAAATAAAAATAAATACATGTAAATACACTTATAAATACATCATTAAAATAAATTCATAATAAAACACATCAAAAAAATAAATAAAAATCATAAATAAATAATACATTAATTAATAAACATTTTTATTTTATAATCAAAATTAAATAAGGTCATTTATTATGACTAAATAATGAGTCAAATTTGTGCAGACGTGGACTAATAGGATTCCAGCATTCCTTGACCTAGGTCAACTCAGCCCTCAGCCTCACCAGCCCGTCAAATCTGTCAGACATTACGTTTTCTACAAATTTTCCCGATCGGCCCGTCGCTCCAATGACATCGGTTCCTTCACTGAAATTACTCCCAAAACAACCCTTATACACGCCCATGACTTGTTTCCCTTGTATATAACTTCGATTTCTTATTTTTGGCCGGTCAATAAGGGCTCCCATTATGTTCATAAATAATTTCAGCCTCCAGCCCGTCAAATCTGTCAAACCCCCCGTCGTCTCCCATTTTTCCCGGGCGTCCCGTCCATCTATCGCCTTTGCGTCCTTCACAAGAAATGTTCCTGGCATATTGTACATCCACGCCCAAGGCTTGTTTCCCTTGTATATATCACCGATTCCTTATTAGTTGCCGGTCAAATAAGGGCGCCAACCATGTTTATAAATAACTCCATCTTCCTCCAAATTTTTTGGCCATTTCCCTAGCCCTAGAGCTCCCATCTTCGGCCTAGTGTGCATCCATGTGACAGGTGGAGGTCCCCTGAAGGTTGTGGAAGCTCGCGGAGGAAGGAGATGCGCCCACAGCGGCGCTCCGGCAGTCGTCCTGCTCCCTGGAGTTTTTCCAGGTATAAGAGCTGCGCACTTATTTTCTTAGGTAGATTTTTATCCCCGCTTTTCATTCCTGTCTTTTATTTTGCATTTAGATCATTAGGATAGCCTAGTTTTATCTAATTCGAAGTTCGCCGGAGCTCAGCTCCGGCGACTTCTCCACCATACCCCCGCATGTTTTCCGACCGCTACGACCACCCCATTCCACTCCCTTCCAGTTCTTCATCTCCCAGCCACCTCCGTCCAACCGGATCCCCCTGGATCCGCGAATCGATGCTCGTCTCCTCCGCTTCGCCGGAGCATCGCCGCCCTCATCCATTCTTGTGCTAATAACTTCAGTTTTTGGCCGTGGAGCATCGCCTCGAGCCGAGCTTTCTTCCTGAGCAGGTTAGGTGCGCTATTAAGCACCAGGAGACGAAGTTACAGGCCGTCGGAGATACCTGGAGCACCTTGCCTTCTCCGACCTCGCAAGGGCGCTCTAGTGATCCTCTGACTGAACCAAGACCTCCAGCAAGTAGAGGACCCTTCCAGGAAGCCTAGGGGACCTTCAGGAGCGGCAAAGAACCGGAGGAGCAGCGAGATCCCACCCGGAAGAAGCTCGCCCAGGCGAGCGTTCTTCCCCGTTCTTCCAGATGTCCTCCTTGCCGTCGGATGAAGATCAAGGCCCCAGTTCGAGCTACAGCCGTCCGATGGAGCAGCGCTCAGACCGTCAGATCACCTCGGGTGATCCAATGCTCACTGCCCATCGACGAAGTGGCATCGGCAGACGTGGAGGCGACGTGTGTCAAGTGGATGAAGATCAGCCGTTGGATCACGCGCCTTTGGGGTAAATTTTAGGTACGCCCCCGCCTTTTTGTATTTATATTTTAATGCTATAAACAGACTTTCACGTTGTAAATAAATTGTAATTTTTGCAGTAGTCCCCCTGTGGTTTTTATAATGCAATTTGGTCCTTCAGCGCCTCACGTGCAGTCCCACGTGAGGCGCGTGATTTTTGCACTTTAGCCCTGGCAGTTTTTGTAAATTGTGTATTAGTTCCAAAAATAAAAATAAATGTTTATTTCTGTAGTAATTTTTGCACTGATTCCCCTGATAGTTATTTTATTTGCAAAAATACCCCTGCCAGGCTGTGTAATTTTTGTGTCTTTCTTCTATTTAATAAAAATGCCCATGTAGCTCCTAAAAATTAAGAAAAATTAGGATAGATGCTTCATGCAATGTTCTTTCACGCCCATATTTTATTTTGCATTTTTTGCATTTAACCTAATTATTAAAAATGAAAAAGGAGCCCTTTTTGTACTGTTTAAATTAGAAAATACAAAAAAATTATAAAATGCTTTTGAAAAATTACAAAAAAATTATATATAGTATACTTATATATATATTGAGTCTAGAAATTGAAAAACCCTAAAAACATGAAAAAGAAAAATAAAAAAATCAGAAAGCTCCAAAATCCATCAAAAATAGAAAAACCCTTAAAAATCCCAAAAATTTATTTTTCATTTTTATAATTATCTATATATTATTATTAATGTATTAAAATTAACTTGGGTAATTTTAAGAATTATTTTATATTTTTCAAAGCCAAATTATGTGCGACCTAGTTAATTAGTCCTATATTAGGGTCATTTTTGGAATTAAAAATACAAAAAAATTAGAAAAAATCCATAAAAAATAACTAAAAAAATATAAAAAATATAAAAAAGCAAAAAAATATTATATGTAATATATATTGAGTATTTATATAAATATTTAACCTTATACTACTCCTCTCTCTCTTCTTAGATATATTTCTCTTTATATATATATGTATACATATCTATATTTTATAATTAAAATATAAAAAGAAAATAACAAAAATGTGAATTATAAAACAAAATAAAAATTATAAAAACAAAATAAAAATTAAAAAATATATTAAATCAAAAAACCCACAAAAACAATAAGAATTAGACATGATCAAGAATTGAATAACTGTGCAACCAATTTTACCACACAACCATTCGCCTCCCAGTGTTCGACCTCTACTTGTGCTTACACCTATACACATTTGCATGTAGAGTTATAATAAATTTTAACTCCACATTTTTGAGATTTAATTGCATATATTTCATTGTGGGTTAATTGTTGATTGATCGAGGTCTTTTGTCGGCCGCCTCAGCGACATTGTGATTCCGCCTTGTGTGGATTACTTTAGACCGATGAAAAACCTCAGTCATCAGGAAGTGGTTTTATATACATGGTGAATATACAAGGGTGAAGGCATTTTTATTTTCTTTTTAATTTCCCAATTATAATTTAATATTTACAAATATTTACAAATAAATAAGAACCCACTTTTATTTTTATTTGAGAGGAAAATATTTTCATTTATTTATTGCTATATTTACACACATGAGCTTCCTTATCTCTCTCTCTACTTTGGCTTTTATGCGGTCAGGCCCATGCTGAGCCCTCCCTAGGGATTAGGTCGCTCAATATTTATTCTAAATATCTCCCTCTTTTTCTTTTGTTTCTTTATTCTTTTATTTATGCACAAAAACATGCTAATTATTGATTTTTACATAATGCATGCAATTTGACAATTATTTGTATTTACAGGAATATACATGTGTTTGGCAAAGTTTTTGTAGCTAAAATAAAAGAATAAAGAGTGATGAATGGGTATTCATCACCCCCCTATACTTAACTTTGCTAGTCCCTTAGCAAACACTTAATTGAAAAAGAAGTGAAAAAGAAAAAGAAAAAGAGGAGAATATACATGGATTAATGATGAATATTAAACTTGCCTTCATTAAATTGAAGTATGGAGCTCGATCAGATCTTTGGATTATTAATTTATCGAAACCTTATTTAGACTTAGGTTTAAAACTCAACAGCCTCTAAGATCCACTAATCTATAATCAGGACTCCTCAATAATCCAAATCAGAACAAGTCATCATACACAAACCCTGAAGACTATGAGTCTTTCCTTGTACTGTGTAAGTGAGGTATATCTCTCCACCTCAGAAGTAGCAACTTGACAACCCTCCCCAACAAGGTAACTCTATGACCCTGGTCTAGCCACTCTTTCCTCGAGGAGCGGGGTATTCCCTTCTAAGTTCAAGTTCAACCGGCTCAAGAAGAGAGGGAAGAAGAGAATGGACCATGGCCAGTGTAGCCATGTATCCTTGGGAGCTCAACCAATGTAGCTAAGTCTCCCTGCTGCAAGCTACATAAGATGGAATCCATAAGTCTCAAGCTTTGCTTATATGCACTATATACATACTCCGATGGGATTATCATTTTCTATCAGACCCACCACTTTTTTGGAGTTATTTTCTTTTTGCATTTTTTTTCAAGTGCATCTATACAACATATACATGTGCAGCATATATACATAAGGAGTTTTTCCTCTTGAGCCAGTAGACTATCCTTCTTTTGAAGCATTATTGCAACCCACAACTCCTGTCGTTAGACCTCATGGCAACCAGACCAAGTTGAGACGCACTTCCTCCACTAAAAGAAGAAGAGAGGTTCCGCCTAGAAGTACTACCCTCATATGCTACCCCAAGTCAAGGAAGACTGTCTCCTCACCACCTCATCCGTAGAGAGTTCGGTGCTAAGTGCGGGTCCAAGTAAAGCCATTGTCTATATGAGTCATGTGTGTGTTGTTAAGTGCTCTACTTAGGCTCATTGAGATGACATGTGATCATAGCCTAGTGGACTCAAAGAATTAAGTCACCATGGACCTGAAAAGCCTTAACCCTAAGCCCTATAAGGTTCCTCTTGGAATTAGGTGGATTAAGATCTTAATCAAGCTCCATTTCCCAATTTAATCCCAGGCTAGTTTAAATGTCAACTATAATCCTGGAAAAACTATTACAAGTATATATAAAGATGCTATTTACACAATATTTACAAACATGCAAAATTTTTGAAATTTTTTTTGAAATCATGGATGTATGCATGAATGTAAGTTTTGCAAAATATTTACACAAATTTACACAAGATTTTTGCAAACTTTTGATTTTCAAAACATTTTGGAAAAATTTTGTACTATATACATAATTTTGATATGCAAAATATTTACAAAAACTTTACACAAAAAGTTTTTTTCGAAAAAATTTTTACAAAAATAATTTGTACACTAGCTATGTATGTGCAAATAAAAGAGTGTTTATTTACAGGGAAATTTTTTTTAATTTTTTATGGAATTTTGGTTTTTAGTTTTTATCCATTTTTATTTATTTACACACTCACACAAAGTACGAGTTATGGCTAAAGTATATATATGAAATATATACACCCCCCTATACTTAGCTCGAACGATGTCCTCAGAGTCAAGAGCGATGAATAAGACATAACTCGTGCTTAGTATAGGGAAGTGAAAAGGAAGGCTATATACAAAGACGAATGAATGAATAGAAATTAAGAGAGTCTCGGTTTTTCCCCCTATACTTAGGATCAAATAAACCTAAGCATAACAAGCTGTACATGAAGGGAAAACCGAGTGAAGAATGTACAGGGTCTACCTCCCCTATACTTAGGGTAAAATATCCCTAAGTATAGGCAGCAAAACAGGGGTAGAAAGACACGAATAAAATCAACAGATATATACAAGAAGCAGGGGCATCACTCCCCTTATACTTAAGGTGAAGAACCTTAAGTATAAGCAACACAACAGAAGTGATGGAACAGAACGAAAGAATAACCCGGTGTTTCCACCCCCCTATACTTAGGATGAGGAATATCCTAAGTATAGCAAAGATAATCCTCAGCGAGACCTGGGGTGAAAACAAGAACGGAAGAAAGAAAGATCAAACTAAGACGAAACATGTATATATAAAAGAGTACAATGTTGAGGTGCCTCTCAACAAGCGCTAGATTTTACGCCCCTAGCTGGGCGCAAAGGCTAGGATAAAGCGGTATCCAGGTTCAGGACGACATCGGTAAGGCGAATGCCGTACTCTCGTTGCAGTCTCGGTATGAGAACAACGATGAAATGGAAAATGTAAACAATGACACCCAGGTATGCAATCAGGCGGGTGTCTGCTACCAGCCAAGGATGTAGAAGTATGTGATCGGGATCCGGTAGCACAAAAGAAACCATCGGCTCTGGATAAGACTGGAGTGGAAGTGTCGAGCCGAAGAAATCAAACGTGGAGAAGGATGGATCAGTCATAGTATCCTCCACGTCAATCAATGTCTCAAAAAGGTATGTATAGTCAAGATCAGGAGACTCTGTAAGAAGACTGATACGCGATGAATAAAATAGAAGCAGATCAGACCGATCATCGAATATCTCCAGGATGGGCTCATCCTCACGAGGGTCGTCGAGGTGAGAAGACTCAGAATCAGAATGATCAGAAGTCTCGGTTTCGTGCTCCGCCAGATCGTAAACACTCTCAGAAGGTGAAACCGAGTACTCATCAAGTGTGGCATCCTCCCGCAGATAACCCTCGGGGAGAGATGCAAGATCAGAAGTGAGTAAGAGAGGATCAGGATCTAGATGGGCATCTGCGCTGTTGTCAAGTATCCACTCTGTGCACCAGGCTGCATCATCATCTGAAATGTCGCTCTCGGCAATCTAGAAGCAGGAGAAGGTACTGGTCAACATCGCGGAAGCTGGCAAAGTGTGTGTGGCTGATCCTCGCTCTGCGGCTATGCTGGCTGCCAACTGGTCCTCAACAAGTGTATCTGTTGATAAATCCACATTTCATCATCTTTATTCTATCATTTTGGCATCAAAAACCCTAGCAAATGCATGTAAATAGCATTAATTCCATCATCTTAGCATTCATGCATGTGTATCTCATTAGTGTAGAAAATAGTGTAATTAAAGCCAAAATTATAGAATAAATAAAAGAAAAGAAAAAGAATAAAATATTGTAAATATTTTATGACCCAAAACCCCAAGACCTAGGCATCTTGATGAATAGGTCGACCAGGAATAAAGTAGGGGGAGATAAGGGTCAAATACCTATTATTTTTATTCATTCTTTATTCATTTTGGGACCTATTTTTGGTTCTACTTTTTATACATCAAATAAAGAAACTTTATACATGAAAGTTGTAGATAATTAAATAAAGAAAAATACAAAATTGATTTCACTGAAAAATAATACACAGATTAAAAGTAATGGTCTGAATAAAATGCCAGAATCCCAACTTCCCAGTCCCGTATCTCACAAATGAAAACTCCAAATGTAGCAAATCACCTTTAAATGTATATAGAATAAAATAAGCTATTTAATGGTAGTGGTTTCGCATTTGGCGGAGCTACGGTTTGAAAGTTGAGTTTTGGACCCACATTGTACAATTGTACAGATTAAAATATTCATTTTATTATTTATTCATTATTTTTGTATTTTTATATTTTTATAATTATGTAAATATTACTTATAATATATTTGTACATTAAAATCAGAATAAAGATGCAAAGAAAACACAAAATAAAAATACTTGTATATACAACACCTAGGTATTATACCTATATACATACCTATACAATACTTACTTATATTTTATTAAATATACTAAACAATTCAGAAAAATGAAATAAAAATATAGTTACATGTATAAAAGTATTTTATAAGTTTATAAAATCAGAAATAAAAATAATAAAATTAAAACACATCAAAATAAAAATAAAAGGGTACAATATATAGGTATTATACCTATAAAGAACTAAAGAGTAAACTCATAAAAATATACCTCATAAAATAAATTAAAAATCATAATAAAATACTACATAAAATAACAAATATTTTTTTTTCTATAATCATAATTTAATTCGGCTTTTTTCTACTTTTAAATGAATTAATAAAAGATTTAATCAGGGTTTTTCCTGGTTGGTCCACGTGGACCAACCAGGTGCAAGCCCTAGTTGACTCTGGTCAACTAGGTGTCCTAGACCCCTGTGGACTCTGACAACCTCGTTTTTGACCCGACTTCACGGATTTCTCGAGGCCAACTCTTTCACCTTTTTGTGTTGCAACCTTCTGCAACATTATTCCTCGATCATCCCTCTAGCTCGCCCATGAATAACCTTGGGCCGAGGACCAACGATTGCTCCGATCTTCGTTGATATATGAGCCCCTGTCACCTCGGGTCAAACCAAATATAAGGAACCCCCGACTTTAAATTTGATTTTGAGTCCCTTTGGTCCACCCCTCTCCGCCTCTCTTGCGCTCTGAAGCTCCCCGGAGGTGACAGCTCCACCGCGAGCTCATCAACCAAAGCGTTCGAGGTCGAAGGCGTCTCCACCACCTCCTGCAACACCGACGGTCGAGGTATATCTCTTCCTCTAGTTCCGGCCATTGAGGACCACTTCATCCCTTTCTTTTTCGTTCATTAGATTAGCCTTAGTCTTAGGAGCGAAAGCCCTCAAGAAATTTCGAGATCCATCGGGTATTTCGCCAAATCGCATCCCCTCGCCGGAGCGCAACTCCGGCCAGTCACACCCCCGTCGCCTCTCGCATCGATTCCGCCCACCTAAGGTCCAGGCATTTTGCCCTGGACATTCTAACCATTTTTGCAGGGTCAACGCTCTTTGAGTAGCGCCTGGGAGCTTTTTTGGCACTCGCCGGAGTTCAGCCGAGCCCCCCAGCTCCGCCGACCGCCAGCGAGCGCCTCGGCCGTCGCCGAGATCTTTTGAAGCATCCAGGAGGAAGATGAGACCCACCGGAGGCCCCACGTCCATTTTGAAGCTCCATCGTCGCCGGAGGACGGAGATCTTGGACGACGAAGCTCGCCCTCGTCGGCGTTCTTCGCTGTTCTTGGTCCTAGCCTCGCAACCGTCGGATCGTGAAGGTCGCCCAGATCGCACAGCCACCGTCGGATGGAGTAGCGCCAGCACCGTTCGATCGTCATCAAGGATCTAATCCCAACCGTGCAACATGAAGCGTCATCGACCGTTGGATTCACGCCACGTGTTTAAGTGAATATCTGCAGCCGTTGGATCCGCGCGCCTGGGGTATTTTGCATCTCAACCCCTGCGCATTTTGTATTTACTCTTTAGTCCAAAAACTTTCGTCTGTAGTGTAAAAGTTTTGTAAAATTTGCAAATAGACCCTCGTATTTATTTTATTTACATAAAGGTCCTCCGCCATGTCACCTCACGTGACTTGTACACGTGAGGTGCGGGCATTTTGCACTGAGGCCCTCAGCCTTTTTGTATTTCATTTTAGTACCAGGACTTTTATATTAAGTGTTAAATTTTTGGAGAAATTGCATGTAAGCCCTCAGGCTCGGAGGAAATTACATCTTAGTCCTCGCCAGGCGCGTGCAAGTCACGCGCCCTGGTGGGAAAATTGCTGAGACACCCCTGCAGGTTTTATAATTTGTGTTTAGTCCTGAAAATTAAATATTCAGTGTTAATTTTTGAGGAAAATTGCATGTATGCCCCTGGACTTTTGGATATTTGCATCAGGCTGTGATATTTTTGTAAACTTGTCTTATTTATTTGGAGCCTCATTTTAATTCGAAAAATTCTCAAAAATTAAACTTAAGCTCCTGTTTGCTTGTACCTTAACGCCATATTTTTAGTTTTTGATTTTATTTCATTTTCATATTTATTAAAAATAAAAAACTCTCCATTTCAGCACTGTCTAGCTTAGAAAATACCAAAAAAATATTAAAATACCTTGAAAATTTCCAAAAAAATTACTTGCTGTGTGTTTCAACCTATTTTAATGTAAGTCCAAAAATCACTAAAAATTTCAAAAGAAAAACCCTAAAAATTGGAAAATACTCAAAAACTTCAAAAAATTCTAAAAAATTGTAGAAAACTCCAAAAATTGTAAACTCAAGTCCTGTAGTCTCCTGTTTTTATTATCTTTATTTAAAAAATAGTGTGGAAAAATTTTGTGGCTGTTTGCTATTTTTAATTCTCGTTCTACCCCCAGCCAGTAGCCAGGTCACTGTTTTGCTTTATTGTGCTATTTAAAAATACTAAAAACATTCTGAAAATTACCCAAAAATCAAAAAACAGTAGAAAATCATAAAAATACCAAAAAGATTTTATTTCTGAATTTTTGGTTATTTTTGCACATTTTTATAAATAGTTTATCACCCTTTTTATTACATTGTCTTTATCTTTCAATATTGAAAAAGGAAAAAAATATAAAATATAAAATATAAAAATCAGAAAATTAAAATCAAAATACAAAAATAAAAATTAATTAAAAAAATTAATTAAAAAAATTTAAAACCCACAAAAATATTTGCTTGCATAGTGTAGACACACTTCACATTCACTCACACACCTTTGTCTGATCTACCCTGTTTGCTCCCTGAGTTCGAACTCTCTACATACTTGTCCTATAAATCTTTTGTGCAGAGTTAAAAATAAATTTTAACTCCATATTTATTTCTAATTGTTGATCTATAGTGTGGGTTGATTGTTGACTTTAGTTGAGATTTTGTGTGGTCAACACACTGACTGAGTTCCCGCTTTGTGTGGAACTTACGACCACCGAATCTCGGCTAAAGTCAACAATAAACCCACACTTTATTATCTTTCTTTGAAAATTAGTTTGGGAAAATTTTGTGGCTGTTTGCTATTTTTAATTCCCATTTTACCCCTAGCCAGTAGCTTGTCCACTGTTTTGGTTTATTTCAGTGTTTAAAAATACCAAAAACAATTTGAAAATACCCAAAAATCACAAAAATAGTAGAAAATTATAAAAATACCAAAAAGATTTTATTTCTGAATTTTTGGCTATTTTGCATATTTTTATAAATATTTTATCACCCCTTGTATCACATTGTTTTTATATTCCATTATTGAAAAAAAATATAAAATATAAAATTTAAAAAATTAGAAAATTAAAAATCAAAATACAAAATTAAAAATTAAAAAAAATAAAAAAAATTAATTAATTAAAAACCCACAATAATTCATGCATTGCATAGTGTAGACATCACTCACATTCACTCACACACATTAGTTTGAACTACCATGTTTGCTCCATGTGTTCGAACTCTCTGCATACTTGCTTGCTATACATCTTGTGCGGAGTTAAAAATAAATTTTAACTCCACATTTATTTCTAATTGTTGATCTATAGTGTGGGTTAATTGTTGACTTTAGTTGAGATTTTGTGTGGTCAACACACCGACTGAGTTCCCGCTCTGTGTGGAACTTACGACCACCGAGTCTCGGCTAAATCAAATGGCGCCGTTGCCGGGGAGCAACAGCGAGTAGTTCATATTTTTGATTGATTGTGTTTGTTTGTCTACCATTGCTTTCACTTTTACCTCTCTTATTGTGGATCTATTTTGTTGAGCTTTCTGACCACTTTCTTGTCTTCTTGCGAGGGACTGCGGACCCGAAGCATCCTTGGGAAGCAGAGCCGGCTGTTCTTTAGCCAAGCCGGCAGGAGAGAGCAGGAGGAGTGAGAGAGTGCTTAGTTAGCTTGCATTTTTATTTTGTGTGAGAGAGTGATTTATTAATTTGTAATAATACAGGGACTTGGACTCTTGAACACTTCAGGCCTAATTTCCGGGTGTTTGTTCACCCGGGGGCTCACCGCAGCTTTTCATCGCGTTTTCTGACTGTCATTTTCCGGTTTTGTTTTCATTTTAATGTCTTTTGTGGATTGAGCCCTTAGACTCTAGGCTTGCTTGATCGATTAGAATAGGTCCAAACACATTAATAACCATTGCATGCTCCTATAGATCGTATTTGGACTTAGACTAATTAAACAGTTGGTCATTAGCTTTCGATCCGCGCGCCGCGAGCTCATCCCGCCAAGCGCTTCTCCTAAACTCGATGTGTCGAGAGAAGGAGGGGTGAGCCTAGACCGGACATTAGGATTGGAGATTAGTGGTTAGCTTGTGGTTCTTCACGCTAGCAGTTGCCTATCTTAGGACGATTTCCGCATTGCATACCGCCATGTAGTTAGGTTTATAAATTCTGCTTTGCATCCCGCATGGAGAGAGCTGGGATTCGCTGTAAGTCTTCTTACATTGCATCCATCATTTAGGCACAAAGGTGAGATTTCCACCTTGGTGTCGACTTGCATCGACTTTTCCGACTCTATTCTCCCTCTGTTTTTGGACAAAGTAGGATCAAGAAAATACAAAAATCATTAGGCGCTTGTTTGAATCAACTCAAAAGAAGCGATAACACCAAAAAAATTAAAAAAAGGGACTTCTAAGAAAACCTTGACCAAAAATAAAATTGGTAAATGGATTCCTTGATTTGGGAGAGTAACACCCTCACTTGTATTCAAGTTGCATGGGAAGGTCTCCTTCCAAGTGAGGTGAGCGCGTCGTAAGGACTAGAGCCAAAATCCCAACTTGTGGCTGCCTTGTGTATCGCCTGGATTTCCGAAGTATTGGCGCTACTATCGTACGTAGGCGAGTAGGGCTTGGTCACCATTGGTGACTCACTATTGTGTGAGCATCGACCTTGTCTGGAGTACCGAGCATAGGCCACACCTTCACGGGTGTGTCTGTCTCACCGTCTGCGTCCGAGTAGGATCTTGCACGCTCACAGGTGATTCCGTTGCGAGCGAGATCCGAAGTATCGGTTTTGCCTATCGGCTTCCTCCCTCTATTTCTTTGGCTGAGTAGGGATCCAGGAAGGGTTACAAGGACCTTAAAAAGCGCAAGTTACAGGTTACACAGGAGGAGGACAAGTACGGGAATACTTTTCCGGCAATACTCTCTCTCCTTTAGGCGTAGCGCTCTAAGGACTCGTGAAAAGATTAATTCCTGAATTAAAGCTAAAACCGACAAGATAAAAGCCGAACCTTTATGGCTTCATGTGTTGAGTTGGTGAACTCACCCTGTTTTGTGTTTGATTGCTAGTTTTATTTAGGTCAAGATCAAAAATACAGCACAATTGTGCGCAATTTTGCTTCTCATTTCTTCCTTCTTCTTCTGCATTCTCCCTGCTCTTCCCAATAATCAAGATGATGGGATGGAGATCTCTTAGGCCGACTCTGTCGGCACTGCTATCCAGCACTCCTCCTCATTCATCTAGGACTACCTCGGAGAGTCCGCTCTCCGAGCCTGAGTTTACCTCCACCCTGTTCCCCCTCGACCACCCTTCTCATTCTCCATCTCTCAGTCCAATAGTTTCAGAATTCAGTGAATCACAGAGTTCAGGACATTCGACAACACCTGAGATGGCCTCTTTTGCTTTTTCAGAGAATCCCGAGATGGAAGACAGAGGCGAGCACCCGGATGACCATGATCACCCTCCTTTCTTATTTGATCAGGCGGCCATCAACAATTCACTTCTTGCATCCCTGGAGACCATGCAGAGGCAGATTCGTGACCAGGGTACCTTCATGGGTGATCTCATGAGAGAGATAGCTCAGATGAGAGAAAACCGACCTGGGAGCGGTGGCGGTGGAGGAGGAGGACCTGATGCAAGAGGAGGTGATCCTGACGCTGAGAGACCACCGCAGACCATCATGAGGGAATTGCACAACCCAGCCGCATCCCTCACTCATCGTTGGATCAGACTTCCGCCTATCCGTGGGGATTTCGAGCTTCGGCCCCATACCATTCAGCTTCTACCCAAATTCCATGGGTTGCCAACCGAAGAGCCACACCTCCACCTCTAAGAGTTCGAAATGATCTGCAGTACCATACATGATAGGCTGATGACTGAGGACACGATCAAGATGATCGCCTTCCCGTTCTCATTGGTTGACAGAGCCTCATATTGGCTCAAACACCTTGGGTGATTCATTGATACATGGGCAGATCTCCGGACCACGTATCTGAAGAAGTACTACACTCTCGGCTGGACTAATGCAGCCAGAGCTATGATAAGCAACTTTGTCATGATCCCAAATGAAAAATTCCATGAAGCTTGGGATCGATTTCGAGAGCTCATTGACCGGTGTCCACATCATGACATCTCCAAGCCCAACTTAGTTCAAAGCTTCTTTTGTGGGCTGACACCGGAGCTGCAGGGGCTAGTCAACGCCTCTTGCGGTGGATCATACTTTTCCAAGGGTGAAGATGACGTTTGGGCCATCTACGAGGGCATGGCAGAAAACTCAACCGTGATGGCCCAAGCCCGTGTTTACACACAGCAGAAGTCCCCGCAAGGAGCGGGATCATTCCAGAGGATCGCCCGCATTGATGTCGGCCCCAACACAGTGTCGGCAGCCGCAGCCCAAGCAGAATCAGCCGCAGCCGACATGGTCATAATTAGTGAGAAGCTGGACCGTCTCGAGATCCTCGAGAAGAAACAGATGCAAGGCATGGCCCAGATGGACCAGATCGCCAAAACCATGAGTGACCTGAGGACGCAGATCCTTTGCGTCCAGGAGGCACAAACTCATTCCCAACAGCCTCCCAGGTCACGGGCTGACCCCAGCAGTAGCAGTTCCAACCAACCCTCTACCTCGTACCGCCAGGTCAACCATATCCAGGCAGAGCCGGTTCCACTACTACAGTACTACCCAGCGCAGCCGCCATCTCCGAACACTCAGATGGTGGTGTATCAGCCGGAGCAGCCACTGGCAGTTCTTCCTCCACTCTCCTTTGAGCAGGAACCATTGATGGAAGTCAATGGGATATGGTACGACCGGTACCCTCAGCCCGGGATTCGTCGGGACCACCCCAGATTCCGTTGGGGCAACGATGGCTCCTCATCCCAGCAGCAGAATCCCGCTCAAGGACAGCAGAGCAGCCAGCAGCAACAGCAACACCAGCAGCCCCAGTATGCCCAGCAGCAACAGTATCAGAGTGGTCCTCGTCCCGCCTATCAGGGACAACAATGGAGGCAGCGTCAGCAGCCTCATCAATCTTACCCCCATCACCCCCAGTACCAGCAACAGCAACAACAACCTCAGTTCCAACAGGGACAATCATCCGGTTCTCAAGCCCCAGCTTTTGAGAACCCAGCATTAGATGATCTTGCCCGCTTGCTCTCCGAATAGTGAGCATCCTTCAGGCAAGAAATGGATGAATTCCGGTAGGAGATGAGGGAAATAATCAAAGGGAAGGCTGCCATACCCGCTCAGATTGAACCTAACCCGAACAATCTGAAAAGGAAGTCTGAGCAGGTAGAGTTTATAGAGGATACCTCTCCTAGTGACTATTTGAGTGATATGTCTTATTCTTTCTATGATGCTGATTTTGTGACTACTAGGAGAGGTAGGATGCCCGCAGGCGGCGCCTCTTCTGAACGACAACCACTAGCTGAACCAGGAGCGCCAGAGGAGCAGAGTAGTGGTGCTGATGCCGCTAATGATGCGGTTGAATATGGTGGTGCTGAGGCCACCAATGATTGAGATCCAGACGATGGTACTAAGGCCGTCGTGATACCAGATGCAGACGGTGGTGCTGATGCCACCATTTTGGATGCTGAGCCAGAGCGCGGTGCTGATGTCGCGAACACAGGTGCCGGTGGTGGTACTGAATCCCCCACATCTACTTTTGTTGAGCCCCCCTCTGTGATGTTACCACCTTTTATACCTATGGACTGTGGTAACAAAAAGAAAAACAAAAATATGAATAAAGGAAAGGTTTCTGTTCACATTGCGGATCCATATGTGTTGAATGATGATGATTGTATGGATTCTCCTCCTTCACAGGCACATGAACCTATTCCTAGTCCTCCGTCTGTGGAGGCCCCTACCATCCCCTTCCCTGAGGCACTCCGCCGAACGAAGGGGAACAAAAGAGAAAATCCAAAAAAAGATCAGCAAGTAGAGTTCAGCAACCAAATGACTGACAGGTTCCATATTCAGCTGACTCTACAGGAAGCACTTGAGCACATCCCCCTCTTCAAAAAGAACTTGAAGGAGAAAACTACCATCCGCAGGAAGAGGAGGAACCACAGAGATCAAATCCATGTGCTCACTCATTCCACTTGCTGCACTATTCAGAACAAGCTGCCAGCTAAGCGACCAGATGCAGGAGCTCCCTATGTCAGATGCGAGATTCAGGAGCAGCAATTTGATCGTACTCTATTAGACAGCGGCTCTTCAATCAACCTTCTTCCGGCAGCCTTACTCGACCGATTCGAGTTTGGTCCTCTTCTTAGGAGCAGGATAGTCCTTCAGTTTGCTGATAGGTTGACTAAGAGGCCGAAGGGGTTATTGAAAGACGTGGTCGTTACCATTCAGGACCCGAAATTCCCCGTGGACTTCGTTGTGTTGGACATGAAGATCCCTGAGTCGGTAACCGATGCCCCCATCATACTCGGACGTCCATTCTTGGCCACAGCCAAGGCGGTGACCGATCATGACAATGGGAAGGTATGTTTTCACGTAGAGGGTGAAACCATACAAAAAGAGACGATCGAGGAAACCATAGCCAGAGAACTTGAATGCTCAGAGCAGTCTTGCGAAGCCGCGCAGATGACAGAGGAAGAGCTAGACATCCACCAGGAGTGCGATTTTGTGATGACAGATGATGAATCCAACTGGATAGATCCTGTAGCACCGACCCTCGCCTTGCCCACAGATTCACTATATCTAAAGCTCATGGTAGTCGAGAGCCGAGAGAGCACACCCCTGGATAAGGATACACCTGAGGCTGACAGTGTTGGGATGAGTGGTGCTGATGATTTTCATTCTTGCTCATATTCTTCTGATCCCTCGGATTCAGACATTGACTGGGATGATTTTGATGACTATTTGCCGTGTCTGATTCCTTCTGAGCCAACAGCCATGATAGAGTGCGTGCCAGTGCAGTTTATTGATGAATCAGCAGGCCGCCCTTCGTCAGAGATTAATGCAGAGCGAGAGTTCTCCCATGCAGACCTGGTCGCCTTCACACAAACATATCAAAAGCCAGATCTACCGCCTCCCAGTTGTCCAGAACTGAAACCTCTGCCGCAGTCGTTGAAGTATAGAATCCTTGCGGGTGAGCCCGATATGCACCCAGTCATTATCTCAGCGGGTTTGACTGGAGAGCAAGAATCTCGTCTGATGGAGGTTCTTGAAAGAAACCGCAAGGCGATAGGTTGGAGTATAGCTGATCTCCAGGGGATTAGTCCGGCTCTGTGCTCCCACCACATCTATCTTGAGGATGACGCTAGGCCGTCGCGTGAGTTCCAACGGCGACTGAACCCGAATCTTCGAGACGTAGTCATGAAGGAAATTTCAAAGTGGTGGAGCGCCGATTTTATCTACCCCATCTCTGACTCCAAATGGGTTAGTCCACTACATGTGGTACCCAAGAAGACGGGTATCACGACAGTTGTCAATGAGTCTGGAGAGGAGATCGCTACCAGAGTGCCCACTTCTTGGTGGGTCTGTGTGGACTACAGACAATTGAATGAGGCCACCAAGAAGGATCACTTCCCGCTACCCTTCATTGATCAGATTATCGAATGGCTAGCTGGGAAGAGTCATTACTGCTTTCTTGACGGGTACTCTGGATATAATCAAGTGGCCATTGCGCCCGAAGACCAGGAGAAAATGACATTCACCTGTCCTTTTGGGACGTATGCTTTCAGACGGATGCCCTTTGGTCTATGCAACGCTCCGGCGACATTCCAAAGGTGCATGCTATCCATATTCTCGGACATGGTGGGTGACTGTTTAGAGGTCTTCATGGATGACTTCTCGGTCTATGGCGACGGGTTCGATGCTTGTCTTGACTGCCTAGACCGTGTGCTTCAACGTTGTATAGAGGTCAATCTTGTTTTATCTTGGGAGAAGAGCCACTTTATGGTGACTCAAGGGACGGTCCTCGGTCATATCATCTCCAATAGGGGCATGGAGGTCGATCCGGCCAAGGTGGATATCATCAGAAAACTCAATCCACCGTCCAACTTGCGTCAGTTGCGGTCTTTTCTGGGGCATGTCGGTTTCTACCGACGGTTCATTCAGGACTTCAGTCGTATTGCCCGACCGCTTACTGACTTGCTGACAAAAGACACCGAGTTTATTGTCAATGATAAGTGTCTTGCGTCTTTCGAGACTCTCAAAGATATGGTTGTTTCAGCTCCTGTCCCTCAGCCACCCGATTGGTCTCTCCCATTCGAGATCATGACAGACGCTTCAGATTTTGTCGTTGGGGCTGTGCTTGGACAGAGGAGGGATGGATTACCTTTTGACATTCACTACGCCAGCCGGACTTTGGATGCTGCCCAGCGGAATTACACTGTGACTGAAAAAGAGATGCTGGTTGTAGTCTTTGCTCTGGATAAGTATAGATCTTACATTCTCGGATCTAGAGTGACTATTTACACTGATCACACCGCCATCCGGTACTTAATGACTAAGAAGGATGCCAAAGCACGTCTTACCAGGTGGATCCTTCTGCTCCAGGAGTTTGATATTGAGATTAAGGATAAGCCTGGAGTCAAGAATGTGGTGGCGGATCATCTCTCCAGATTGGAGAATCCTGAGGAATCTGAGCCCAGCGCACCTATCACAGAGACATTTCCAGATGAGGCGATCTTGGCTATCATCTCGCTCCCGTGGTACGCTGACATTGTGAACTATCTTGTCGCCAAGACGGTCCCACAAGGTTGGACCAGGCAGAAACTTGAGACCTTCCTGGCGAAGGCCAAGTTTTACCACTAGGAGGATCCCGTCCTTTATCATGAAGGAGGGGACAACATCTGGAGGAGGTGCATTCCTCAAGAAGAGCAGCATAACGTCCTCACATACTGCCACAAGCCTGAGGCAGGAGGACATCATTCTGGAAAAAGGACAGCACAAAAGGTGTTTCAATCCGGCCTATGGTGGTCTACTCTCTTCAAGGATTCTGATGAGTTCGTGAAGAGATGTACTGACTGTCAGATAATGGAAACCTGCGGACAAAGAGACATGATGCCCATGCAACCCATTTACTTCTGTGAGGTTTTTGATGCATGGGGGATTGATTTCATGGGCCCATTTCCTAAGAGTCAGGGATTCGAGCATATTTTGCTCGCTGTGGATTATGTCAGTCGATGGGTTGAGGCCATCCCCGCCCGAGCCGCAGATGCTAAAACCGTGTGCAAATTCTTGAGGAAAAATATCATTTCACGGTTCAGGGTACCTAGAGTCTTGATTTCAAACGGGGGGTCTCATTTCATCAATGACAAGGTTAGGGCCCTTGCAGATGAAAACTCATATTTTGCGAGGGTCAAAATAGTCCACACAAGGCGGAACTACAGTGTCGCTGAGCGACCGCTCACGAAACCCGAATTAATCAACAATTAACCCACGACAAATATATCAAGCAATGAAAGTAAATGTGCGGAGTTAAAATTTATTATAACTCTACAACAAAGATGTGTATAGTGCAAGTATGTGTAGAGGTCGAACACAGGGAGCAGACAGGTAGAACGGGGCAAAGATTGCTCAAAATGTGTGAATTGTGATCAAGTGCCTATTGTGCTATTTTTTGTGGGTTTTAATTTTTATATTTTTTTAATTCTTAATTTTTATATTTTTGTATTTTGGTTTTTAATTTTCTGATTTTATATTTTCTTTTTGTATTTTATATTTTTTTATTTTTTTTTCAATATTGGAATATAAAAGCAATGTAATAAAAGGGAGAGAGTGATATTTATAAAAAATAGATGAAAATGTTCAAAAATTAGAAAATAAAGTCTTTTTGGTCTTTTTATACTTTTTTACTATTTTTGTGATTTTTGGGTAATTTTTAGAATGCCTTTGGTATTTTTAATTAGCAAAATAAAGAAAACAGTGAATAAAATGCAAGGCTGAAACTAAAATGGAGAAATAAAATGGAAATCAGTAGCAAAAATTCTCCAACTCAATTTTCAATGAAAGATAATGAAATAAGGAAAATTTAGGCACAACGTTTGTATTTTTAGGGATTTTGTAGAATTTTAAATATTTTTTATAGAGGTTTTTAGAGTTTTGTGATTTTTTGGAGTTTTCTTTTGTATTTTTTAATGATTTTTGGTCTGAAGCTAAAACACACTAGAGGTAACAACATATATTTTTTTGGGATTTTTCTGGAGAGTTTTTATATTTTTTAGGGATTTTATAATGCAAACAATGCTGAAAATGACTATTTTTTATTTTTAATAAATATTAAAATGCAATAATTATGAAAAGTAAAAATAGGCCGTTAAACTATTATGCAACAGGACTCTACTATGATTTTTGTAGATTTTTTGGAGTTTTATAGACGTATGCATAAAATTACAAGAAGCAAAAAGAAACTACAAGCATGTAGGGGCATTTATGTAAATAGTCAGGAAACTAGGGGTCTACATGCAAAATCCGCAGAAAGTTATAACTGAAATAAAAACCTTAGGAACTAAATTGAAATCACAAGAATACTGAGGGGACGCCTGCAAAATCGCCAAGAAGCATGTGCGTAGGCACGCGCCTGGCGAGGTTCCACCTGTAATATTACAAAGGTACGAGGGGACCAATGCAAATGTCCCAAAAATAAAATAACACAGATGAATGTTTAACGGGTTCTTGCTTAAATACAAAAAAGATCGGATGTGGTTTGAAAAATACCCATTAAAGGTAGCGATCCAACGGCGGCGGGAAGTTCACTCATGCCACGTGGCGAATCCAGAATGCGCGATACCCTTTCGTCGCGGGTGGCCCAGATTAGAAGATTGATTCGCGATGGACGGTCCAGGCACACTTGATCTGACGGCAGCTGTACACCCGTCGGGGTGTTCTTGATCCTACGGCGTGGGCTGCGGGTGGAAGATCCAATGAAGAACTCGGCCGTGCCGAGTTTTGTTCGCGCGCAAGGGCCTCCTCCTGCCACCAAAATCCACGGCTGAGATCGTGTTCGCCTCCAACTGCTTCTCCCCGACGCCCAGGCTAATCAGATAGGGCCGACGGCCTACGGGTGGCCCTCGGCCTGTCGATGACGCTCCAGCCGACCTGGGGGGGTCTTTCTTCGTCAAATCGGGGCTCAGACACCCCCTTCTCTACCTGCAAATGAAACCAAGAGAAATGGCAAATGTCGAGCGAGCAGGAGGAGGCTTTTATCAGCGATGATGGGGTGCGTGGAGGTTGGTGGATGGTTGCCGAAGCTCAAGAGCTCCGGCGAGTGTTCGATCTTGAAAAATATGTAAATTACTTGTTTAATCGATAGACCAAAAGCACATACTAAAAACTACAACTAACAGCTAGCTAACGAATAAGAAAGTGGACAGAAAACACCTCGACTTGGCCGGAGCCAAGGAGATATTGGACCTCACGACCGTGGATGGCCGGAGATGGATTGGAAGCACCTCCCGGCCGCCTCACTCCCCTTCGAAGGGCTGGAGGACTTGCTGTCACCAAGTCCAGTCTAGAGCACGCCCAAGAGATGAAGGAAGGTGGTCAAAAAGGGTTCAAACTGAAATGGGGGAAATGGGTGCGGTTTTGAAACTTGGCCAAGGGGCGAACTTCGAGGCGCGATCACGGGCGAAACAACGACCTAAGGGTCGAAAAAATCCTCTGGCGTGATTCATCTAAGATCGAGGAACAACTTCGAAGAAGACGCCTTCATGAAAGGAGTAACGGAGCGGCCTCGAGAATTGGGTGAAAGTGGGTCAACGGCCACTTCTGACATACCACAGGTGTTGGGCAGAGAGTTGACCGAGGTCAACTCTCCAGCCCTCCTCGTTGGTCCACGTGGACCAACCAGGAAAAAACCTGAGAAAAATGTTTTAAAAATCGAAATTAAAATAGCAAACTATTTTATTTAATTATGGTTATAAAATAAAAAATGCTTATAATTTTATAAATTATTTTATTATGATTTTTAATTATTTTTATGATATTTATTTTTACAAGTTGCTTTTATACCCCTATATAGGTATATTATCTATATATTGTATTCTTTTATTTTTAATTTGTGTATTTAGTTTTTTTTATTTATTATTTTATAAAATTATAAAATACTTTTATACACATAAATATATTTTTATTTTATTTTATTGATGTGTTTTGTATATTAAATAAAATAAAAGTATATTTTATATAGGTATAAGTATAGGTAGTATACCTATGTATCCTATTTACAAGTATTTTTATTTTAAGTTTTATTTAGGTTTTTATTTTGATTTTAATGCACATATATATTGTAAGTAATATTTACAACATTACAAAAATATAAAAATGAATAAATAATGAATAAAGAATAACTTGAATATTTTATTCGGTACACTGTACAATGAGGGTCCAAAAGTCAACTTTCAAACCGTAGCTCCGCCAAATGCGAAACCACCGCCATTAATTATCTTATTTTCTTCTATATACAATTAAAGGTGAGTATGCGGCATTTGGAGTTTTTGTTTATGAGATACGGGTCTGGGAAGTTGGCATTCTGGATTTTTATTAAGACCATAACTTTTTATCTGTACATTATTTTTCAGTGAAATCAATTTTGTATTTTTCTTTATTAAATATCTACAACTTTCATGTACAAAGTTTCTTTATTTGATGTATAAAAAGTGGAACCAAAAATAGGTCCCAAAATGAATAAAGAATGAATTAATAATTATAGGTATTTGGCCCTTATCTCCCCCTACTTTATTCCTTGTCGACCTATTCATCAAGATGCCTAGGTCTCGGGGTTTCAGGTCATAAAATATTTACAATATTTTATTCTTTTTCTTTTCTTTTCTTTATTCTATAATCTTGGCACTAAAAACTGCATTTTATACAATATTTACACACATATACATGAATGCTAAAATGCATAAATTAATGCTATTTACACGCATCTACTAGGGTTTTTAAGGCCAAAATGATAGAATAAAGATGATGAAACGTAGATTCATCATCCCCCTATACTTGCCTTTGCTAGTCCCTAGCAAACACTTATGCAATAAGTGCAAAGTAGAAAAAAAAAGAAAAGAAAAAGAAGAAGGTGGACTAAGTGTAATGATCAAACTTGTCTTCACAAAATCAAAGTTTGGAGCTTAAGTCGGACCTTTGGAATTTTAGTGTGGTCGGAACCTTATTGAGAACCGAATTTGAAATCCAACAGTCCCTGAGAATCCCGAAACTCTGTCCAAGTCTCCTCAATAGCCAGGTCAGAAATATCTCAACTCATACGCAAACCCTTACGACTATGAATCTGACTCGTACAATGTAAGTGATGGTGGCCCTCTCTAGCTAGAATGACAAAGAGACTAACTTCTCCAGTATGACAACCCAATGATTCCCCAATCCAATAACTCCATCCTCGAGGAGCGGGGTATTCCCTTCTAAGTTCAAGTGGCAACCAACTCAAGAGGAGGGGGTGAAGAGAAGAATGGGCGGTAGCCAGTGTAGCTACCTATCCGAGGATGCAAGACCAGTGTAGTCAAGTCATCCAGTTGCAGGCTCACATGATATGACTTTGGAACTCAAGCTTGCTTATTGACTTTACAACATATGTACATACTTTGCAGGCTTTTTATTTTTGTACATGCCTGAACTTTTTTCTTTTTTTTCTTTTTTTTTTCCTTTTTTTTTGAAATACTATTCGCAGCAGCATTTACATAAGGAGTTTTTCCTCTTGAGCCAGTAGACTATCCCTCTTTTGAAGCTTTATCGCAACCCACAGCCTCCTGTCTTTAGACTTCCTAATCACTGGACGGGTTGGGGTGCACTTCCCTCCCTAGAGGAGGACAAGTGTTTCCACTTGTGTGCATCTCATACCGGCAAATCCAATCCCCTCACCACTCCAACTGAGTTGAGCCATGTGAAAGGTGCAGGTGTCCAAGTTAGGTCATTATCAACAAGAATCGTGCGTGTGCTCCGAAATACTCTACTTAGGTAGTCAAGAATCCATTAAACCAAGTCTCGTGATCCTCAAAGAATTAACTCAACTAGACCTGAATTACCTCAAACCCAATTCCTATAATGTTCCTGTTATTAGGTAGATTTTAAGGTCCAATCAAGCTCCAATCTCCGGATTTTACTTAGACTTGTTCAACTATCAAACTCAATCCGAAAAATGCGAATGCCATGCAAATGCCATGCAGAAAATATTTTTGTGATGCAATTTTCAAGGATTTTGAACTTTTTATGGATTTTTGAAAAGATGATGATGATGCATATGCATTTTTTTGTCTTTTTCAAAAAGATTTTTCAAATGTTTTTGGATTTTAATTTTGCAAATGTTTTTGGGCTTTTTGAAAACAAAAAGATTTTGGCTGAAAAATAGGTTAAAATATGTACACGGGAGTGCTTCTTATATATACAAGAAGTGGATTTTAAGGATTTACAAGGGTAAGTGATCAATTTTATAAATACATGTATATAGTGGATTTTGGTGTGATGTAAATATTCGTCAAACTTATTTGACACAAGCTTTTCACACAATTTTTGAAAATAATAGTCCAAAATAATTTTTACAAACATTTTTGCAAACATGTACACACATTTGAAAATCATTTTGCAAAGGTTTTTCAAACATTATATATAGATTTTTCACAATATTTTTGCAACCATTTTTCAAACCATTTGCAAATCATTTTTCAAACATTTTTATTTCACACAAAGAAAGTAAATTTTACAAACCACACATTTTTACACAAATGAAAACATGTAACAAAATATTTTCAAAATAGTTTTCAATAGATGTTCACAAGGATTTTCAAACTTTTATTCAAACATTTTGCAAAAAACATTTTCACCTGATTTATTAATCAGTAAATACAAAAAGAATTTGAGGAATAAAAAACCTTTTTATTAAAGATTTTATAATGGATTTTAAAGAATTTTTCTAGCCATATTATTATGAAAATACGAAAGTACGAGTTATGGCTAAAGTATATACACAGTATATACGACCCCCCTATACTTAGCTTGAGCTATGTCCTCATAGATCGGAGAGAAAAGAGAAGACATAACTCGTACTAAGTATAGACAAGTCCAAGGAAGAAATGAATGAATGAATGAACGAATGAGAAGTCGACCGTCGCCCCTATACTTAGGATCAGATAATCCGAAGTATAGCAGACTGTACACAAAGCAGGGAGGGTCAAGGGTGGGAATGAACAGATCGTACTCAGATTGTCTCCCCCTATACTTAGGGTAAGATATCCCTAAGTATAGACAAGAAGAGGAGACAATGGAGAGGATCAAAGAACATAACAACTCGGGGTGCACACCCCCCTATACTTAGGACAAAGTACGTCCTAAGTATAGAAGACTGACAAAAAGGGGCGGCACCTTTCCGATAGATAAAGAAGATAGAGAAGGAAAAGAAGAAAAGAAGAAAAGAAGAAAAGAGATGAAGATGGAAGAAGAGATCGTGAGAATGTACACACCACTCCCCCTATACTTAGGGTAAAAGAAGCCCTAAGTATAGGCAACAACAGGAGTAATGGAACAGAACGACGAATGAACACTCGGCTCGTCCACCCCCTATACTTAGGACAAAGTACGTCCTAAGCAAGGCAAACACGAGGAATGGGTGGACGAGCAAAACGGGAGAAGGAAGAAGATGAACATAAGAGAGAATATACAACATAGATGGATGTACAGATGATCAAGAAGGTTGAAAGCGAACCTTCTTGCGGGACCGCTGAGGAATGGATCTGCTGTGATGCAGGTCGACATCGGGGTCCACAGTGGATGGAAACCGATCAGGGTCGACAGAGTGAAGGTCCTCAGGGGTCCTAGGGTGTGAAGGCACAGACGGATCAGTGAAAGAAGTGTGACTAGGTCCGGCCTTGGGAGTCTCACTAGTGTCAAAGTAAAATGGGACGAACTCATCATCATCGGAAGTAGTGTACTCGGAGTCGTCCTGCGAGGTGTCATCCGGGTCAAAACCAAAAGGAATGAACTCATTGGTGGAAGTAGTCGAACTCTGTTCATCCTCTATAATCTCAACCGGATCATCTTTTTCATCAAAAGGCCCGAATTTCCGAAGAAAAGCAACTAAATCAAATTCGGCCTTTGGCTCATCAGTATCTATGTGGACAGGAGCGGACCCATCCGTGGAAGTAGTCGAAACATGTCCATCCTATATGGTCTCTATATCTGCCCGCCGCTCAACTGTATCAATCGTGTAAATACCGCGGATGTCATCAACACGCCGCCAAGTCCCAGAAGAAGGAACGTCGAGGTCCATGCTTTCCGAGGTTTCCTCAACCGGAAGGAATTCTCGGGTCTCAGTGGAATCCAATAGACAACAAAATTCTCTGATAGTATTGTCAAGGTCATGGTCCTCGAGGTCAGCCAAGATAGGTGAAGTCGCATCAGGTGCAGGTCTCTGGTCGGCAGTGGGTACGGCGATCGAAACTTCGCTCTCGCCAGCAAGGCAAAAGCGAATCTCTCCTAATTCATAATCAATAACGACCCTCGCAGAGGCGAGGAATGGTCGTCCCAGGATGATTGGAGAATGCTCTCCAGTGGAGGTCTCCATGGGCAATACAACAAAATCAATAGGATAGCTCATGCCCTGAATCGAAATGACGGCATTTTCAAGGATACCCTTCGGCCTCTTTATTGATCCATCAGCAAACTAAACGATCATCCTGGTTTTCTTGAGAGGCCCTAAGTGAAGAGACTGTACCAGTGAGAAGGGTATAATGCTAATCGAGGCACCGCCATCTAGGAGAGTGTGATCACATGTGTGGTCAGAGATGGTGCAGCTAATGAATGGTGTGGCAGTGTTCCTCTTCCGAGGAATGGGACAGTGAGTGATGGCGTGGGCAGTGGCCATGGTCAAGATATGACGCTCAGATCTGCTCCTCCGCTTTCTCTTCTTGGGAAGAGGAGCAGATAAATCGTTCATGGCCTGCTGTAGTGGGGCACGGATGATCTCATGAATGGTGGCCACCACTTCGGGTTCAGTCAGAATTTTTTTGAATTTTTGGACTTCCTCCATACAAGGGAGGAAGTCGGAATCAGCATATACACGAGGCATGCTAAGAGCAGTCTGTACAGCGGCATCCTCGGGGTCAAAGGTAGGACAAAGTGTGAGAGGTTGTGTGGTCAAAGGATCTGGCAAGTGGTACCTCTCCTCACAGTCTGGCTCGATCATGTGTCTCCCGAAATCTCTTTGTGTTTTTAAATTTTTCTCATTTTTTTGTATTTTGGGCGATTGCAAGCTCTCATGATAATCCTCAAATGATTCCGTATCCTCAAAGACTGGAGCGGCATTTTGGTTCTTATTTAAACTAGTAAGGTCGGCAATCCTCGAATTCATCTGCTCCATCATCTGATTCAAGGTCTCAAGTGTTGATATCATGAAAGGTGACTCCAAAATCTCAGGATCGGGTGTGTCGAATGTGGGCGGTGGGTGTGGACAAAAATCACATTCCGGATCAGGATACTCAAGGAAGAGCGGGTTGTCGAAATGTGTAGGAGATGGTGGTGAAAATGACTGGTGAAGGTCAAAGTCCGGATCCTGAAATAGTGGGTTGGTCGGATATGTACAAAAATCAAGAGCAAAGTCCTCCTGGAAAAAGTGAGGTGGACAGGCTGGAGTGAACGAATGATCCGCAAAGTCCGGATAAAATATGCTCCAGTCGGCCATCTCGAAATAAAAGAAAATGATCGGGAGAGCGCGATGGTCAAGTCAAGAGAAGTGAGAAGAAAGGCGCAAGTACGCAGAAGCGATCTAGGACACACACAAACAATCACAAACAAAAAATGAAAATAAATCAAACCCTCAATTCACCTACTCAACTCGGTAGAGACCGAAAATTCGGTCTTTTTATCTTGTCTGTTTTAGAGTTAGGTGAGAAGTCAAGAAGTTGCGCAATCACTTAGGGGGCGGAATGGGATTTGGGCACTATCCTTAGTGTGTGCGCGAGCAAGTAAAAGCGAAGACAATGAGTGGATTACTCGCCCCAAGAGAAGATTTTCTTTTTAGTTGATTTTAGGGTCAAGTAATATTAGCAGTCCCAATTTTATTGATTATCACTTTTTTTTGGATTTTTAAAAAAAAATGCACGAGCCTAACGAGGAGTCGATTCCTTTAAGCACCTAGGTTGTCAAAATCAGAGGTAGAGGAGCGGGAAAGCAATGCAAGCGGCAAAAATGATGATGAATGCTAAAGCGTAAATGCTCACCTTGCCTCCAGCACTCTACATGCAAGGATGCTCAGCAGAATTGAAACCTATCTATATGCAAATGAAAAGCGATGAAATCGCCCTAAGTTTCAGAAATTGCTATTAGCGGGAAGCACCACAAGCTGACCACCAATCCTCAACCCTAGAGTCCGGTCTAGGCTCACCCCTCCTCTGCTCAACACACTTGAGTTTAGGAGAAAGCGCTTTACGGGGAGAGCTCGTGGCGCGACGGATTGAAGGTGATGATCAACTGTTTAAAATTTGACTAAGTCCAAACGAGACTGTAGGTGCATGCAAAGGTATTAGGTGTTTGGCCTTAATCTATCGCAAGCAATCCTAAAAGCTAAGGGCTCAATCACACAAAAGAAAGGAAAAATAAAACCGGAAAACAAAATAAAAAAATGCGAAGAAAGCCGACAAAACCGCGGCGAGCCCCCAAGTGAACAATCACTTGGAAATTAGGCCCGAGAGTCTGAATGTCCGAGTACCTGTATTATTACAAATATAGGTCTCTCTCTCACTTAAATTACAAAAATAAATGCGGGAATAAATTCTACAACTAAAGGTGGAGCTCGGTCTTCAAAAATCTCTCCTTGTCTCCTCGGTGCTAAGCGGGCAGAAGCCGGCTTCACGTAGGTGCGTAGACGCCTAGGGTGGAGCGCCTCCCTCGATCCGCGGTTCCTCGCACAAAGTCAACAAAAGAGAAGGTTAGACAGCTCAATAGATATATCAAAAATAAAGAAAATAAAATAGCAAAAATGAAAGCCGCGAAATAGACAATAAATCACAAACACAAACAAGACCCGAACTAAGCGCTGTTGCTCCCCAGCAACGACACCATTTGAAAACTCAGATTTTACGAGGGTCAAAATAGTCCACACAAGGCGGAACTACAGTGTCGCTGAGCGACTGCTCACGAAACCCGAATTAATCAACAATTAACCCACGACAAATATATCAAGCAATGAAAGTAAATGTGCGGAGTTAAAATTTATTATAACTCTACAACAAAGATGTGTATAGTGCAAGTATGTGTAGAGGTCGAACACAGGGAGGAGACAGGTAGAACGGGGCAAAGATTGCTCAAAATGTGTGAATTGTGATCAAGTGCCTATTGTGCTATTTTTGTGGGTTTTAATTTTTATATTTTTTTAATTCTTAATTTTTATATTTTTGTATTTTGATTTTTAATTTTCTGATTTTATATTTTCTTTTTGTATTTTATATTTTTTTATTTTTCTTTTTCAATATTGGAATATAAAAGCAATGTAATAAAAGGGAGAGAGGGATATTTATAAAAATAGATGAAAATGTTCAAAAATTAGAAAATAAAGTCTTTTTGGTCTTTTTTTACTTTTTTACTGTTTTTGTAATTTTTGGGTAATTTTTAGAATGTCTTTGGTATTTTTAATTAGCAAAATAAAGAAAACAGTGAATAAAATGCAAGTCTGAAACTAAAATGGAGAAATAAAATGGAAATCAGTAGCAAAAATTCTCCAACTCAATTTTCAATGAAAGATAATGAAATAAGGAAAATTTAGGCACAAAGTTTGTATTTTTAGGGATTTTGTAGAATTTTTAATATTTCATAGAGGTTTTTAGAGTTTTGTGATTTTTTGGAGTTTTCTTTTTTATTTTTTAATGATTTTTGGTCTGGAGCTAAAACACACTTAAGGTAACAAAATATATTTTTTTGGGATTTTTCTGGAGAGTTTTTATATTTTTTAGGGATTTTATAATGCAAACAGTGCTGAAAATGACTATTTTTGATTTTTAATAAATATTAAAATGCAATAATTATGAAAAATAAAAATAGGCCGTTAAACTATTATGCAACAGGACTCTACTATGATTTTTGAAGATTTTTTGGAGTTTTATAGACGTATGCATAAAATTACAAGAAGCAAAAAGAAACTACAAGCATGCAGGGGCATTTATGTAAATAGTCAGGAAACTAGGGGTCTACATGCAAAATCCGCAGAAAGTTATAACTGAAATAAAAACCTTAGGAACTAAATTGAAATCACAAGAATACTGAGGGGACGCCTGCAAAATCGCCAAGAAGCATGTGCGTAGGCACGTGCCTGGTGAGGTTCCACCTGTAATATTACAAAGGTACGAGGTACCAATGCAAATGTCCCAAAAAGAAAATAACACAGATGAATGTTTAACGGGTTCTTGCTTAAATACAAAAAAGACCGGATGTGGTTTGCAAAATACCCATTAAAGGTAGCGATCCAACGGCGGCGGGAAGTTCACTCATGCCACGTGGCGAATCCAGGATGCGCGATACCCTTTCACCGCGGGTGGCCCAGATTAGAAGATTGATTCGCGATGGACGGTCCAGGCACACTTGATATGACGGCAGCTGTACACCCGTCGGGGTGTTCTTGATCCTACAGCGTGGGCTGCGGGTGGAAGATCCAATGAAGAACTCGGCCATGCCGAGTTTTGTTCGCGCGCAAGGGCCTCCTCCAGCCACCAAAATCCACGGCCGAGGTCATGTTTGCCTCCAACTGCTTCTCCCCGACGCCCAGGCTAATCAGATAGGGCCGACGGCCTACGGGTGGCCCTCGTCCTGTCGATGACGCTCCAGCCGACCTGGGGGGTCTTTCTTCGTCAAATCGGGGCTCAGACACCCCCTTCTCTACCTGCAAATGAAACCAAGAGAAATGGCAGATGTCGAGCGAGCAGGCGGAGGCTTTTATCGGTGATGATGGGGTGCGTGGAGGTTGGTGGATGGTTTCCGAAGCTCAAGAGCTCCGGCGAGTGTTCGATCTTGAAAAATATGTAAAATACTTGTTTAATCGACAGACCAAAAGCACATACTAAAAACTACAACTAACAGCTAGCTAACGAATAAGAAAGTGGACAGAAAACACCTCGACTTGGCCGGAGCCAAGGAGATATTGGACCTCACGGCCGTGGATGGCCGGAGATGGATTGGAAGCTCCTCCCGGCCGCCTCACTCCCCTCCGAAGGGCTGGAGGACTTGCTGTCACCAAGTCCAGTCCAGAGCACGTCCAAGAGATGAAGGAAGGTGGTCAAAAAGGGTTCAAACTGAAATGGGGAAATGGGTGCGGTTTTGAAACTTGGCCAAGGGGCGAACTTCGAGGCGCGATCACGGGCGAAACAACGACCCAAGGGTCGAAAAAATCCTTTGGCGTGATTCATCTAAGATCGAGGAACAACTTCAAAGAAGACGCCATCATGAAAGGAGTAACGGAGTGGCCTCGAGAATTGGGTGAAAGTGGGTCAACGACCACTTCTGACATACCACAGGTGTTGGGCAGAGAGTTGACCGAGGTCAACTCTCCAGCCCTCCTGGTTGGTCCACGTGGACCAACCAGGAAAAAACCTGAGAAAAATGGTTTAAAAATCGAAATAAAATAGCAAACTATTTTATTTAATTATGGTTATAAAATAAAAAATGCTTATAATTTTATAAATTATTTTATTATGATTTTTAATTATTTTTATGATATTTATTTTTACAAGTTGCTTTTATACCCCTATATAGGTATATTATCTATATATTGTATTCTTTTATTTTTAATTTGTGTATTTAGTTTTATTATTTTTATTTATTATTTTATAAAATTATAAAATACTTTTATACACATAAATATATTTTTATTTTATTTTATTGATGTGTTTTGTATATTAAATAAATTAAAGTATATTTTATATAGGTATAAGTATAGGTAGTATACATATGTATCCTATTTACAAGTATTTTTATTTTAAGTTTTATTTAGGTTTTTATTTTGATTTTAATGCACATATATATTGTAAGTAATATTTACAACATTATAAAAATATAAAAATGAATAAATAATGAATAAAGAATAACTTGAATATTTTATTCGGTACACTGTACAATGAGGTCCAAAAGTCAACTTTCAAACCGTTTGGCTCCGCCAAATGCGAAACCACCGCCACTAATTAGCTTATTTTCTTCTATATACAATTAAATGTGGTATGCGGCATTTGGAGTTTTCGTTTATGAGATACGGGTCTGGGAAGTTGGCATTCTGGATTTTTATTAATACCATAACTTTTTATCTGTACATTATTTTTCAGTGAAATCAATTTTGTATTTTTCTTTATTAAATTATCTACAACTTTCATGTACAAAGTTTCTTTATTTGATGTATAAAAAGTGGAACCAAAAATAGGTCCAAAATGAATAAAGAATGAATTAATAATTATAGGTATTTGGCCCTTATCTCCCCCTACTTTATTCCTTGTCGACCTATTCATCAAGATGCCTAGGTCTCGGGGTTTCGGGTCATAAAATATTTACAATATTTTATTCTTTTTCTTTTCTTTTCTTTATTCTATAATTTTGGCACTAAAAACCGCATTTTATACAATATTTACACACATATACATGAATGCTAAAATGCATAAATTAATGCTATTTACACGCATCTACTAGGTTTTTAAGGCTAAAATGATAGAATAAAGATGATGAAACGTAGATTCATCAGTAGACGAGTTCGGCATTGACCATCGGGTCGGCACACCGTATCACCCTCAGACCAATTGTCTTGCCGAAGTATCGAACCGGGAGATAAAAACTATCTTGCAGAAGGTTGTCTGCCCAGACCGAAAGGATTGGTCACAGCTTTTGGACTCGGTCTTGTGGGCCTACCGGACTTCTTTCAAGAATCCATTGGGGACATCTCCCTTTCATCTCGTCTATGGCAAGCCATGCCATCTGCCGGTGGAGATCAAGCACAAATCTTTTTGGGCAGTCACTGAGTTACTGTTAGATCCCGAGAGCATAGGAGAACAGAGAAGAGCAGAATTGACAGCCCTGGAAGAACTGAGAGATACAACCTTTTCCAACAGCCTACAGTACAAGGAGAAAGTAAAAAGACATGGCACGACTCGCATATCAGCCATAACAGTTTGAGCCAGATCAGAGAGTATGGTTGTTTGATTCCAGGCTGAAATTATTCCCAGGGGAAACTACAGAGCAAAGTAGAAAGGTCCGTATGTGGTTAGGAAGGTACATGACAATGGCAGCATCGACATATTCGAACCATCATCTTCCTCTACCTTCCGTGTCAATGGTCAACACCTGAAGCTATATCTAGATCATGATCCGCCGACCATCGACGTTGCCCCCATTCTTCTGGTATGACTTATGTTCTTTGACTCACATCATCTACATCTCATACATGGTGATCACTTCCATCTTCCGCTGTATAGATCATCTGTCCATATCACTCTTTCATCTGTTGATTTATTTTCTTCTTTTCTTCTTTTCTTCTTTTCCTTTTCTATTTTCTTTATCTATCAAAAAGGTGTCGCCCTTGTAGACAGTTTTCCATACTTAGGACGTACTTTGTCCTAAGTATAGGGGGGTGTGCACCCCGAGTTTCTCTATTTTTCGATCCTCTCCATTGTCTCTTCTTCTTGTCTATACTTAGGGATACCTTACCCTAAGTATAGGGGGAGACAACCCGCGTATGATCTGTTCATTCCCACCCTTGACCCTCCATGCGTTGTGTACAGTCTGCTATACTTAGGATTATTTTATCCTAAGTATAGGGGGACGGTCAACCTCTCATTGGTTTATTCTTTGATTCATGTCTTTATTCCTTTATTGTTTAGACTTGTCTATACTTAGTACGAGTTATGTCTTCTCTTTTCTCTCCGATCTATGAGGACATAGCTCAAGCTAAGTATAGGGGGGTCGTATATACTATGTATATACTTTAGCCATAACTCGTACTTTCGTATTTTTCTAATAATATGGCTAATAATTCATTAAAATTCATTAAAAACCCTAATAAAAAGATGTTACCTTTCCTCAAATTCTTTTTGTATCTACTAATTAATAAATCAAGTGAAAATGTTTTTTTGCAAAATGTTTGAAAAATAGTTTGAAAATCTTTGTGAACATCTATTGAAAACTATTTTGAAAATGTTTTGTTACATGTTTTCAACCTGTGTAAAACGTGTGGTTTGTAAAATTTATTTTCTTTGTGTGAAATAAAATGTTTGAAAAATGATTTGCAAATGGTTTGAAAAATGGTTGCAACAATATTTTGAAAAATCTATTTATACTGTTTTGAAAGCCTTTGCAAAATGATTTTCAAATGTGTGTACATGTTTGTAAAAATGTTTGTAAAAACTATTGTGGACTATAGTTTTCAAAATGGCTTGAAAAACCCGTGTCAATTAAGTTTGAGGAATATTTACATCACACCAAAATCCACTATATGTATATATACTTACAAAATTGATCACTTACCCTTGTAAATCCTTAAAATCCACTTCTTGTAAATATAAGAAGCACTCCGGTGAACATATTTTCACCTAACTTTCAGCAAAAATCTTTTTGTTTTCAAAAATCCCAAAAACATTTGCAAAAGTAAAATCCAAAAACGTTTGAAAAATCTTTTGAAAAATACAAAAATGCATCTGCATATGCATCATCATCTTTGCAAAAATCCATAAAAAGTTCAAAATCTTGAAAATTGCATCACAAAAATATTTTCGGCATTGTATTGCATGGCATGAGCATTTTTCGAATTAAGTTTGATAGTTGAACAAGTCCAAATAAAATCCGGAGATTGGAGCTTCATTGGACCTTACAATCTACCTAATAACAGGAACATTATAGGAACTGGGTTTGAGGTACTTCAGGTCTAGCTGACTTAATTCTTTAAGGATCACGAGACTTGGTTCAATGGATTCTTGACTGCCTAAGTAGAGTATTTCAGAGCACACACACGACTCTTGTTGATAATGACCTAACTTGGACGCCTGCACCTTTCACATGGCTCAACTCAGTTGGAGTGGTGAGGGGATTGGATTTGCCGGTATGAGACGCACACAAGTGGAAACATTTGTCCTCCTCTAGGGAGGAAGTGCACCCCAACTCGTCCAATGATTAGGAAGTCTAAAGACAGGAGGCTGTGGGTTGCAATAAAGCTTCAAAGAGGGATAGTCTACTGGCTCAAGAGGAAAAACTCCTTATGTAAATGCTGTTGTATATAGTATTAAAAAAAATGTGTGTTCAGGCATGTACAAAAATAAAAAGCCTGCAAAGTATGTACAAATGGTGTAAAGTCAATAAGCAAGCTTGAGTTCCAAAGTCAAATATGTGAGCCTGCAGCAGGATGACTTGACTACACTTGTCTTGCATCCCAGGATAGGTAGCTACACTGGTTACCGTCCATTCTTCTCTTCACCCCCTCCTCTTGAGCTGGTTGCCACTTGAACTTAGAAGGGAATACCCCGCTCCTCGAGGATGGAGTTGTTGGATTGGGGAATCATTGGGTTGTCGTACTGGAGAAGTCAGTTTCTTTGTCATTCTAGTTGGGGAGAGCCACCATCACTTACACTGTACGAGTCAGGTTCATAGTTGTAAGGGTTTGCGTATGAATTGAAATATCTGACCTGGCTATTGAGGAGACTTGGACAGAGTTTTGGGATTCTCAAGGACTGTTGGATTTCAAATTCGGTTATCACTAAGGTTCCGCCCGCACTAAAATTCCAAAGGTCCGACTTAAGCTCCAAACTTTGATTTTGTGAAGAGAGTTTGATAATTAAACTAAATCCAAGTTCTTCTTTTTCTTTTCTTTCTTTTCTTTTTGCACTTATTGCATAAGTGTTTGCTAGGACTAGCAAAAGGGACTAGCAAAGGTAAAGTATAGGGGGATGATGAATCCACATTTCATCATCTATATCCTATCATTTGGCATCAAAAACCCTAGCAAATGCCAGTAAATAGCATTACTTCCATCATCTTAGCATTCATGCATGTGTATCTCATTAGTGTATAAAATAGTGTAATTAAAGTCAAAATTATAGAATAATTAAAAGAAAAGAAAAAGAATAAAATATTGTAAATATTTTATGACCCAAAATCCCAAGATCTAGGCATCTTGATGAATAGGTCGACTAGGAATAAAGTAGGGGGAGATAAGGGTCAAATACTTATTATTTTTATTCATTCTTTATTCATTTTGGGACCTATTTTTTGGTTCCACTTTTTATACATCAAATAAAGAAACTTTGTACATGAAAGTTGTAGATAATTAAATAAAAAAATACAAAATTGATTTCACTGAAAAATAATACATAGATAAAAAGTTATGGTCTGAATAAAATGCCAGAATCCCAACTTCCCAGACCTGTATCTCACAAATGAAAACTCCAAATGCAGCAAACTCACCTTAATTGTATATAGAATAAAATAAGCTATTTAATGGTGGTGGTTTCGCATTTGGCGGAGCTACGATTTGAAAGTTGAGTTTTGGACCCTCATTGTACAACTGTACAGATTAAAATATTCATTTTATTATTTATTCATTATTTTTGTATTTTTATATTTTTATAATTATGTAAATATTACTTATAATATATTTGTACATTAAAATTAGAATAAAGATGCCAAGAAAACTCAAAATAAAAATACTTGTATATACAACATCTAGGTATTATACCTATATACATACCTATACAATACTTACGTATATTTTATTAAATATACTAAACAATTCAGAAAAATGAAATAAAAATATAGTTACATGTATAAAAGTATTTTATAAGTTTATAAAATAAGAAATAAAAACAATAAAATTAAAATACATCAAAATAAAAATAAAAGGGTACAATATATAGGTATTATACCTATAAAAGGCTAAAGAGTAAACTCATAAAAATATACCTCATAAAATAAATTAAAAATCATAATAAAATACTATATAAAATAACGAATATTTTTATTTTATAATCATAATTTAATTCGGCTTTTTCTATTTTTAAATGAATTAATAAAAGATTTAATCAGGGTTTTTCCTGGTTGGTCCACGTGGACCAACCAGGCGCAAGCCCTAGTTGACTCTGGTCAACTAGGTGTCCTAGACCCCTGTGGACTCTGACAACCTCGTTTTTGACCCGACTTCACGGATTTCTCGAGGCCAACTCTTTCACCTTTTTGTGTTGCAACCTTCTGCAACATTATTCCTCGATCATCCCTCTAGCTCGCCCATGAATAACCTTGTGCCGAGGACCAACGATTGCTCCGATCTTCGTTGATCTCTGAGCCCCTGTCACCTCGGGTCAAACCAAATATAAGGAACCCCCGACTTTGAATTTGATTTTGAGTCCCTTTGGTCCACCCCTCTCCGCCTTTCTTGTGCTCTGAAGCTCCCCGGAGGTGACAGCTCCACCGCGAGCTCATCAACCAAGGCGTTCGAGGTCGAAGGCATCTCCACCACCTCCCGCAACACCAGCGGTCAAGGTATATCTCTTCCTCTGGTTCCGGCCATTGAGGACCACTTCATCCCTTTCTTTTTCGTTCATTAGATTAGCCTTAGCCTTAGGAGCGAAAGCCCTCAAGAAATTTCGAGATCCATTGGGTATTTTGCCAAATCGCATCCCCTCGCCGGAGCGCAACTCCGTCCACTCACACTCCCGTCGCCTCTCGCATCGATTCCACCCACCTAAGGTCCAGGCATTTTTCCCTGGACCTCCTAACCATTTTTGCAGGGTCAACGCACTTTGACTAGCGCCTGGGAGCTATTTTGGCACTCGCCGGAGTTCAGCCGAGCCCCCCAGCTCCGCCGACCGCCACGAGCGCCTTGGCTGTCGCCGAGGTCTTTTGAAGCATCCAGGAGGAAGAGGAGACCCACCGGAGGCCCCACGTCCATTTTGAAGCTCCATCGTCGCCGGAGGACGGAGATCTTGGACGACGAAGCTCGCCCTCGCCGGTGTTCTTCGCTGTTCTTGGTCCTAGCCTCGCAACCGTCGGATCGTGAAGGTCGCCCAGATCGCACAGCCACCGTCGGATGGAGTAGCGCCAGCACCGTTCGATCGTCATCAAGGATCTAATCCCAGCCGTGCAACGCGAAGCGTCATCGACCGTTGGATTCACGCCACGTGTTTAAGTGAAGATCTGCAGCCGTTGGATCCGCGCGCCAGGGGTATTTTGCATCTCAACCCCTGCGCATTTTGTATTTACTCTTTAGTCCAAAAAATTTCGTCTGTAGTGTAAAAGTTTTGTAAAATTTGCAAATAGACCCTCGCATTTATTTTATTTACACAAAGGTCCTCTGCCACGTCACCTCACGTGACATGTACACGTGAGGTGCGGGCATTTTGCACTGAGGCCCTTGGCCTTTTTGTATTTCATTTTTGGACCAGGACTTTTATATTAAGTGTTAAATTTTTGGATAAATTGCATGTAAGCCCTCAGGCTTGGAGGAAATTACATCTTAGTCCTCTCCAGGCGCGTGCAAGTCACGCGCCCTGTTGGGAAAATTGCTGAGACACCCCTACGGGTTTTATAATTTGTGTTTGGTCCTGGAAATTAAATATTCAGTGTTAATTTTTGAGGAAAATTGCATGTATGCCCCTGGACTTTTGGATATTTGCATATATACCCCTGCCAGGCTGTGATATTTTTGTGAACTTGTCTTATTTATTTGGAGCCTCATTTTAATTCGAAAAATTCTCAAAAATTAACTTAAGCTCCTGTGTGCTTGTACTTTAACGCCATATTTTTAATTTTTGATTTATTTCATTTTCATATTAATTAAAAATAAAAAACTCTCCATTTCAACACTGTCTAGCTTAGAAAATACCAAAAAAATATTAAAATACCTTGAAAAATTCCAAAAAAATTACCTACTGTGTGTCTCAACCTATTGTAGTGTCAGTCCAAAAATCAATAAAAAACTCAAAAGAAAAACCCTAAAAATTGGAAAGTACTCAAAAACTTCAAAAAATTCTAAAAAATTGTAGAAAACTCCAAAAATTGTAAACTCAAGTCCTGTAGTCTCCTGTTTTTATTATCTTTATTTGAGAAATAGTGTGGAAAAATTTTGTGGCTGTTTGATATTTTTAATTCTCATTCTACCCCTAGCCAGTAGCTAAGTCACTGTTTTGTTTTATTGTGCTATTTAAAAATAGCAAAAACATTCTAAAAATTACCGAAAAATCATAAAAATAGTAGAAAATCATAAAAATACCAAAAAGATTTCATTTATGAATTTTTGGTTATTTTTGCATATTTTTTATAAATAGTTTATCACCCTTTTTATTACATTGTCTTTATCTTCCAATATTGAAAAAGAAAAAAAATAAAATATAAAATACAAAAATCAGAAAATTAAAAATCAAAATAAAAAACATAAAAATTAAATAAAAAAATTAATTAAAAAAATTAAAACCCACAAAAATATTTGCTTGCATAGTGGAGACACACTTCACATTCACTCACACACCTTTGTCTGATCTACCCTGTTTGCTCCCTGAGTTCGAACTCTCTGCATACTTGTCCTATACATCTTTTGTGCAGAGTTAAAAATATATTTTAACTCCACATTTATTTCTGATTGTTGATCTATAGTGTGGGTTGATTGTTGACTTTAGTTGAGATTTTGTGTGGTCAACACACCGACTGAGTTCCCGCTTTGTGTAGAACTTACGACCACTGAATCTCAGCTAAATCATCTGTCTCGTCAGAGTGGAGGACAAAAGTCTCGAATATGGGACTATCTGTATCTGAACTCTCAAAGTGGTGTCCCATATCGAAATGTGACTGCTGGGTTGAGTCCTGGTAATTGTCGGTATCCGAGAAGTATCTCGGCAGAAAGGAAGCTGACTCCTCCGGGACTGGAGACTGAAGTGGCTAAATCGATGGCTGCAGTAGCGGGGGCTCCTCTGGTTCCTGGAATATCAGAAGATCTGATATCCAAGACTCGTCAACTGGGAACTCTGGGGCTGACTCGAACTCTAGCTGGAAGACCAACGGGAACTCGAGAAAACTCTGGGTCTGAACCTCTGCTATCGCAGTCATCTCCTCTGCACTCTGTGGTGCTGCATCATCCAAGTCCTCGGGCTGGTGTGTAGAAACCAAATCCTCGTGTAATGTGACACACCGCACTGGTACTGCATCATCCGCATGTGTTGTCCCGACTAAGGCATCTCGTGAAGAAGATATCTGCGAAAGTAAGCTCGAGATGGTATCCAATAGGTGAATGTCAGTACTGTGGTGTGAACCGCCACATGTGGTAATCACCAGTTCTATCTGCTCTGCGGTCATCCCCCACATGGGCTGGATGCAGTCTTGATCACCGGAGTTTTCAGGTAAGACCCCCAGGAGCCACTGGCATGAGGCATCTCGGCCATGCCTCATGCAGTGGCTCCTGGGGGTCTACTGAAAACTCGGTGATCAAAGACCGCATAAACTCAGCTCTATGTGGGGGGAAGTATCTCTATAAGAACTCTCGGCGTAGCTCTCCCCACGTATCAAATGTCCTCCCCAATCGTCTGTGCCATCTCATGGCTCTGTCCTGAAGTGTGAATGGGAAGGTCCTCCTCATCAGCTCCTCTGCAGTGATATCTGAATATCTCTGTGCTCGACAAAACTCCTCGAATGCGGACAGGTGAAGATAAGGCTCCTCGTGTGCCTCCCCTGAAAATGTCGGCAATCTCTGAATGTAATCCAAATCCAAGACGAATGGACGTAATGTAGAAGCTGACTGAGCTCCCAGTGCTATCTGCTCCTCCATCCATCTAGAATAGGATCTATCTGCTGATCTCCACTGCTCTCTCTGATCATGAATGGAGTGCACTCTCAGTTCAACAGCAACATCGTCCGGGTCTCGCATCTGCTCTATCTGATATCCTCGGACGTCTCGCCCAGCATGCCAAGAGTAATGAATGGGATGGGAGGGAGGGGCGGGAGGTTGGTCGGAGATCCGACCTCCCTAGAAGGTGGACTGGACTGATGGTCAGAAGATGGAGAAGAAGCCGTAAGAGTCGGCTCGAAGTGAGGGGGATCCATCATCCAGGGGTGAAGGAGAAGAAGAAGACTGAAGGGAGGGTGGGTAATAGATAGAAGAAGAGAAGAAGATGGGGGAAGGCAGAAAGGATCTGGGAAATCACACAAGATGAAAAGACATAACCCCCGATTCACCTATGCACACGAGCTGCAGACCGAAGGGATCGGTCAATTATGTTGTCGATTTTATTTTAGGTGATCATTCAGTCTATCAGAGCGATTACATGAGCTGAATAGGAATCCAAATATTCCTCAACCGACTTTCCCGTACAGAAGGCCGATAATCAGTTGAGAAAATATCGGATATGGCTCTAACCTAAGGTACGTGTCACTCTATCGCTCATCCAAACCAAACAAGGAGGGGGTCACTCTCCCCAAGACAGATTTTCAATGAGATGTCTTTTAGGTCAAGTGTGATTAGCAGTCCCGATTTTATTGTTTTTGTTTTTAGGTATTTTTCAATAAAAAGAAATCGCCTAACGGATTTTTCGGTTCTCCTGGTTATTAAGTCCAAAAAATCAGGGGGGAAGTCGAAAAAACCGATGCGTGATAAAATCAATGATGCATGCAGAGTAAGAAATGTGTACCTGACTCCAACAGTCTACATGCAAAATGATCCGTGCAGAATTTAAAGACTGAAAATAAACTACCTAAATGGTGCAGGCGGAAAACCGAGTCCCTAAACAGTAGTGCTTCTCGAAAGAACGGCTAGTCGACCACCAGCCTCCAATCCAAAAGTCTAGTCTCGGTCCACCCCTCCTCCTCCCGACAAATCGGGTTCAGGAGCAGCGCTTGGCAGGGTGGTATGCGGTACGTAGGCTCGAAGGAAGTGAGTCGACTATTTTATTAATCTTTTTATTATAGGTCCAATTACCGAACTATAGGCACATGCAACTTTATTAGGGTGTTTGGATCCTAAGTATTACGTCACAATCAAGCAGAAAGTCCTAAAGCTAGGGGCTCAAAAAACCGCGAAAAAATGGAAAAGGCAGTAAAGAAATCAAAAGCCGCGTAAAAACCGCGAAGAAATCCGAGGGGTTCCCCGAGCACACCGGTGCTCGGCGAAACAGAATCCTAAAGTCTCAAAGGTCCAAGTGAGTGTCATGTCCCTGTATTATTACAATAGTTCAAATGTTGCAGAAAATAAACCTAACTACTCTAAACTACTCCACCCACACTCAGCTGCTTCCTCACGCTCTCCTGCGGCTCCGTGCAGAAGGGAGCTGCCTCCGATCACCGCGGTTGCGCCGGCTCCTCAAAAGTCGCCGCCTCGGTCCTCGGGCCCTCGCAAGAAAACAGAAAAGTGTGTCAAGACAGATAAAATAAAACAGATAAAGCAAATAAAATAAATAGGGATATTTGTGCAAAAATGCAAATAAAAATAAACAAGCAAAAACAAACAAAAACAAAAATAAAAGAAAGGAAAATAAAATAAAATTAAATAAAATAAAATAAAATAAAAAGCTGCGAAAAGCCACGAACTCAGAAAGAGCCGTGGAAAGCTGCGAAAAAGAAAACAAAATAAAATGAAAAATAAAACAACTACTAAGCCGTGCTCCCCGGCAACGGTGCCATTCTGATGAGCCGCCCGAACAACTAAGGTAAAGGAATAACTAAGGTCGTTGCGACCTCAGTCGCACAGGACTCAGAGCTCAATCAAGAAAAATTTAGACCACCAAATAGAAATCAAAACACGATAAAAATCACGGTAGCGGTCTCGCTATGATATTAACCCGGTATAGCACCCAGGGTCGAACTCAGAGAGCACGTGATGGCCTTGCAGCCTACGAAGTAGAACAAAAAAATAAAAAATATAAACAAAGGATTTTTGGTGGATTTTTAATATTTTTATATTTTTGGAATTTTTAATTATAAGAAAATAAGAAAACAAATAAAATAAGCAACTTTCAACAATTATTTAATTACTCTAAAATGCTCCAAAAAAATCAAACAAAAATATTTTTAGAATGTTTGTATTTTGTACTGTTTTTGATGAATTTTTGATAATTTTCTGATTTTTATAGAATTTCATAAAAATGAAAGAAGGAAGAAAAATGAAGCTGCTGTCTAGCCAGGCTACAAGGACCAAAATAAAATAGATATGGTCCTAAAATAGCCTGAAGGTATTTTTCATGGAAAATAGAAATAAAAAGGAAAAATTAGGAAGAAGATTTATTATTTTTGGAATTTTCTATGATTTACTAGAATTTTTATGGGTTTTTAGGGGTTTTCAATTTTTATATTTTTTATAAATCCAAAAATGACCAAAAATGGTCAGAAGATCAATCACACTAAAACAAACAAAATCTAATTTTTTATAGTTTTTGAAGATGTTTTAATATTTTTTTGTGATTTTTATATCTGGACAGCGATAAAAGAGAGGTTTTTGATTTTTTAAAAATAATAAAAATGATCAAAAATGTCTCCAACAATTAGTAAAAATTTTACACAGTGGCAGGAGCCACATATCCAATTTTCACTTAATTTGGAGTAAATTTGCTATTTTATTAAAATCAAAGACAACCAAACAATGCACAAGGACCTATCTGCAAGAAAACTATGTTCTAGGGGCCCATTAATAACACGGTAGAAAAGCTTGGGGACCAAAGTGCAAAATTCTCCAAGACCCACGCACGGCACACGTGACCCATTCCTGGAAGGACTAAAATGTCATTCCTATTTTAAAAGATTCAAACATTAACAATCCAGAAACGCCGGGTATAAAATGCAAAATGTCTAATAAACCACGTGTCGATGCACGTGCACAGTACACACAGGGACTATATAGCAAATATCCAAAACAGTAAGGTCCTCGATGTAAAATAACCAAAATAAAATGAACTACAAAAACTATTTATAGGACTAAATATTAAATGCAAAAGAGAGAAGGGCCTACAGGGTAATTTACCCTTTATTTGATAATGGGCCGAGGGGAAGCCACGTGGAAGATCAGACGGTTGTGGACGAGGGGCTTCTCTTCGGCTGATGGACTCTCCAGGTTTAAACCTCCAAAGATCTAACGGTGATGGCTGCTCCTCAAGTGAATGGCTACGATCTAATCTGGAGCGTCGAGGAAGATCGGACGTCTACTAGAGGTCCTGGAAGAACAGGTGGTCGGCGAACTTCGCCGGCCCGATACACGCACGATGGACCTCCCCTACTGCTCCTGAAATGCGGAATGGCTCCGCCAAGGTGTCCTGCAGCTAATGCTCTACTCTGATGATGACGGGGAGCTCTGGAGAGCTCCGGCGACGGTGAAGACCTGGAGCACCTGTGCTCTATCGTTCCGACCTCCAGATGATGTTGATTTGACCAGCTACCTGCACAGGAAGAAAGAGGGGTCGAGGGCAAACTGCCTCGACTGTTAGCGCACGTGAAAGGTGAAAGATGCGGCGGTGTGGAGGTCCTCCGGCGATGCAGCGGAGGAGGAGGACCGAAGTCCCTGCTCCGGGGCGAGTCAGGGTTGGGTGGCTGAATGAAGAATGTGCGGAGAAGGCTCGTGAAGGTGGTGGCATGGTCGGATGGGCAAATGGCTGGATGGAGACGACGGGCGGAAGCGGCGGAGCTACAGGAACCTAGAACTAAAAATCGAAACCTACGCTAATTTACTGCCTAAAGAAGTTACCTGGCGGAGGAGGTTGACTGTGCTGGAGCTCGGGGAGCTCCGGGGGTCATTGTCTGCAAGGGAGCGTCGAGTCCCGAGGCTGGGCGCGCTCGCGGCGGCGCACGGCGGCGAAGCCACCGGATCAGAGGATTCTCAATGCCTCGAACCTCACTTCCACTCCAAATCGCACCGCTGTCACTCTGGCGAGGTGGAGGAGTTCCTTGGCTGCGAGGGGAAGGTCCAGAGACGAATGAATCAGCTGCCGGAGGCGAGACTTTATATGTCTAGGGGTCCGAGAAGACAAGGATCGGGCAAGCAAATCGGAGCTCGGACCCCTCATACCCACCCAAGGCGTGGATCGGGAATGAACAAGGATCAAACGGAGCCCGGGGTTTGGGTGTTTGGCGATCAGGTCGAACGGGGAAAAATGGTAGAAGTCGGGTCGGGCGGGTCGAACCCGGCTCTAGTGGTCCTGGGGGGAGAGTTGATCGGGGGTCAACATCCCCCGTGGACCAATCAGAGCCCGCCAATTATTCCAATTTTGTAAATTAAATAATAAATAGAAAAAGGTCGAATTAAGAAAAAGTTAAAACATAAATTTTTTTATTTATTTATAAACTATTTTTTGTGATTTTTATTTATTTTTTTGAAATAAAAATTAGGTATTTACAATATAGTACTATATACATAGGTATATACAATATTGTATTTTTTATTTTGATTTTTAATTATTTATTTTTATACATTTTTATTCCAATTTTATATTTTATTTATTTACAAGATAAAATTTGGAATAATTAGGTATTTTTATTTTATTTTTATTATTTAATTACAAGGGGTAAATAAATAGGTTTATTTATATACATATATGGTATATATACAATATAGGAAATTGATTTTATTTTTATTCTTTTTATTTTATTTTGTTATGGTTTTTATTTTATTTATTTACGCTATGAAATATATAATATGTACAATTTTTATTGGATTTTATTTATTTATTTATAAGGAGAAAATAAATAGGGAAGTGGTTTTATATACATGGTGAATATACAAGGGTGAAGGCATTTTTATTTTCTTTTTAATTTCCCCATTTTAATTTAATATTTACAAATATTTACAAAAAAATAAGAATCCACTTTTATTTTTATTTGAGAAGAAAATATTTTCATTTATTTATAGGTATATTTACACACATGAGCTTCCTTATCTCTCTACTTTGGCTTTTATGCGGTCAGGTGAGCCCTCCCTTGGGATTAGGTCGCTCAATATTTATTCTAAATATCTCCCTCTTTTTCTTTTGTTTCTTTATTCTTTTATTTATGCACAAAAACATGCTAATTATTGATTTTTACACAATGCATGCAATTTGACAATTATTTGTATTTACAGGAATATACATGTGTTTGGCAACGGTTTTGTAGCTAAAATAAAAGAATAAAGAGTGATGAATGGGTATTCATCACTAACCCATTTGGAGTCGGAGATGGGATAGATAAAATCGGCACTCCACCATTTCGATATTTCCTTCATTAGCATCTCTCGAAGATTCAGGTTCAACCATCGCTAGAACTCACACGGTGTCTTAGCGTCCTCTTCGAGACAGATATGATGGTAGCATAGGGCCGGACTTATCCCCGGGAGATCAGCATTGCTCCATCCTATCGCCTTGCGGTTTCTTTCAAGAACCTCCATTAGACGAGATTCTAGCTCTCCAGTCAAATCTGCTGAGATAATGACTGGGTACATCTCATGCTCACATGCAAGGAATCTATACTTCAGTGACTGCGGTAAAGGCTTCAGTTCAGACAAATGAGAGCTGGAAAATCTGACCTCGAAAAAGTCTGAGTGAATGCAACCAGATTGAATGAGAGAACTCTCACTCATCATGCAAAACTGGTGAAGATCGCCCTGCTAGTGTATCTGTACTTGGTGCTGGCACAGTCTCCACCCTAGCTGTTGGCTCTGTGGAAATCATGCAAGGTAATAAATCATCAAATTCTGCCTAGTCTATGACTAAATCTGAGGGATCTGAATCATAATCACAAGATATATATTCTGCCTCGCTATACTGAACATGATCGTCAACCTCAAAAGTGTCCTCGGCCAAGAGTGTGCTCTCTGAACTCTCCTCTGCTGGAAACTGTGAATCTACGGCATTTGAAGATGAGAGAAGGGCTCGTGAAATGAGATCGGACCAAGTGGCTTCATCACCAGTGATCACAAAGTCGCACTCCTGGTGGACATCTCACACTACTTCTGTCGTCTGCTCTGCATCACTAAACTGCTCTGAGCAAGCTGAGTCTCATGCTTTAGTCTCATCGATTGTCTCTATTTGTATACTCTCGCCCTCGATGCGAAAGTATACCTTCCCACTATCATGGTCGGATACCACCTTGACTGTGGCCAAGAATGGGCGTCCTAGAATGATGGGGGTATCGGTCACATATTCAGGGATCTCCATGTCCAACACAACGAAGTCCACGGGGAATTTCAGGTCCTGGATTGTGACGACCACGCCCTTCAACAACCCCTTCGACCTCTTGACAGATCTATCAGCAAACTGAAGGATTGTCCTGCTCTATCGAAGAGGGCCAAACTCGAACCGGTCGAGTAAGGCTGCCGGAAGGAGGTTGATAGAAGAGACGTTGTCTAATAGAGTACGATCGAACCTCTGCTCATGAATGTGGCATATGACATAGGGAGCTCCTGTATCTGGCCTCTTGGCTGGTAGACGGTTCTGAATAGTGAAACAGGTGGCACGAGTCAGCACATGGATTTATGCCTGATGGTTCCTCTTCTTCCTGCAAATAGTGTTCTTCTCTCTCAAGTTCTTATGGAAGAGAGGTATGTGCTCAAGTGCCTCATGTAGAGTTAGCTGGATATGGAATCTATCAATCATCTGTTGGCTGAACTCTAACTGCTGATCTTTTTATTTTCTTTTTTATTCCCCTTTGTCAAGCGGAGTGCTTGAGGAAAGGTGATGGTTGAGCCCTCCTCAGATAGAGGGCTAGGAACAGGTTCCTTCTGTTGAGAGGGAACGGAATCCATACAAGTATCATCAAGCATCACATATGGACTCAAAGATGTAGAAACCTTCCCTTTATTAATTTTTTTGATATTTTTCATAATGTCTCAAGATATAAAAATTGGAGAAAACACAACTGGAATAGAAATGGTGGCATCAGTACCACCCACGACATTTGTCTTCACTGCATCAGCACCATGCTCTGTCTCAGCGTCATGAAAAGTGGTGGCATCAATACCACCAGCTGGATCTAGAGAAGTAGCGGCCTCAGTACCGTCGACTGGATCAGAATCATCCTTGGTGGCATCAACACCACCGTCATCAACATCATCAGTGGCATCAGCACTGCTATCCTCATCATCTGGCGCTCCTAGATCCTCGTGGTGTCATCACTCAGACGAGGCACCACCTGTTGGCATCTTACCGCTCCTAAGTGTAACAAAGTCAGCATCAAATGTATATGAAGCAATGTCACCAAATAAATCACTAGGAGTGGTGGTCTCTGTGAACTGTACCTGCTCAGACATCCTCTTGAGGTTATTCGGGTTGGGCTCAATCTGAGCGGGTATGGCTGCCTTTCCCTTGATGATCTCCCTCATCTCCTGACGAAACTCATCCATCTCCTGCCTAAAGGATGTCTGCTGGTCTGAGAGTAGGAGGCCTAGATCATCAAGAGCTGGATTCTCATAGGCTGGCCCATGAGAACTGGACGGGTTGCCTCGCTGGAAATGAGGCTGCTGCTCAAACTAATGAGGGAGAGGCTGAGAATACTACTGTTGAGGTTGTTGTTGGTGCTGTCTCCACTGTTGTCCATGCTGGTATGGATGAGGACCCGACTGGTACTGGTAAGATGGTTGATGGGAGTAATGGGGCTGCTGCTGAGGTTGTCTGGACTGCCCACCCTGAGCTGGAGGCTGCTGTTGGGACGAGGCGTCTCCGGTAGACCACTTGAATCTGGGATGATCTCTGTGGATCCCGGGCTGTTGCTGATCATAACAAATCCCATTGACTTCCATCAACGGCTCCTACTTGTACTGGGATGACGGAAGAACTGCCAGTGGCTGATCCTATTGGTACATCACCATCTAGGTGTCTTGAGATGGTGGTTGCTGACAATACTGGTGCTGCAACTGCTGAACCGGCTCTGCCTGGATGTGGTGAACCTGCCGGTACTAGACGGAGTGCTGGGACGAGTCGCTGCTACTAGGATTAGCCCGTGACTTGAGACGGGGCTGAGGAGCCGTATGTGCCTCCTAGAGACACATGATCTGGGTCTTCAGATCACTCAAGATCTGTGCCAATTGATCAATCTGAGTCAAGCCCTGGTACTACTTCTTCTCGATGATCTCGATGCAGTCCAGCATCTTGCTGATAATGCCCATGTCAGCGACCGACGACTCTTCCTGTGTTGCGGCTGCTGAAGAGGTGGATGGACCTACATCAACTCGTGCTATCCTCTGATAGGACACGGCATGGGGTGAGGGCTTCCCCTGAGTGTAAAGTCGAGTCTGGGACATCACTGTGTAATTCTTGGCCATCTCCTCATATATGGCCCAGACCTGATCTTCATCCTTGGCAAAATAGGAGCCCCCACAAGAAGCATTTACAAGCCCCTGTAGCTCCGGTGTTAGCCCACGAAAGAAACTATGTACTAGGTTGGGCTTTGATATGTCATGATGTGAACACCAGTTGTTGAGCTCACGGAAACGATCCCATATCTTATGGAACTGCTCGTTGGGGATCATTGAGAAATTATTGATCAAAGCTCACGTTGCGTTCGTCCGGTCGAATGGATAGTACTTATTCAAGTACTCGGTCCGGAGCTGCTCCCACGAAGTGACGTATCTCCCCAAATGCTTCAGCCACTAGGCTGCTCTATCTATGAGGGAGAAAGGGAATGCCATCATCTTGATGGTATCCTCGTCCACATATCTGTCGTAGACAGTACTGCAGATCATCTCGAATTCTTGCAGGTGTAGATGCGGCTCCTTGATGGCAAGCACATGGAACTTGGCAATAGCTGAATGGTCTGGGGAGGGAGCTTGAAGTCTCACAGAATCGTCAGAAGCCGAATCCAACAGTGTGTAAGGGTTGTACCAGGGTTGTGCAACTCCCTCATCGGCCTAGCTGGTCGGATGGGCTCATGTGGCTCCTCTGGTTGTCCTCCATCTGCTCCTCCATCCTCTGGGATCTCTCCACTGCCTGCTCGATTTGGCTTTCTTCTGTCGACTCACATCTATGCTATCTCTCTGCGCACCTCTGCCATGAAGGCTCCCTGGTCTCTAATCTGTCTCTACATCATCTCTGGTAAACACAAAAATGGAACGGTCATGTATTCCACACAAGTCGGGAACACAGTCGAAGTGTTGACCACTCAAAATCCGGATTTAAACAACATTGAACCCACAATCAATAAATCAAGCGATGAAGAATAAATGTGGAGTCAAATTTATTATTAACTCCACAAATAGGTGTATAGTGGAAGTAGGTAGAGTGTCGAACTCAAGGAGCAAGGCAGGATAGATCAAGCAAGTGCTAAATGAGTGATGTGATTGTGATCAATGTCTACAATATGCAAATATTTTTGTGGGTTTTAATTTTTTAATTTTTTTTATTTTTTTTAATTTTTATTTTTGTATTTAGATTTTAAATATTCTAATTTTATAATTTCTTTTTATATTTCATATTTTTTTCTTTTTATAAATAGAATATATATAAATACTATAAGAAAAGAGGTGATAAGATATTTATAAAAAAAGGAGAAATGCTCAAAAATTAGGAAATGAAATGTTTTGGTCTTTTTATGTTTTCTACTGTTTTGTGATTTTTGGTGATTTTCAGAATATTTTTGGTATTTTTAAAAAGTCAAAGTAAAAGAAACAGTGAATATTAGTGATGGCCGAAACTAAAATGGGAATGAAAAATAGCAAACAATATCAAAATTTTCCCAAACTAATTTTAAAATAAAGATAACAAAATAGGGAACCTACAGGACCAGAGTTTATATTTTTAGGATTTTCTTTGATTTATTAGATTTTTATGAAGTTTTTAGGTGTTTTCTAATTTTTAAGGTTTTTGTTTGAAAATTTTAGTGATTTTTGGACTGATACTAGAAGACTCTAAAATAGACCTTAGGTAATTTTTTTGGAATTTTTCAAGTGTTTTGCTAATTTTTATGGGATTTCTAAGATAGACAGTACTGAAAATGCATGTTTTTGATTTAGAATAAATATTAAAATGCAATAAAAAGCCAATGCAAAAATATGGCGTGAATCAGCAAGTAAATAGGAGCCTAAATTAATTTTTATGGAATTGTTCAAGTTAAAATGATCCACTAAATAAATAGAGAAGCATGCAAAAATACAAGTCCTGGCAAGGGTATTCATGCAAATAAACAAACATCCAGGGGTTGTACTGCAATTTTCACGCAAAGTTTATAACTAAATAAAATATTTAATGGACCAAACACAAATATCCAGACCCGCAAGGGTATCTTTGCAAAAACTCCCAGACTCACGTGCATCGCACGCGCGTCTGGCAGGGGCACGGATGAAATTATCGACAACCTTGGGGGCTGATATGCAAAAATGCTAAATTTTTATAACTGTGAATAGAAACTTGAGGACTAAAAGTAAATACGAAAAGACCCCGGGGTATGCCTCCAAAAACGCCAAGTCACATGCACAGGCGCACATGACAAGGCGGGGGGCAAACTGAAATATTACAAAACTATGGGGATTTGAATGCAAAATACACAAAAGTAATAAAACAGAAGAAGAAAGTTTATATGGTAATAATTAAATACAAAAACTTGTGGGGCAAGAATAGCAAAATACCCACGCAAAGGCAGGGGCGGACGGCGGATATGCGTTTACTGACGCCACGTGTCGTGCATCTGGCGGCCCGTACCCCTTCGATTATGACGGCTGCGATTAGATCCGGCTGCAAGATCTGACGGTGGCGATTGGCCTTGATCCAATGACAGTTGTGACTCCTGGGCCGTTGTTCTTGATCGGACGGCATAGACGGATGGTGAACGATCAGGGAAGAAGGTCCGCCGTGGCGACCTTCCTCCGGTGGTAGCGCCCCTCTTCGGCATGCTTTTACGCTCCAAAATGACCCACCAAGTTCCTGCGAGGTTCCTCTCCACGCCTGGGGCTTCAAAACGCGGCGGCAAGCACCAGGGCTCCTCCGCGACGTCGGAGTAGGAGAAGGGGCCCAGATATCTCCGACGAGGTCAAAATTGACCCCAGGTGCTCTTCGCGCTCCAAAGACCTGCAGGAAACGTTAAAGAGGTCGAGGGCAAAATGCCTCGACCTCCATTGGGGTCTCACAGGGGGGCGAACGGTGATATAGATGCTCGCCGGAGCTTGCTCCGACGAGAGGAGTCGATTGAGCGAATCGATGGGTGGAAGTCGATGATTAAGATGCCTACGTGAAACTAGGATTACAGTGGATGAAAAGATGAAGGAAAACTAGGGGAATAAGTACCTCAAGAGATAGGGCCCGAGGTTGAAATTACCTCGATGGCGGGGTGTCGCCGGAGGTTGTGGAACGCCCAGATCCTTATCGATCCACCGCCTGGAAGAGGCCGATCTGGAGTTGTCATCTCCAGGCAGCCAAAGCGAGTTAAAATGGGGATGAAGGGACCAAGAATGGGGTTCAAATTTTGAAAGTGGTTGAAGGAAGGCTTTTGTAGGGTTGATGGACGGGATGCGAAGAACGAGGTGCAGCGATGGCATCGATGATCCACGCCCCAAGATGACCCTTGGGCGTGTATAATGGAGAACTGGGCTACAAAAGTCGTGAAGAAATAATCGTGAAAGGAGATACGATGCAACCTCGAAAAAATCGAGAAACATAGGTCAAAGCACACTCTGACAGAGCTACAGGATGAGGGTCAGACTGTTGACTTCGGTCAACAGTCCACGCCCCCTAGTTGGTCCATGTGGACCAACCAGGAAAATCCTAAAAAATGATTTCTAAATTCATTTTAAAATATGAAATGATTTATTTAATTTTAGGTTATAAAATAAAAATTGTTTATTTTTTTATGAAATATTTTATAGTGATTTTTATGTATTTTTATGAGGTATATTTTTGCAAGTTACCTATTACGCCCTTTATTAGTATATTACCTATATATTTTATTTATTGATTTTTCTTTTGTGTATTTTAATTTTATTATTTTTATTTATTATTTTATAAAATTATAAAATACTTTTATACACTTAATTACATTTTTATTTTTTTCTGAATTGTTTTGTATATTTAATAAAGTATAAGTATGTATTATATAGTTATTTTTATATGTATGATACCTATGTATAATATATACAAGTATTTTATTTTGTATTTCTGTTATGTTTTTATTCTAATTTTAATATACAAATATATTATAAGTAATATTTACAAAATTATAAAAATATAAAAATGAATAAATAATAAATTGAATATTTTAATCAGTACAATTATACAAGTAGGGTCCAAAACTCAACTTTCAAACCGTAGCTCCGCCAAATGCGAAACCACCGCCATTAAATAGCTTATTTTATACTATATACAATTAAAGGTGAGTTTGATGCATTTGGAGTTTTCATTTGTGAGATACAGGTCTGGGATGTTGGGATTCGGGATTTTTATTCAGACCATAACTTTTTATCTGTACATGATTTTTGAATGAAATCAATTTGGTTTTTTATTTATTTAATTATCTACAACTTTCATGCACAAAGTTTCTTTATTTGATGTATAAAAAGTGGAACCAAAAAATAGGTCCCAAAATGAATAAAGAATGCATTAAAAAGAATATGTATTTTGACTGTATTTTGACCCTTATCTCCCCCTACTTTATTCCTTGTCGACCTATTTATCAAGATGCCTAGGTCTCGGGGTTTTGGGTCATAAAATATTTACAATATTTTATTCTTTTTCTTTTCTTTTATTTATTCTAAAATTTTGGCTTTAATTACAGTATTTTATACACTAATTACATGTACATGCATGGATGCTAAGATGCTGGATTTAATGCTATTTACACGCATTTACTAGGGTTTTTGAGGCCAAAATGATAGAATAAAGATGATGAAATGTGGATTCATCATCCCCCTATACTTTACCTTTGCTAGTCCCTAGCAAACACTTATGCAATAAGTGCAGAAAAGAAAATAAAGAAAAGAAATGAAGAAGGGGGATTCAGTTTAATTATCAAACTTGTCTTCACAAAATCAATGTTTGGAGCTTAAGTCGGACCTTTTGGAATTTTAGTGCGGGCGAAACCTTAATGAGAACCGAATTTGAAATCCAACAGTCCTTGAGAATCCCAAAACTCTGCCCAAGTCTCCTCAATAGCCAGGTCAGAAATACTTCAACTCATACGCAAACCCTTACGACTATAAATCTGACTCGTACAGTGTAAGTGATAGTGGATCTCCCCAACTAGAATGACAAAGAGACTGACTTCTCAAATATGACAACCCAATGATTCCCCAATCCAATGACTCCATCCTCGAGGAGCGGGGTATTCCCTTCTAAGTTCAAGTGGCAACCAGCTTGAGAGGAGGGGGTGAAGAGAAGAATGGACGGTAACTAGTGTAGCTACCTATCCTAGGATGCAAGACTAGTGTAGTCAAGTCATCCAGCTGCAGGCTCACATATTTGACTTTGGAACTCAATCTTGCTTATTGGCTTTACAACATTTGTACATACTTTGCAGGCTTTTTTTTTGTACATGCCTGAACACTTTTTTTTTTTAGATACTATTCACAGCAGCATTTACATAAGGAGTTTTTCCTCTTGAGCCAGTAGACTATCCCTCTTTTGAAGCTTTATTGCAACCCACACTCTCATGTCTTTAGACTTCCTCATCACTGGACGGGTTGGGGTGCACTTCCCTCCCTAGAGGAGGACAAATGTTTCCACTTGTGTGTGTCTCATACCGACAAATCCAATCCCCTCACTACTCCAACTGAGTTGAGCCATGTGAATGGTGCAGGTGTCCAAGTTAGGTCATTATCAACAAGAGTTGTGCGTGTGCTCCAAAATACTCTACTAAGGCAGTCAAGAATCCATTGAACCAAGTCTTGTGATCCTCAAAGAATTAAGTCAACTAGACCTGAAGTACCTCAAACCCAGTTCCTATAAGGTTCCTGTTATTAGGTAGATTTTAAGGTCCAATCAAGCTCCAATCTCCGGATTTTACTAGACTCGTTCAACTATCAAACTCAATCCGAAAAAATGCTCATGCTATGCAATGCAATGCAGAAAATGTTTTTGTGATGCAATTTTCAAGCTTTTGAACTTTTTATGGATTTTTGAAAAGATGATGATGCACATGCATTTTTTTATTTTTCAATGAGATTTTTCAAATGTTTTTGGATTTTAGTTTTGCAAATGTTTTGGGATTTTTAAAAATAAAAATTTTTGGCTAAAAGCTAGGTTAAAATATTTACAAGGGCATGCTTTTTATATCTACAAGAAGTGGATTTTAAGAATTTAAAGGGTAAGTGATCAATTTTATACATATGTATATATAATGGATTTTGGTGTGATGTATATATTCCTCAAACTTATTTGACACAGGTTTTTCAAACAATTTTGAAAAGTATAGTCGAAAATAATTTTTACAAACAATTTTACAAACATATACACACATTTGAAAATCATTTTGCAAAGGTTTTTCAAATAGTATAGATATTTTTTTCAAAATATTTCTGCAACCATTTTTCAAACCCTTTGCAAATCATTTTTCAAACATTTTATTTCACACAAAGAAAATAAACTTCACAAACCAAAAATATTTTTACAAAGGATGAAAACATGTTACAAAATGTTTTACAAATAGTTTTCAAAAGATTTTCACAAAGATTTTCAAACTATTTTTCAAACATTTTGCAAAAAACATTTTCACCTGATTTATTAATCAATATATACAAAAAAAGAATTTGAGGAATAATCAACATCTTTTTATTAAGGTTTTTAATGAATTTTAAAGATTTATTAGCCATATTATCAAGAAAATACTAAAGTACGAGTTATGGCTAAAGTATATACGTAGTAGATACGACCCCCCTATACTTAGCTTGAGTTATGTCCTCATATATCAGAGAGAAAATAGAAGACATAACTCGTACTAAGTATAGGCCAGTCTAACGAATAAATAAAGAAATGAATAAACGAATGAGAAGTTGACCGTCCCCCCTATACTTAGGATCAAATAATCCTAAGTATAGCAGACTATACACAACGCAGGGAGGGTCAAGGGTGGGAATGAACAGATCGTACTCAGATTGTCTCCCCCTATACTTAGGGTAAGATAGCCCTAAGTATAGACAAGAAGAGGAGACAATGGAGAGGATCGAAAAGAATGAAAGAAACTCGGGGTGCACACCCCCCTATACTTAGGACAAAGTACGTCCTAAGTATAGAAGACTGTCTACAAGGGGCGACACCTTTTTGATACAAAAAGAAGATAGAAGAGGAAAAGAAGAAAAGAAGAAAAGAAGAAAAGATGTCAACGGTTGAAAGAATGATATAGATAGATGGATCTATACAGCGGAAGATGGAATTGATCACCATGTATGAGATGCAAGTGATATAATTCAAAGAACACATCTCATACCAGAAGAATGGGGTCAACGTCAATGGTCGGCGGATCATGATATAGATATAGTTTCAGGCGCTGACCGTTGACACGGAAGGTAGAGGAAGATGACGGTTCGGATATGTCAATACTATCATTGTCATGTACCTTCCTGACCACATAAGGACCTTTCCACTTGCTCTGTAATTTCCCTGGAAATAATTTCAGCATGGAATCAAACAACCATACGCGTTGATCTGGCTCAAACTGTTTATGAATGATATGAGAATCGTGCCATGTTTTCACTTTTTCCTTGTACTGTAGGCTGCTGGAAAAGGTTGTGTCTCTCAGTTCCTCCAGGGCTGCCAACTCTGCTCTCCTCTGTTCTCCTATACTCTCGGGATCCAATAATAACTCAGTGACTGCCCAAAGTGACTTGTGATTTATTTCCACTAGCAGATGGCACGGCTTGCCATAGACGAGATGAAAGGGAGATGTCCCTAATGGATTCTTGAAGGAAGTCCGATAGGCCCACAAGACCGAGTCCAAAAGCTGTGATCAATCCTTTCAGTATGGACAGACAACCTTCTGTAGGATAGTTTTTATCTCCCGGTTCGATACCTCGGCAAGACCATTAGTCTGAGGGTGATACGGTGTGGCAACCCGATGGTCAATGCCGAATTTGTCTGCAAGGGCCCTAACCTTGTCATTGATGAAATGAGACCCCCCGTCTGAAATCAAGACTCTAGGTACCCCGAACCGTGAAATGATATTTTTCCTTAAAAATTTACATACGGTTTTAGCATCTGCGGCTCGGGCGGGATGACCTCAACCCATCGGCTGACATAATCAACAGCGAGCAAAATGTGCTCAAACCCCTGACTCTTAGGAAATGGGCCCATGAAATCAATCCCCCATGCATAAAAAACCTCACAAAAGTGAATGGGTTGCATGGGCATCATGTCTCTCTGTCCACAGGTTCCCATCTTCTGACAGTCAGTACATCTCTTCACGAACTCATCTAAATCCTTGAAGAGAGTAGGCCACCAAAGGCCGGATTGAAGCACCTTTTGTGATGTCCGTTTCCCAGAATGATATCCTCCTGCCTCAAGCTTGTGGCAGTATGTGAGGACGCTATGATGCTCTTCTTGAGGAATGCATCTCTTCCAGATGTTGTCCCCTCCTTCATGATAAAGGACGGGATCCTCCCAATGGTAAAACTTGGCCTTCGCCAGGAAGCTCTCGAGTTTCTGCCTGGGCCAACCTTGTGGAACCGTCTTGGAAACAAGATAGTTCACAATGTCGGCATACCATGGGAGCGAGGCGATAGCCAAGATCGCCTCATCTGGGAACATCTCTATAATAGGTGTGTTGGGCTCAGATTCCTCAAGGTTCTCTAAGCGGGAGAGATGATCCGCCACCACATTCTTAACTCCAGGCTTATCCTTAATCTCAATATCAAACTCCTGGAGCAGAAGGATCCATCTGGTAAGGCGTGCTTTGGCATCCTTCTTGGCCATTAAGTACCGGATGGTGGTGTGATCTATGTAGATAGTCACTCTAGATTCGAGAATATATGATCTATACTTATCCAAAGCAAAGACTACGGCCAGCATCTCCTTCTCTGTCACTGTATAATTCCGCTGAGCGACATCCAAAGTCCGGCTGGTGTAGTGAATGGCAAACGGCAATCCATCCCTCCTCTGTCCAAGCACAGTCCCAACGGCAAAATCAGAAGCATTTGTCATGATCTCGAATGGAAGAGACCAATCGGGTGGCTGAAGGATAGGAGCCGTAACAACCATACTCTTGAGAGTCTCAAAAGATGCAAGACACTTATCATCTACAATGAACTCGGTGTCTTTTGTCAACAAATCAGTGAGCGGTCGGGCAATACGACTGAAGTCCTGAATGAACCGTCGGTAGAAACCGACATGCCCCAGAAAAGACCGCAATTAACATAGATTGGACGGTGGATTGAGTTTTCTAATGATATCCACCTTCACCGGATCGACCTCCATGCCCCTATTGGAGATGATATGACCAAGGACCGTCCCTTGAGTCACCATGAAGTGACTCTTCTCCCAAGACAATACAAGATTAACCTTTATGCAGTGCTGAAGCACACGATCTAGGCAGTCAAGACAAGCATCGAACCCGTCGCCATAGACCGAGAAGTCATCCATGAAGACCTCTAAACAGTCACCCACCATGTCCGAGAAAATGGACAACATGCACCTTTGGAATGTCGCCGGGGCGTTACATAGACCAAAGGGCATCCGTATGTAAGCATAAGTCCCAAACGGACAGGTGAATGTCATTTTCTCCTGGTCTTCGGGCGCAATGGCCACTTGATTATAACCGGAGTACCCGTCAAGAAAGCAGTAGTGACTCTTCCCAGCCAGCCTCTCGATAATCTGATCAATGAATGGCAGTGGGAAATGATCCTTCTTGGTGGCCTCATTCAATCGTCTGTAGTCCACACAGACCCTCCAAGAAGTGGGTACTCGGGCAGCGATCTCCTCTCCAGACTCACTCCCAACTGTAGTGATACCCGTCTTCTTGGGTACCACATGTAATGGACTAACCCACTTGGAGCCGGAGATGGGGTAGATAAAATCGGCGCTCCACCACTTCGATATTTCTTTCATGACCACATCTCGAAGATCCGGGTTCAGCCGTCGCTGGAACTCACGTGACGGTCTAGCGTCCTCCTCAAGATAGATGTGGTGGGCGTACAGAGCCGGACTAATCCCCTGGAGATCAGCTATACTCCATCATATCGCCTTGCAGTTTCTTTCAAGAACCTCCATCAGATGAGATTCTTGCTCTCCAGTCAAACCTGCTGAGATAATGACTGGGTGCATGTCTGGCTCACTCGCAAGGAATCTATACTTCAGCGACTGCGGCAAGGGTTTCAGTTCTGGACAACTGGGATGTGGCAGATCTGGCTTCTGACATGTCTGTGTAAAGGCTACCAGGTCTTCATGGGAGAACTCTCGCTGTGCATCAATATCCGACGAAGGGAGGCCTGCTGAATCATCAATAAACTATACTGGCTCGCACTCCGTCCTAGCTGTCGGCTCAGAAGGAATCAGACATGGTAAATAATCATCAAAATCATCCCATTCAATGTCTGAGTCCGAGGGATCTGAACTAGATGAACAAGACTGAAAATCATCAGCACCACTAGTCCTGACACTGTCAGCCTCAACGGTATCCTCGTCCAGGGGTGTGCTCTCCAGGCTCTCAACTGCCATAAGCCGTAAGTATGGTGAATCTGTAGGCAAGGCGAGGGTCTGTGCTACGGGATCAGTCCAATTGGATTTATCATCTGTCATCACAAAGTCTCACTCCTGGTGGATGTCTAGCTCTTCCTCTGTCATCTGCGCGGATTCGCTGGACTGCTCTGAGCATTCTAATTCTCTCGCTCTGGTTTCCTCGATCGTCTCTATTTGTATGGTTTCACCCTCTACGCGAAAACATACCTTCCCACTATCATGATCGGATACCGCCTTGGCTGTGGCCAAGAATGGGCGTCCAAGTATGATGGGGGCATTGGTTACCGATTCAGAGATCTCCATGTCAATTACAACAAAGTCCACGGGGAATTGCAAGCCCTGAATGGTAACAACCACGTCTCTCAGTAACCCCTTCGGCCTCTTACTCGACCTATCAGCAAATTGAAGGACTGTCCTACTCCTAAGAAGAGGACCAAACTCGAATCGGTCGAGTAAGGCTGCCGGAAGAAGGTTAATCGAAGAGCCGCTATCTAATAGAGTACGATCAAACTGCTGCTCCTGAATTTCACATCTGACATAGGGAGCTCCTGCATCCGGTCTCTTGGCTGGCAGTTTGTTCTGAATGGTGCAGCAAGTGTCCTGGGTGAGCACATGGATCTGATCTCTGTGGTTCCTCCTCTTCCTACGGACGGCAGTCTTCTCTTTCAAGTTCTTTTTGAAGAGGGGGGTGTGCTCAAGTGCTTCCTGTAGAGTCAGCTGAATGTGGAATCTATCAATCATATGATTGCTGAACTCTACCTGTTGGGTCTTTTTAGGATTTTCTCTTTTATTCCCCTTCGCCCGGTGAAGTGCTTCGGGGAAGGGGATAGTAGGGACCTCCTCAGATGGAGGACTAGGAAGAGGTTCCTGAGCATGTGAAGGAATGGAATCCATACAATGATCATCATGCAACATATATGGACCTGGAGTATACACAGAAGCCTTTCCTTTATTCATTTTTTTTCTTTTTCTTGTTACCATAGTCCAACGATACAAAAGGTGGCAACGCAGTAGAAGGGAGCTCAACAAAAGTGGAAGTGGTGGCCTCAGTACCACCATCGGCACCTGTCCTCGCGGCATCAGCACCGCGCTCTGGCTCTGCATCAAAAATGGTGGCATCAGCACCACCGTCTGCATCTGGTATCACTACGACCTCAGTACCGTCGTCTGGAACTCCATCATGGGTGGCATCAGCACCATCATCTTCAACATCATCATTAGCGGCATCAGCACCACTCCTCTGCTCATCTGGCGCTCGTGATTCCGCATGCAGTTGTCGCTCAGATGAGGCACCGCCGGCTGGCATCCTACCGCTCCTAGTAGTCACAAAATCAGCATCATGCAAAGAAGAAGACATGTCACTCAAATAATCACTAGGAGAGGTATCCTTTGTGAACTGTACCTGCTCAGACTTCCTCTTCAGATTGTTCGGGTTTGGTTTAATCTGAGCTGGTATGGTGGCTTTGCCCTTGATTAAATCCCTCACCTCCTGCCGGAACTCATCCATGTCCCGCCGGAAGGATTCTCGATGTTCATAGAGCAATCGGGCGAGGTCATCTAATGCTGGGTTCTCGAAGGCAGGTGCCTGAGAACCAGATGTATTCCCCTGCTAGAAATGAGGTTGCTGCTGGGAGGAGAAGTGCTCACGAGGCTGGGGTTATGACTGTTGAGGCTGCTGACGCTGCCTCCACTGCTGTCCCTGATAGGCGGGACGAGGACCATGCTGGTACTGTTGTAGGGCATACTGGGGCTGCTGCTGCTGCTGGCTGTTCTGCTGTCCTTGAGCGGGAGACTGCTGTTGGGATGAGGAGCCACCATTGCCCCAACGGAATCCGGGGTGATAGCGATGAATCCCGGGCTGCGGGTACCGGTCATACCAAATCCCATTGACTTCCATCAATGGCTCCTGCTCGAAGGATGGTGGAGGTAGAACTGCTAGTGGCTGATCCGGCTGATAGACCACCATCTGAGTGTCTTTAGATGGTGGTGGCAGTGATGGGTAATACTGTAGCTGCTGGACCGTCTCTGCCTAAACGTGGTTGACCTGGCGGTGCGAGGCAGAGGGCTGGGTTGAGGTGCTACTGCTGGGGTCAGCCCGTGACCTAGGAGGCTGCTGAATAGACGTCTGCCCCTCCTGAATGCATAGAATCTGCATCTTCAGGTCACTCATGGTCTTGGTAATCTGGTCCATCTGGGTCAGTCCTTGCATCTGCTTCTTCTCGAGGATCTCGAGACGGTCCAACTTCTCACTAATGATACCCATGTCGGCTGCGGCTGATTCGGCTTGGGCTGCGGCTACCGACGGAGTGTGAGGACCGGCATCGATGCGGGCGATCCTCTGATATGATCCCTCTCCTTGGGGGGGCTTCTGTTGTGTGTAGACACAGGCTTGGGCCATAACTATCGAGTTTTCTGCCATCCCTTCATAGATGGCCCAAACGTCGTCTTCACCTTTAGAAAAATAGGAACCACCACAAGAGGCATTTATAAGCCCCTGCAGCTCCGGTGTCAGCCCACAAAAGAAACTCTGAACCAGATTGGGCTTTGATATGTCATGGTGTGGACACCGGTCGATGAGCTCTCTGAATCGATCCCAAGCTTCATGGAATTGTTCATTCGGGATCATTGTGAAGTTGCTAATCATAGCTCTCGCTGCATTCGTCCGGCCGAGAGGATAATACTTCTTCAAGTAGGTGGTCCGGAGTTGTGCCCAAGTGTCGACGAAGCTCCCCAAATGTTTCAACCAGTAAGCGGCTCTATCGACCAAAGAGAATGGGAAAGCTATCATCTTAATGGTGTCCTCAGTCATCAGCCTATCATGAATTGTACTACAGATCATCTCAAATTCTTGTAGATGGAGGTGTGGTTCTTCGGTCGACAACCCATGGAATTTGGGCAGAAGCTGAATAGTATGGGGGCGGAGCTCGAAGTCACCATGGATGGGAGGGATTCGAATCCACTGATGAGTGAGGGATGTTGTAGGATTGTGCAATTCCCTCATGATTGTCTGTGGCGGTCTCTCAGCGTTGGGATCACCTCCTCCTGCATCAGGTCCATCTCCGCCTCCGCCACCGCCCCCAGGTCTGTTTTCTTGCATCTGCGCGATCTCCCTCATGAGGTCACCCATGAATGCTCCCTGGTCTCTGATCTGTCTCTGCATTGTTTCCAGGGAGGCTAGTAATGAGTTGTTGATGGCGGCCTGGTCATATAGAAATGGAGGTGGTTGCTCATGCTCATCTGGGTGTTCTCCTCTATCTGCCATGTCTGGATTCTTTGAAAATGCAAAACAAACCCATCTCAGGTGCCGTCAAATGATCTGAGCTCAGCGATGCAGTAAATTATGATACTCTTGGACTGATGGAAGATGAAGGGCGGTCGAGGGGGAACATGGTGGAAGTGAACTCGAGCTCGGATAGTGGGTCTGGACTCCCCGAGGTGGTCCTAGATGAATAGGGAGGAGTGCTAGAGAGCAGTGCCGCCAACGTCAGCCTAAGAGACCTCCTTCCCATAATCGTGATTATTGAGAAGAGCAAAGTAATGAAGAAGGGGGGGGCAAAATTGCGCACAAGTGTGCAGCATTTTTTATCTTGACCTAAAATCGACTAGCAATCAAACACAAAACAAGGGGATTCACCAACTCAACACATGAAGCCGTGAAGGTTCAGCTTTTATCTTTGTAATTTTTAGCTTGTTTTCAGGAAGTTATCTTTTAACGAGTCCTTAGAGCACTACGCCTATAGGAGCGAGAGTACTGCCGGAAAAGTATTCCTGTACTTGTCCTCCTCCTGTGTAACATGTAGCTTGTACTTTTTAAGGTCCTTGTAACCCTTCTTGGATCCCTACTCAGCCAAAGAAAAGAGGGAGGAAGCCGATAGGTGAAACCGATACTTCGGATCTCGCTCGCAACAGAATCACCCGTGAGCGTGCAAGACCCTACTCGGACGCAAACGGTGAGACAGACACACCCGTGAAGGTGTGGCCTATGCTCGATACTTCAGACAGGGTCGATGATCAACACAATAGTGAGTCACTAATGATGACCAAGCCCTATTCGTCTACGTACGATAGTAGCGCCAATACTTCGGAAATCCAGGCGATACACAAGGCAGCCACAAGCTGAGTTTTTGGCTCTAATCCTTATGAAGCACTCTGCTCACTTGGAAGGAGACCTTCCCATACAACCTGAATACAAGTGAGGGTGTTACTCTCCCCAATCAATGAATCCAATTACCAATTTTATTTAGGTCAAATTTTCTTAGCAGTCTTTTTTTTTTAATTTTTTTGGTGGTATCATTTCTTTTGAGTCAATTCAAACAAGCGCCTAATGATTTTTTGTTTTTTCTTGATTCCAACTTGATCCAAAAACAGAGGGAGCAAAGAGTCGGAAAAGCCGTGCAAGTCGGCATCAAGATGGAAATCTCACCTTTGTGCCTTTATGATGAATGCAAAGATAGAAATACTTACAGTGCCTCCAGCTCTCTCCATGCGGAATGCAAAGCAGAAATTTGTAAACCTAATCTAAATGCCGATATGCACATGGAAATCGTCCTAAGCAGGCAATTGCTAACGTTAAGAACCACAAGTCAATCACCAATCTCCAATCCTAGAGTCCGGTCTAGGCTCACCCCTCCTCCTCTCGACACATCGAGTCCAGGAGAAGCGTTTGGCGGGATGAGCTCGCGGCGCGACAGATCAAAGATGATGATTAACTGTTTAATTAAAATAAGTCCAAATACGCACTATAGGTACATGCAATGGTTATTAGGATGTTTGGACTTAATCTAATCGATCAAGCAATGCCTAAAATCTAAGGGCTCATTCCACAAAAGAAAGGAAAAAGGAAAACAAAACCGGAAAATGACAGCGGGAAAACCGATAAAAATCTGCGGTGAGCCCCCAGGTGAACAAACACCTGGAAATTAGGCTCGAAGTGTTCTGAGTGTCCGAGTGTCCCTATATTATTACAATTTAATAAATCTCTCTCTCACCAAAAATGAAAAGAAGCTAGCTAACACACTCTCTCTCACTCCTCCTGCTCTCTCCTATCGGGTTGGGCTAGAAAAGCCGACTCCGCTTCCCGAGGCTGCACCGGATCACCTAGGCGATCCTCCTCGCTCCGCAATCCCTCGCAAGAAGACAAGAAAAGAGAATGGTTACAAAGCTCAACAAGATATATCAAAACTAGAGAGATCAAGCAAACAAGCAATATTGTAGACAACTGAACACAATCAATCAAAAATGTAATCTATTCGTTGTTGCTCCCCGGCAACGATGCCATTTGATAAACCCAAAAATGGAACGGTCGTGTATTCCATACAAGACGGGAACACAGTCGAAGTGTTGACCACTCACAATCCGAATTTAATCAACAATCAGCCCAAAATCAATACATCAAGCAATGAAGAATAAATGTGGAGTCAAATTTATTATTAACTCTACAAACAGGTGTATAGTGGAAGTAGGTAGAGTGTTGAACTCAGGGAGTAAGGCAGGATAGATCAAGCAAGTGCTAAATGAGTGATGTGATTGTGATCAATGTCTACAATATGCAAATATTTTTGTGGGTTTTACTTTTTTTAATTTTTTTAATTTTTAATTTTGTATTTTGATTTTAAATTTTCCGATTTTTTAATTTCTTTTAATATTTCATATTTTTTGTTTTTATAAATAGAATATATATAAATACTATAAGAAAAGAGGTGATAAGATATTTATAAAAATAAGGAGAAATTCTCAAAAATTAGGAAATGAAATGTTTTTGGTCTTTTTATGTTTTCTAATGTTTTTATGATTTTTTGTGATTTTTCAGAATATTTTTGGTATTTTAAAAAGTCAAAGTAAAAGAAACAGTGAATAATAGTGCTGGTCGAACCTAAAATGGGAATGAAAAATAGCAAACAATATCAAAATTTTCCCAAATTAATTTTAAAATAAAGATAATAAAATAAGGAACCTACATGACTTGAGTTTATATTTTTAGGATTTTTCTTTGATTTATTAGATTTTTATGAAGTTTTTCGGTGTTTTCTAATTTTTAAGGTTTTTGTTTTGACATTTTTAGTGGTTTTTGGACTGACACTCGAAGACTCTAAAATAGACCTTACATAATTTTTTGGGAATTTTTCAAGGTGTTTTGCTAATTTTTATGGGATTTCTAAGATAGACTGTACTGAAAATGCATGTTTTTTATTTTTAATAAATATTAAAATGCAATAAAAATGCAATGCAAAAATATGGCGTGAATCAGCAAGTAAACAGGAGCCTAAATTAATTTTTATGGAATTTTTCAAGTTAAAATGATCCACTAAATAAATAGAGGAAGCATGCAAAAATACAACTCCTGGTAAGGGTATTAATGCAAATAAACAAACATCCAGGGGTTGTACTGCAATTTTCATGCAAAGTTTATAATTAAATAAAATATTTAATGGACCAAACACAAATATCCAGACCCGCAAGGGTATCTTTGCAAAAACTCCTAGACTCACGTGTGTCGCACGCGCGTCTGGCAGGGGCACGGATGAAATTATCGACAACCTTGGGGGCTGATATGAAAAAACACCAAAGTTTTATAACTGTGAATAGAAACTTGAGGACTAAAAGTAAATACGAAAAGACCCCGAGGTATGCCTGCAAAAACGCCAAGTCATCTGTTACAGGCGCACGTGACAAGGTAGGGGGCAAACTGAAATATTACAAAACTATGGGGATTTGAATGCGAAATACACAAAAGTAATAAAACGGAAGATGAAAGTTTATATGATAATAATTAAATACAAAAACTTGCGGGGCAAGAATAGAAAAATACCCACGCAAAGGGGGGGCGGACGGCGGATAGGCGTTTACTGACGCCACATGTCGCGCATCTGACGGCCCGCACCCCTTCGATTATGACGGTTGCGATTAGATCCAGCTGCAAGATCTGACAGTGGCGATTGGCCTCGATCCAATGGTAGCTGTGACTCCTGGGCGGCTGTTCTTGATCGGACGGCAGCGACGGATGGTGAACGAACAGGGAAGAAGGTCCGCCGTGGCGACCTTCCTCCGGTGGTGGCGCCCCTCTCCGGCGTGCTTTTACGCTCCAAAATGGCCTAGCAAGTTCCTTTGAGGTTCCTCTCCACGCCTGGGACTTCAAAACGCGGCGGCAGGTACCAGGGCTCCTCCGCGACGTCGGAGAAGGAGAAGGGGCCTAGGTATCTCCGGCGAGGTCAAAATTGACCCCAGGTGCTCTTCGTGCTCCAAAGACATGCAGGAAGCGTTAAAGAGGTCGAGGGCAAAATGCCTCGACCTCCAGTGGGGTCTCATAAGGGGGCAAATGGTGATATAGATGCTCATCGGAGCTTGATCCAACGAGAGGAGTCGATTGAGCGAATTGATGGGTGGAAGTCGATGATTAAGATGCCTACGTGAAGTTTGGACTACAATGGATGAAAAGATGAAGGAAAACTAGGGGAATAAGTACCTCAAGGGATAGGGCCCGAGGTTGAAAGTACCTCGATGGTGGGGTATCGCCGGAGGTTGTGGAACGCCCAGATCCTCGTCGATCCACCGCCTGGAAGAGGCCGAACTGGAGCTGTCACCTACAGGCAGCCAAAGCGAGTCAAAATGGGGACGAAGGGACCAAGAATGAGGTTCAAATTTTGAAAGTGGCTGAAGGAAGGCTTTTATAGGGTTGACGGACGGGATGCGAAGAACGAGGTGCAGCAATGGCATCGATGATCCACGCCCCAAGATGACCCTTGGGCGTGTATCATGACGAACTGGGCTACAAAAGTCGTGAAGAAATAATCGTGAAAGGAGATACGATGCAACCTCGAAAAAATCGAGAAACATAGGTCAGAGCACACTCTGACAGAGCTACAGGATGAGGGTCAGACTATTGACCTCGGTCAACAGTCCAAGCCCCCTGGTTGGTCCACGTGGACCAACCAAGAAAATCCTAAAAAAATGTTTTCTAAATTCATTTTAAAATATGAAATGATTTATTTAATTTTCGGTTATAAAATCAAAATTGTTTATTTTTTTATGAAATATTTTATAGTGATTTTTATGTATTTTTATGAGGTATATTTTTGCAAGTTACCTATTATGCCTTTTATAGGTATATTACCTATATATTTTATTGATTGATTTTTTTGTGTATTTTAATTTTATTATTTTATTTATTATTTTATAAAATTATAAAATACTTTTATACACTTAATTAAATTTTTATTTTATTTTTCTGAATTGTTTTGTATATTTAATAAAATATAAGTATGTATTATATAGGTATATTTATAGGTATGATACCTATGTATAATATATTCAAGTATTTTATTTTGTATTTCTTTTATGTTTTTATTCTGACTTTAATATACAAATATATTATAAGTATTATTTACAAAATTATAAAAATATAAAAATGAATAAATAATAAATTGAATAGTTTAATCAGTACAATTATACAAGTAGGGTCCAAAACTCAACTTTCAAACCGTAGCTCCGCCAAATGCGAAACCGCTGCCATTAAATAGCTTATTTTATACTATATACAATTAAAGGTGAGTTTGATGCATTTGGAGTTTTCATTTGTGAGATACGGGTCTCGGAAGTTGGGATTTTGGATTTTTATTCAGACCATAACTTTTTATCTGTACATGATTTTTGAATGAAATCAATTTTGTATTTTTATTTATTTAATTATCTACAACTTTCATGTACAAAGTTTCTTTATTTGATGTATAAAAAGTGGAACCAAAAAATAGGTCCCAAAATGAATAAAGAATGCATTAAAAAGAATAGGTATTTTGACTGTATTTTGACCCTTATCTCCCCCTACTTTATTCCTTGTCGACCTATTCATCAAGATGCCTAGATCTCGGGAGTTTTGGGTCATAAAATATTTACAATATTTTATTCTTTTTCTTTTCTTTTATTTATCTATAATTTTGGCTTTAATTATAGTATTTTATACACTAATTACATGTACATGCATGGATGCAAAGATGCTGGATTAAATGCTATTTACACGCATTTACTGGGGTTTTTGAGGCCAAAATGATAGAATAAAGATGATGAAATGTGGATTCATCAGTCTCCAGCGAGGCTAACAGCGTGTTGTTGATGGTGCCCTGGTCTAAAACATATCTGGTACTCTAGGACTGTCCATCGATGCGCTCCTCACGGCTGGCCATCTCGTGGGTCTCTGCAAAGGTAAAAGACCCCAACTCAGTTGCCGTCAAATGAACCAATATCTGTGCTGGTCTCTACTCGGGCACCTCAGGACTGGATACTTTTTAAATAATAATAATAGAAATTGTGTAAATGCTCGACTTCGTAATATTATCAGAATGGTTGCGGTTTGTTTGAGCTTCCTTGACTTCTTTTCTTCATTCTGTGAGCTTTTTAGCTTTAGACTCTGAGTCTTGAGCTTTTGAGATGTTAATACTCTAAGATTTTCATTTCAAGAGTAGTGCTTCTTTTGTCCTAATTAATTATGATTTTAAGAAGTCTCCTTAGATTTTGGGCATCTATCATTATTCTCTTTTACCTAAAAATTAGTCATACCACAAAAATATGTATACAAACTAATTTTTTGTTTTATTCAAAATATGTCATTAATAGGAGTTCCCTTAATTTTGCTTCGTACATTTACTAGGAGAGGAAAACTGTTAATGCTCCCATGTTTCGGTGCCTCGACCTTGCCTCTAGGTCTTGAGAGATAGAGAGTGAGAGAGATCGTGGAGAAGAAAGAGAGAAAGGGATCATAATCCGTCAGTCCACCCTTTGTAATATTGGAGGACCCCAAAGAGATGAAGCCATCGACCTACTCGTCTAAAAGTGGCGAGCCTCATTGTAACCTCCCCTCATGGGATCAATGATGGCCACCTCTTATTATAAAGTAGAGTCTTGTAATAGCAAAGGGTTTATAATGGAGAGGTTGGGAGACAAACTTCAAAATCTGATTGAGGACTATTGTTGAGAACACTTTGTGAACAATTTGCTTACTTCATGCGACTAACATCCGCTTCCTTTCAACAAAAGATTGATGTGGGATTAGATCTAGTACATGGCAGTAGATCCAGTTCCATCGATCTCAACGACTCACCTTCTAGGAACAACACTTATGTGTCGTGGGATCGTTAATGTTGACACCAATCTATAGCAATAAGGATAGCATATTTCATATTTACATTAATCTCTATAGTTATTTTCTTTGCACTTTAGTCATGTTGGATGTTTTAAAGTTTTGTAAAATAAAATTATTTATATTAAGAGAGAGAGAGAGAGAGAGAGAGAGCTAACAACATATACGAAGTGATGAATAAAGACAATGAAAATAGAAAATGAGCAAATTTGGAAAGAGAGTAACCTCGAGATGAAGATTATGAAGTGGGAAGAAAAAAATTTGAGAAGGGGAAGGAAGATAATGATGAGAGAGAAGAAAGAGACGGGAGTAAGAGGAGTAGATTTATGGGAAACAGAGTTACAGAATGAGGAAATAGAGAGAGATGGGGAAAACGTTATTATTAGTATTAATGCATGGAGTAGAAGGGGGTGGGGCTTCTGTTGTAAAGCAGGGATCTGTTGTAAATCGGGAGTGTGCTCTAGTCATTCGATCAAGATCAAGTGGTTCGCACGAAATCATGATTTTTGTGGGCATTTACCATACGAATTGATCGAGCGGCTTGAGCACGCTCTCTTATTTACAGCAGATCCCTATTGTACAGCAGAGGATCTTCTCTCGTAGAAAGGGTAGAGTATAATGAGGCGTTTGTGAAGGCCATTTGTTATCCATGATTACGTGTAATGTGGTTATTAATTTATAAAAAGTTGCATTTGTTGCAAAAGGAATTCCATTTTCTCTTCTAATTATCAAAATGATAATCTGATTTGAAAATTGAAAACGAGTATAACTCTTGAGGGTGATGATTGTTGATGTGTGCTTATTTGTACAAATATACTAATCATGGCATCTAAGAAGAAAATTGAAGGCAAGTATATGTGTGGTAGATTTTTACACCTTTAATCTTAAAAACTTTGTAAATTATTTGGTTGACCATGCATTCTTCCTAATTATCACTTAAGTCCTACAAACTTGCTCTGTCTTACATCATAATTCCTCCCATCAAATTCCAAAAGGGGGGAAGGGAGAGACTTCTGGGTGTTTAACCAAAAAAAGCCCAACATTAACAGAGCACGCATTCACACGAACTATTTGGTCGATCACTTCTCCACCCTCCTAGTTGATGCCAATGAGGAGACCAGTTTACATGGGCTTATATTATGCAACTCATATGAGGTATTATTTTCCCCAACAAGTCAGGAAACGAGGTGTCACTTATCTACCTCCCCTTGCTGGAGGACCTTGAAACATGCGAGATATACAACCGGGGTACCTACTTAGCATATCTGTACCGGCAACTATGTGTTGCATCAAGGGCTGAAGCAGTTGAGATAGACGATCCTCTCATTCTTTTACAGTTGTTGGCTTAGAAGCGTTCCCCTCATACCAAGCCCGTCATCCATCATTGCCCTACTTGGAGAGGTAGTCCCTTGCAGATGGCATTCTGAATTTGGCGTAACAAGAGAGCCAACACACATGGTGTGATCTTACTAGGATAACTAAAAGAAAATTGGCATAAGGCAATGAATAAATTAATATTCATCATCATATCTATAGTTAAATATATAACAATGGATATTGTTCATCGTTTGTTTCTTTAAATTCACAATGAATAAAGGTATTCATTGATTAAAGAATCATATACCCACAGCCTCCTGTCTTTAGACTTCCTTATCACTGGACGGGTTGGGGTGCACTTCCCTCCAACGACCATTCGCTAACTTTTTCTTCTAATCGTTGTTAAATTTTGCAACAATTAATATAATTTTGACGAATAAGCCAACGGAAAAATCGTCGTTATGAACCTTTAACAACGAATATGACTTTCATTGCTAATTATAAGTACAAAATATGATTTGACAACGAATAATATTCGTTGTTATATTTTTAACATCAGAAGATATACAACGAATACACAAACTACTCGTTGTCCTAAGTCTACTAGACATTAAAAGCACATACATAGCAACATATAATACTAGGGTGAAGGACAAGAGCCTAAAAGAGAAGCCACATTTGAAATGGCCTCTTATTAGATGGCACACACATATATAACTAAGATAGACCACATGAGTACTCTTCCCTGGATGTTGGCAGGATACACATACGACCAAATTGGACTAATCAGAAGGAAATATTAATCCCTGGACCTGTTCCTGCCCTGAGGTCCTCATCCATGTTCATGCTCCAACCCCCATGAAATCATAGAACGGCCGCACCTCGGAGCTGCCTGTTTCTTCAGAAGCATCGGCCTCCTCACCGTTGATTTCTCCACCGTTGTTGCTCGTCGGCCTCTCATGATCCTCACGGTCCGCCGATCTCTTCAGCCGGGCATTGAGTAGATAACAGCGTCTCTTGATTGCATTATATGATCTGTCGGGGAAGAGGGTGGCAATGGAAGCCCAGCTGCTCCCCAGACTCCTTTGGGCTTCCATCAATCTGCGATCCTCTTCTTCGGTGAAGGGTTCCCTGTTGATCCTCGGATCCAGGTGATCCAACCATCTGACATAGCAGCACCTTCCTGCAATTTTCACACGAGTTAATTATATACATATATTATAATTTGTTATCCAAGAGCCGTTGTCTTCGCACGGACGGATCACGGGTGCTTACGACAATCAAGCTCTCCCACCTATATATATGCATCGCACGGTGCTAGTGTACACCGTGAGATATATATATAAGCTGGAGGTATTATACGGACTGCATCTTGATTGTCGCATGCCGTAAGGGTGGATGGATGTAATAATACCAGTTTTTCCATTTAAGAACTTGGCAATGGAAGGCCATCTGCGCGGGCCATATCGTAGAACCAATCTAGTCAGCATCCTGTCCTCTTCCGTCGTCCAGTGGAACCTGGTCCTGCGTCTTTTAGACGGGCCGCTCTCATGCTCATGGCTCAGTGTTGCGCGCTCGGCAACATGGGAAGGTAGTTGCGGTGGTGGATGGAGAGCGAGTCGACCAGCAGCCTCGATCTCTTGCGTCAGGTTCTGATTGCTGGCCATCTTTAAAACCAAACAATTAACCATCACGACAAAGGGTTATCACATGTAGCATACAATTAATTCTGAAACGAAAGTCTATAGAGACGTCGGTTAAATAATTATCGTCTTAATTTATGCTCTAGTTTTAGATGTAAAAATGAAAAAAAATTACGAAGAATAGAAACAACAGATGTAGTAGCAGAAATACAAAGAATATAACCTCTTGCAGTAACAAACCGATCGGGAGAGAGAGAGAGAGAGAGAGAGAGAGAGAGAGAGAGAGAGAGAGAGGAATGCAATGCTATGGGGATGCAGAACCTCAATGTCTTGCTTGGAGCAGTAAGGTTGGAGAGGAGTGCGTATATATAGCAGCCAAAGGGTAAGAAAATGTCACACGGGTCTCTGCATGAGGTTATAATTACTTGTCTAATGGAGACTGAGGAACCCCTTCCATGTAGAAATGATGAATGTATGACAGAACATCCGACATTGGACCTTCTCTTTTGAAATGTTGTAACCGCACGGTATATCTGTACATAGGTATTCTTCAACTTATCTGTGTTAGGCAGAGATTAATGCTCCAGCTGTTGTTTAATTACCACTCACGAGTTAAGCGAGGAGGACCCCGTCAGTGCTCTGCACCTTCTTTCTTGTCATTGGCATGTCCTTTTTTGGTCCTAAGGCCTCCATGAACTGTCTTTAGATCAAACTTGTTGCAGATTTGCCGTTGGTATAATCTAGAAGTGCTTGCTTTGATCCATCTTGTTGAATCTTTAACGGTACAACGATGTAGATGAATGTAGTGGACAAACACCGATGAGCGAGTGCATGCGGCGGTGTAGCTTGGTTAGACGTAATCGACTTGAAATACAAAGTTGGAGTCGTTTGTTACGTTTAGCAGTTACTACATCGGTTGCCATATTGATTTCTTCGACCACTTAATGAAGAGAATCTGATATGCTTGATATAGACTATTTTGTCGTGTATCGGGTTCCGAATGTGCTTAAAAGAGGATATTTATGCTTAATATAGACACCGATGAGCAAGTGCATGTGGTGGTTAATCGACTTGAAATACAAAGTTGGAGTCGTTTGTTATGCTTAGCGGTTATTGCATCAGTTGCCATATTGATTTCTTCGACCACTTAATGAAGAGAATCTGCTATGCTTGATATAGACTATTTTGTCGTGTATCGGGCTTGGAATGTGCTTAAAAGAGGATATTTATGCTTAATATAGACATAAACTACGGCTCCAGCTTTGCTGACGTTGAAGCCTTGAGTGACGTCATGGGACTGAAAAGGAGAAAGTGGAACTAACAAAACATCTGGTGTTTCTGATTGTCTCCGAAGTGAGACAATTTTTGAGAAAGTGGTGATAGGTGTGATGCCATCTGTTATAGATTCGACATGACATACACATCTTTTACTAACGACTTGCCCCTTCAAGGAGCTAGAAAGGTGAAGCAATAATCGGCATCCTTAATTCATCATATGATTTCATGATGGAAAATGAACCAAAGCCTTCTAGCTGAAGGAGTCACTTTTAGCTGTTGAGGACCTTCCATGCACCATTTCTACTTGCACCTTCCACTGCTCACAACTTCCTTAGGCTGGTGGACCTCTCTTCTCAGAAGGCGGATTCTTACCCAGCACTTATTAAAGAAATTAAAGTTGTGACAACCACTTTCCTTTCACTTTCTGCATTGCTTTTGCCGACGATTTATGAATTCTATATGTGATAATTGGCATACAAAGACAATAACGAATTTAATTCACATCTAAAAGATTGTCCAATGCTCGTACTATCTTGAGCACCATATACAACAACTAAAATCGATCTGACATAAGAAAATCGATAAAAGAGTTGCATTATTATGACCTAACTATATAGTTTACATAACATAATGACCTAATTGGGATCCAAAGCATCTATCAGAATCGTCTATGTGCTCGTCGCATGGGATCCAGCCACCCACTTCGTTTTCTCAACTTCCAGAGCCTCAATAGTATCAGTCCTCGTGCTGCCACATGGGAACACATTGTGCATGGGCCTCCTACATGCGACTATAATAAGGGTTCCATCGGGGGTTCATGTGCAAGAGAAAATCTCATGGGGATGGGCATGTCAAGGAGAGGAGACTATGAAGCAGGCTTACCAGATAGGACATGGAGGAGGAGGCAGAAGGAGGGAGAGCGGGAGGATGTGGGGTCATTGGGAAAGAGATAGAGGAGGTGGCGATGATGTAGCTGGATGGGGAGGGGGAGGGGGAGGAGGAGAGGAGAGGAGAGGAGGAGAGACCACCAGAGGAGGTAGTTGGGGCCTAGATATAGGAAGAGGGAGACTGGGAGGAGTGACAAGATAGAGGTTGAGAGCTCATCCGGGAGGCCCAAGATTAGGCCCGGACTCAAGATTAGGGTTTCAGCTGAGGAGCCACTTCTTATTTCTTCGTCTTTTCTTTTTTCACATATGTCTTTTTGGATGATCAAATAAGGACGCTAGACGGGAGGGATCAACATACACACATGACACAACATTTCCCCTCCAATTCCTTTTAATCATGCTTCTCAATCTGTCGTTATACCCTGGGAAGTGGAAAGAATTGCAATTCCATTCCACCTAAAATCTTAGGAATTCATTAATAGTTAGAATAAATTCGTAGACCAGGTAGGCTGATACGTTTTAAAATAGTAGTTCATGGAGGAAGAAGAAGGAGAAGCAAAAGCCACAAAAGGACAAAAAATCGAGGATGGGTTGTTGCGCTTGTGTTATCATTAGCCCTAGTCCCATCTTCACATGCAACCTCCAAGCTTCCATCGACTCTGCCCATCTTGCGATAGAGCAAAACCGCTCACCCCATCCCCCTAGAGTATGAGTAGATCTTGGGAATAAAAATCATGGTGTTAAACTGTTTGACATTGAAATGAGAAGAAGATGTTGAAGAAGAAGAAAAGTGAGGAGAGGGGGAAAAGTCCACTTTCTAATCTTTTTCATAACTTGATTAACTCAAGCCTCCCCTCCGAACCTGCGCCTCCCCCTTCCCCCATTCCCTCCTTCGTTGCCTCCTCCGCTCCAAGATCCTCTCCTCACACCTAGCTCCTTCCTCCAACCCACACCCCCTCCTCCGATCCGAGCTCCTCCCCTGTCCGCAGTTGTTGGACATTCGAGCCCACGGCGAGCTATTATGCAATAAATGTTATTGCGAATATCATTCCCTGATCTGAAATGAAGAATAACTAATTTGCATAATAGGTCCCTTAGTACAATTAGGGTTATGTACCATGGCCATCTTGATGATCATACAGCTGTTGATTCACTTATTGAATCATAGAGGCTGGTGCTTGGATGAATATCTAAAGAGTTGGATTGAGGACTCATCAAGTGCCGTCAAATGATTATTAAGAGATGATCTCCAGCCTGAGTAGGAGATGGCAATCCTTTCTCACTTGGCTGATATCTGACCGACCTCTTAATGCATGTCCTCTGCATGGGAATAGAGATTCAGAGGTGTCAGATTAGTTAGGTCAAAGAGTTGACTTAACGAGATCGAGATAACCAAAGTCCTATGCCGTATGCTGTCACGATATAGGCACGCATCCTCTGACCAGAGACAGATGTGTTACTATATATCTGAGTATGTACATTTGGCAGACCAATAGGTTGATGACCTAACCAAGGTCTATACACCGACGCGTTGGTGTGCATATAAGGGCATATGAGTAATACGATCTCTCAAAGGGATCATACAGGTTCATCACTAAACCGGAAGACGAGCTCACTCATGAGATATTGGGAAGAATCAAATTCCGTACATGGTCGTCTCGCTTTGGATGTTTGACTGAATTTGTAGGTTTGATATATGTTTTGGGAAAAGCATATGATCAACACCTGGGCACGATATATGATTTTTAGAAAGTTTATGATCGATACCAACTCCCAATAATCAAATGAGAAACTTGATAATAAAACTCTGAAGTAGACAGTGTAAAATTGATCTTATACTTCGAGTTTATTCTGGGTTTTTCATTATGCAGGATGTCCAGGTATTTGGAATACTTGAGGGTGATATGATCATAAACGATTGTATAACCATGACGCTTCCATTCTGAGGGAGTGATGAAACATGTCTGGATTTTAGTGACTCCTCTCACAGAGAAGTAATCTGATATTAGTCTAAATGATAGACATTGATCTGAATGTGATTCAGATGTAATGAGAAGATTAGATGTGCGGTCTTGATTTAATCAAGCATCTATGGGAGGTCCGCAAGATCTGGATTTGAGATGTGATCTCAATATCCAAGTCACTATACATGGAACAATACAATCACCATGTCCTTATCTCCAAGTATCCGCGGAGAAAGCGCATTATCCTTGAAAGAGTTCATGGATAATTTCATTGTTGATATATATATATATATATCCGAGCATTGAGAAAAATGGATAATTAAATGTGATTTAATTATCATGAATAATATGAATTTGATTCGTATTATAAGGAGAGTTATCTAAGATAATTAAATTTGATTTAATTATCAAAGATGTGAATAATGTGAATGTGATTCATATTATTTGGGCACATGAGAATTGAGATCCAAGATGATTAAATGTGATTTAATTATCATAGATAAGAATAATATGGATAGCACTATCCATATTATTCAGGTATATTATAAATGTGATTTATAATATATTAAAGAGAGCATATTATGATTTATATTTGTTGATTAATTGATTAATGTGGATTGGATTCACATTGAACGATTGATTGAAAATATAATTTAGTTTTGGATTATGAATGAGATTCACATAATTTCAATGGCTTGATTGAAGTTTTTCACAATATAATTGTGAATTATTTTTCTGAAAAATATTACAACAATTGTTGTTGTAAATCTTGGAGATATCATGAGATAATGAGATCTCATGAGATAATGAGATCTCATGAGATGATTGGTTAGCCGTCCCCCTTTTTAGGGGATGAGGGGATGAGGTTTATCTCCTCATTATCTCCAAGACCAGTCAAAGTGATTTAAATTAGGAATAATTATGTTGATTTATCAATATAAATTAATTTAAATTAAATCAATTGTTGTTGTATTTTTACAACAACATCTTAGCCATTGAAAGAAACACAAATCAATCTCAACCATTGATTGTGTGTTGTCCATGGATAGGGATCCATGGACTCCCAAAACCCTATATAAGAAGAGGCACCCCTTGCTCTTCAAGTTACACGTTTACAACGTAAACTAATGCTCTCTTCCTCTCTCTCTCTCTATCTACACGCCAATGGTCTCTCCCTCTCTCTCTTATGGTCGTCCACCATGGATCTGTTGAGAGAGTCGCTGTAACGTCCCGGGCTTAGGTCCCTGGTCTGCTATCGAGGAAAACTGACCCTGACAACTTGTTGGGTTCGGGCCCAGATGGACTCGTTGGCAACCACCCAAAATGCTTAAGCCCAAGTTGTCAAGTAGTAATCCCCACCACTTATAAACCATACCCACACTTCGTGAGTTTTAGGTATGGCACTATGTTTGGGGTGGAGGTGTTACAACCTCCCCCACTTATATTTGCAACGTCCTCATTGCGACATGGTCCATCACTTCTTCCTAGTGATAGTGGCGGCTGCACGCTCCGGGTAGCCATTTCCTCCTATCTCTTTGTAGGGGCGGCTCTACCTCTCGGGTAGCCCTTTCCACTATCAGAGGGAAATTGGCTCTAATACCATTTGTAACGTCCCGGGCTTAGGTCCCCGGCCCATTATCGAGGAAAACTAACCCTGACAACTTGTTGGGTTCGGGCCCAGATGAACCCGTTGGCAACTACCCAAAATGCTTAAGCCCAAGTTGACAAGTAGTAATCCCCACCACTTATAAACCATACCCACACTTTGTGAGTTTTAGGTATGGCACTATATTTGGGGTTGAGGTGTTACAACCTCCCCCACTTATATTCGCAACGTCCTCGTTGCGACATGGTCCATCACTTCTTCCCAGTGATAGTGGGGGCTGCACGCTCCGGGTAGCCATTTCCTCCAACCTCTTTGTAGGGGCAGCTCCACCTCTCGGGTAGCCCTTTCCACTATCAGAGAGAATTTGGCTCTGATACCATTTTTAACGTCCCAGGCTTAGATCTCTGGTCCGTTATCGAGGAAAACTGGCCCTGAGAACTTGTTGGGTTCGGGCCCAGATGGACCCGTTGACAACCACCCAAAATACTTAAGCCCAAGTTGTCAAGTAGTAATCCCCACTACTTATAAACCATACCTACACTTCGTGAGTTTTAGGTTTGGCGCTATGTTCGGGCCCAGATGGACCCGTTGACAACCACCCAAAATACTTAAGCCCAAGGTCTCAAGTAGTAATCCCCACCACTTATAAACCATACCCACACTTCGTGAGTTTTATGGTCGTCCACCATGGATCTATTGAGAGAGTCGCCATCACCGCAGCATCGTCGTTTTGCTGCCTGAGTACTTGCTCATGGATCTACGTCTCCTTCGGTGTGCCTCGCTCGTGAAGAAGATGTCAGATCTCGTGTGATGAGATCAGGATATTCATCGCCGGGATCATCAACATGGATTGTGAGAAGGACGTGTCTCATCAACGCACTCGAAAGCGTCTCCTCCGTTGGATCGGACTTGAGACAGGAGGTCTCTTCGTTTAGAGACTCGATCGCAACCACGCTTTAAGAGGTAAACCTTATACCTATTGTGGTTTAGATGAAACGATCCGAGAAACGTTCTTGGATCATGTGGTTTCATCACATTTAAAAAAATTTTAAATTCCGCTGCCCGAAGCAACTAGTGCGACTAGTCGCTCCCGATCGCGTTTTATGCAATCCACACGCTTCCGTGATGCGCTTGAGGATCTTCCCATATCCTTCACCAGTTCCTCCTCTCCTCTTCCCCCGCGACTCCCCCTCTACCCCCATTCCTCCCCTACCTCCTCCTTTGCTGCCTCATCCACCCAAGCTCCTCACCCTGCCTCCAACTCCCCCTCACCCCAAGCTCTTCCTTCCACCCCCACACATCTCCCTCCTCCAGCATGAGCCCATCCCCCTTGCCCCTTCGAGTTGAAGCTTATTACGCGCCGTAGCGTGGTAATGACCACTGCCTCTGTTCTTCGACAACATGTGAGTAAGAAGCTATTAACCAGGTCTATGTGAACCGATTAGCGTGGGTCTCGTCTGTGGATGGGTCAATTAGGAGGCAGCTGGGGTGAAAAGGAATGGGAGTAGGAGGTGGGCTGCATGGAGCTTTCTGAATTTGTTTAGTTAAGGTAAATTTTTAATTAATTGATTCATGAAAATTCACTGAAAAATTCAATAAAATTCACCGTTTGATCTGCAATACATGATATACCTAGAAAATGCAAAAATTTTGATAATTTGATGAATGGATGGAGGTGTAGTTAAGAGAGAGAAATTATGAAGAGAAATGAAGAAGATGAACAAATGGATGGAGAAGAAGTTGATGAAGTTTGCACAATTATGCCCCTCTTAACTGTTCCTTGTTTTGGAAAAAATCATGGTTGAGTTCAACTTATTGATGGCTAAAGTATCGTAAGGGCAGAAGTGATAGAACGATAAAAAGTCAGGGACATAACTATTATTCCCAAAAAGAAAGTGACATAACTGAAATTGCAATATCTTATAAGAGCATAACCGATAAAAACTCGATATTTTATTATGACAACTTATTATTCTTTTTTCTCTCCCTCCCAACCACACGTAGGAGAGGGAAACAATAGACTTTTGAAAACGGATACGTAACCTGACTTGCTTAGTTTGCTTAAAAAGAGAATTACATGTATTTCAGCTCCTCACTATTGAATTGACTAGATTTTTGTTGCAATATCTTATATATCTAGAAATGAATTTTAGTAGCTTTGGTTACAATATCTTAACATCTTAACATACTAATATTTTAAAATCAAGATATATTAACATACCAAAATCACGAACCGTCAAAGCAACAAATTAGAATGACCAATGGTTAAAATGATCACAATCAGATTAGAGTTGAGCTGGTACATTTAAAAGGTTTATACCTCTATATAATTTGAGATATATTATTTCTATGTAAAATTTCTTTGTAAGCGTAACAACCTCAATATAGTCATACATCGGAAACTCACAATGTGTGAGAGTGTGTTTAAGTAATGTGGATTACTACTTGACAACTTGGGCATTTTGGGTGGTTGTCAATGAATATGTTTGGGCCCGAGTGATGAATCCACATTTCATCATCTTTATTCTATCATTTTGGCACCAAAAACCCTAGCAAATGCCTGTAAATACCCCTAAAATCATCATCTTAGCATTCATGCATATGCATCTATTTAGTGTATAAAATACTGTAATTAAAGCCAAAATTATAGAATAAAGAAAAGAAAAGAAAAAGAATACAATATTGTAAATATTTTATGACCCGAAACCCCAAGACCTAGGCATCTTGATGAATAGGTCGACAAGGAATAAAGTAGGGGGAGATAAGGGCCAAAGACCTATAATTATTAATTCATTCTTTATTCATTTTGGGACCTATTTTTGGTTCCACTTTTTATACATCAAATAAAGAAACTTTGTACATGAAAGTTGTAGTTAATTTAATAAAGAATAATACAAAATTGATTTCACAGAAAAATAATGTACAGATAAAAAGTTATGGTCTGAACAAGATTCCAAAATCCCAACTTCCCAGACCCGTATCTCACAAACGACAACTCCAAATGCTGCATATTCACCTTTAATTGTATATAGAATAAAATAATCTAATTAATGGTGGTGGTTTCGCATTTGGCGGGGCTACGGTTTGAAAGTTGAGTTTTGGACCCCTATTGTATACTTGAGCAGATTAAAATATTCAATTTATTATTTATTCATTATTTTTTGTATTTTTATATTTTATAATGTTGTAAATAATACTTATAATAATTATGTACATTAAAATTGGAATAAAAACCTAAATAAAACATAAAATAAAATATATGTATACACAATACATAGATACAATACTTATAGGTATACCTATACTTTCTATACTCATATTTTATTAAATATACAAAACAATTCAGAAAAATAAAATAAAAATATATTTGTGTACATAAAAGTACTTTATAATTTTAGAAAATAATAAATAAAAATAATAGAATTAAAATACACAAAAGAAAAAAATAAAGAAATAAAGTATATAGGTATTATACCTATAAAGGGTGTAAATATGAACTTATAAAAATACACTTCATAAAAATAATTAAAATTCATCATAAAATACTACATAAAATTTCAAGCATTTTTCATTTTATAACTATTAATTAATTCGACCTCATTCTATTTTTTATTGATTTTATAAATTAATTTTTCAGGGTTTTTCCTAGTTGGTCCACGTGGACCAACCAGGAGGGGTCAACAGTTGACCTCGGTCAACTGGGCACCCTACCCCCTGCGCCTGTCAGAAGTTGGTTTTTGAGCCATCTTCTTGGCTTTTTCGTGGCTATTCCTTGCATCATTTCGTGATGGTTCCTCTTGCGAATCTAGGCCTCGATCTATGGGCATGCCCGCCCTCGCGTTATCTTGGACGAAGGACCACTGTAGCCACCGCTGGACCCTCGTCTTCCACGCCGTTCGTCAACCCTACAAAAAGAGCCCCCCGACTTCGATTCAAATTTTAATCCTTCTTCCGCCACTTTCAATCGCAAACCCCTACTTCTTCGTGCTCCTCGTGACAGGGGAGTTGAATCGACCCGGGGTTCGTGAGGATTGGTGTAGAATCGAAGAGATTCAGTCCCTCGCCGGAGCTCCGCCGTGCTTCATCGCCCGTCGCCTCTGGTGAGTCCCCTCCTCCTTTCTCTTCGTCTTCTTGTAGCTGTAGTGTAGAATAGGTTTGCCCAGTAATAGATTAGCTCGTCGTTCATCCAATTGCCGAGAATCCTAGATCGAAGCCACGACGGAGCTGAGCTCCGCCCGACGTTTCCGACCACTCTAGTGATCCTCCGCCGTCCAAAACACCTCTATCCTTCTCTCCTCCGCTCCGTCATCACGCCGCACCCTTCCAGATCCCTCGATCTCGCTCAGATCGAGCCATCGAGCTCCCCTCTCCGCCGCTCGCTGGAGCTCTTCGCCCGCACCACCTTTCGCTTCATTTGATCCATCGGACCCGACCATTTTGTTCGCCTGGATTTGTGCGCCTAACATTTCAGGTTCGAGCCCCAGAGAAGGCTCCATCGACCTCCATCGATTCTAGACGTCTCCGCCAGGTTACCTTCCTCGTCCGGCCATTCTACGCCGCCTCCGCCTCGCCGGAGGCCACCATTCGACGCGGAAGGATCCCAGGATCCTTTGGCCCTTGATCCTGGGGTCGGAGCGGCCGTGTGTCGGCCGCAGTCGCTGCCCGAAGTTCGCCGGGGAGGTGTTCTTCGTGAACCCCTCCCTACCGTTGGATCGACCACCTTCTCCAGACGCGACGCCAGCCGTCCGATCGCCTGCGCCTCCCCGCCGTTGGATCGAGCCTCAAAGGTCTAATCTCAGCCGTCCGCGACGAAGGGGTATTCGCCGTCGGATGCTCGCCACGTGTCCAAGTGGGACGCCATCGGCCGCAAGATCGAGCCCCATGGGTATTTTGCATTTTTAACCCACGACTCTTTGTTTTTAACTTTTAGTCCAGTAACTTTCATTTGTAGTTTAAAAAGTTTTGTAATATTTGCACGTAGACCCTCACTGTTTCACTATTTGCACTTTAGTCCACGCCACGTCACCTCACGTGACTGGGGCGCGTGACCTTTTGGGTATTTTGCATGTTAGTCCCAGAACTTTTGATTAATTGCAATTTCATCCCTGTGCGTAGTTAATTAAATATCTTTTTAGATAAATTGCGTGTATGCCTCGCCGGTTTTTGATAATTACGATCATGCCCCTGTGAATGGTGTTTCACGTGAGCTGTGCGTGCCTCTGTGGTGAAAATTGCACCTAAGCCCTTGGATGTTCTTCTAATTACATTTATACCCCTGCCAGGCCTTGAAATTTTGTGTGCTTGATCTATTTATTTAATGCCTCTTTTAATTGCAAAAAAATTCTCAAAAAAATAGGTTAAGCTCCTGTGTGCTTCTATTTTCACGCTATATTTTTAGTTTGTGATTTTATTTTATTTTTATTTTTATTAAAAATCGAAAACATGCTTTTTATTCACTGTCTAGCTTAGAAAATATCAAAAAATATCAAAAGGCCTTAAAAAATTCCAAAAATATTTTCTGTTGTGTGTTTTGTCCTGCTTTTCTTCAACCCAAAATTCACTAAAAATCTCAAAAGAAAAACCTTAAAAATTTAAAAACATTCAAAAACTTCAAAAAAATCTATAAAATTGTAGAAAACTCCAAAAATAGTAAACTCAGTTCATGTTTACTCTATATTTTGCTTTCTTTATTTGAAAATTAGTGTGAAAAGTTTTGGTTGCTGATTGATAATTTTAATTCTCATTTTGCTCACAGCCAGCAATTGTCCACTGATTTCTCTTATTTCAGCCTTTAAAAATATCAAAAACACTTTGAAAAATCCCCAAAAATCACAAAAACAGTAAAAAATCCTAAAACTATTAAAAACATTTAATTTCTGAATTTTTGGTTATTTTTGTGCATTTTTACAAATAGTTTATCTTGTCTTTTATTCCATTGTCTTTATATTCCAACATTGAAAAAGAAAATAAAAAAAACATATACAATATAAAAAATTATAAAAATCAGAAAATTAAAAATCAAAATACAAAAGTATAAAATTAAAAAAAATAAATAAATAATATAAAATTAAAAACCCACAAAAAATTCTAGATTGGCTAAGTGATCTATTAGACCTAGGGTTTGGTTTTTTTATCTACACTCTACACCGTTGTTTCCTGTGTTCGACCCCTACTTGCTTGCCATTATACATTGTTAGTAGGGTATAATAAATTTTAATCCTTGCTCTTGATTGCTTTATTGATTGTGTGGGTTAATTGTTGAAGACCGAGGAGGCTTGAGTAGTCGCATCAGCGACAGTGAGTCTGACTTGTCAGACTACTATTTAGCGGCTCTCGTTTTTCTCGCTTTTCAAATGGCGCCGTTGCCGGGGAGCATCGGCTTGTAGAGTACCTTTTGGGTCTTTTTAGTTACTTAGTCATTTTTGCTTGCTTGTCTCTTGTTTATCATTTGTTTTGAACTGTCTGACATCTCTTTTGTTTTCTTGCGAGGGACCGCCGACCGAGGAGGATCGCCTAGGGGATCCTGAGCAGCCTTGGGAGGAGGAGCCGGCTATTCTACCCTAGCTGACAGGAGAGAGCAGGAAGACTAGAGAGAGAGAGAGAGTTGCTTTTATTTTGTGAGAGAGAGTTATTTGTTAATTTGTAATAATACAGGACTTGGACACTTGAACACTTCGGGCCTAATTTCCGGGTGTTTGTTCACCCGGGGCTCACCGCGGCTTTTTCGTGTTTTATCGACCGTCATTTTCCGGTTTTATTTTCTTTTTTATTTTCTTTTGTGGATTGAGCTCTTAGAATTAGGTCCTGCTTGATTCGAGTAACCTAGGTCCAAACACCCTAATAACTCTTGCATGCTCCTATAGTTCGTATTTGGACTTAGATTAATTAAGTAGTTGATCATTGGCTCTCGATCCGCACGCCACGAGCTCACTCCACACAAGCGCTTTCTCCTAACTCAAATGTGTTGAGCAGAGGAGGAGTGGGCCTAGACCGGACACTAGGATTGGGAGTTAGCGGTTAACTCGTGGTTCTTCACGCTAGCAGTTGCCTATCTTAGGACGATTTCCGCATTGCATACCGGCATATAGATTAGGTTTATAAATTTCTGCCTTGCATCCCGCATGGAGAGAGCTGGGATTCATTGTAAGTCTTCTTACTTTGCATCCATCATTTAGGCACAAAGGTGAGATTTCCATCTTGGTGCCGACTTGCATTGGCTTTTCCCGACTCTTTTCTCCCTCTGATTTTGGATAAATTAGGATAAAGAAAATACAAAAAATCGTTAGGCGCTTGTTTGAATCTACTCAAAAGAAGCGATAACACAAAAAAATTAAAAAAAAGACTGCTAAGAAAACTTGACCTAAATAAAATTGGTAATTGGACTCATTGATTGGGGAGAGTAACACCCTCACTTGTTTTCAGGTTGCATGGGAAGGTCTCCTTCCAAGTGAGGTGAGCGCTTCGTAAGGATTAGAGCCAAAAACCCAACTTGTGGCTGCCTTGTGTATCGCCTGGATTTCTGAAGTATTGGCGCTACTATCGTACGTAGTCGAGTAGGGCTTGGTCGCCATTGGTGACTCACTATTGTGTGAGCATCGACCTTGTCCGAAGTACTGAGCATAGGCCACGCCTTCACGGGGGTGTCTGTCTCACCGGCTGCGTCCGAGTAGGATCTTGCACGCTCACGGGTGATTCCGTTGCGAGCGAGGTCCAAAGTATCGGTTTCGCCTATTGGCTTCCTCCCTCTATTTCTTTGGCTGAGTAGGGATCCAGGAAGGGTTACAAGGACCTTAAAAAGCGCAAGTTACAGGTTACACAGGAGGAGGACAAGTACGGGAATACTTTTCCGGTAGTACTCTCACTCCTATAGGCGTAGCGCTCTAAGGACTCGTTGAAAGATAAATTCCTGAAATCAAGATAAAAATTACAAAGATAAAAGCCGAACCTTCACGGCTTCACGTGTTGAGTTGGTGAACTCCCTTGTCTTGTGTTTGATTGCTAATCACATTTAGGTCAAGATCAAAAATATCGCGTCGTTGCGCAATTTTGTTCTCCCTCAAGTTGACCCTCGCTCATTGTGAGCCTTCTACTGTTTTACATTCCATTTGTTTCTTGTTGACCTCCGTATCTTTCATCCACATCGATCTTCCTCTTGATCTTCGAGATGGCGACGAATGGACAGTTTAGTCGAGGCTCTGTCGGCACCCACATCAGTTCCATTCGCTCGCCTTCTCCAATAATTCAGGGCGATTCCCGAGACACCGGTTCAAACCCTATGAACCGACCTCCAGACTCCCTGTCTTCTTCAATAAACCGGGACCACTCTCGTCCCGAACTCTGTCCGTTTTGGATGGCCATTGATTTTACTCCTTACACATCGCCATCCTTAACGAAGTTCTGTGTTGATCTTGACACAGACCGCATCTCTCTATCTGGTGCTGCAATTCAGACTGATCGGGGCATTCTACCATGTGCATACTTAGAGCCCGAGCCGACCAACCAAGCAGAGACAGAGATGGCAGGAGGAAGGGGAAAAGGACCACAGCCCCAGCAGGAGCCTGAAGACAACGCAGGGGAAGGACAATATACCACGCAGGGCGAGGTCAACAGTCAACTGTTGGCTTCCATTCAAGCCATTCAGCAGCAGTTGACTAATCAGGTCCTAGCCTAGACAGCCTTCCAGGACATGCTGAACGATCTGAGGAGGAGGGCCGATGCGAGAGACGACCGACGGGAGGATGATCCCAATTTCCAGGAAGTCAATGATGAGTTTTCAGTGGGACCTGACTTTGAAGCAGCAGACGAAGAGCCACCGCAGCCCAAGCCCACACTCAAGCAGACATACAACCCAGGCGCAGGGCGCATCACTGAGTGGATTCAAATTCCACGGATGCATGCTCACTTCGAGCTTAAGCCGCAGTTTCTGTCATTGCTTCCTACTTTTCATGGGAACACCACTGAAGAACCATATATTTTTCTCAAGAAGTTTGGCCGCATCTGTTCCACTGCTCACTACCCCGGAGTTCCCCTAGATGTGATCAAGATGACCGCGTTCTCTTTCAGCCTTCAAGACAAGGCCCTTCACTGGGTCGACCATCTCGGGAAGGTAGTCACCACTTGGGAGGAATTGAAATCCGCCTTTCTCCATAAATTATATCCTCTTGGGAGATTAAATCAGATGTGCGCCCGGATCTCTAGTTTCTGCCAGCAGCCCCACGAGACTATCCATGAAGCGTGGGAGAGATTCAAAGATCTCCAGGAAAAGTGCCCCCACCATGAAATACCAAAGACCAGTCTCGTACAACACTTCTTTGGGGGGCTATCATTCGAGAGCCAAAAGCTCGTGGATGCAGCTTGCGGCGGTTCACATTTTAACAAGGACGAGGACATAGTATGGAACATCTTTGAAGAAATGGCTGAGGGAGAAGCAGCCCAGTCCTCGTCTAGAATTTACATGAAGCCACCAACCGCCATCAGCAAGCCAGTTAACATGGCTTCTCACACCGAGGACAAAGATGAGAGCTCCAACCTGAGCATCATTGGGAGACATTTGTCCAAAGTGGATATCATCGAGAAGAGGTCGCAGGACCTCGAAAAACTGGCAGTCATAGAGAAGAGGACCCAAGGTTTGGAGAAGCTCGACCAGATTTACCAACAGCTGGAGCAGCTCATCCGAGCATTGAACGCCAACATGTGCAACTCTGTGTCTACCTCTGCAGAGCCGAGTGCTGAGAAGAAGGAGCCTACCATGTGATGAATCTGTGATTCATCACATCAAAAGTCAAAAATAGAGCCTTGTTCCCGAGAAAATAGAGGCATATTTCCTTTTATCTTGCATAAATAACACTCATGCATGCATCCATAATTCATGCATTTTAGCAGCTCATCTGCATTTAAATAAGTAGCCACAAATCCCCTGTAAAATACCTCTTCATCAAAATAACTCCTTCTCTATAATATAGGTATATATTCCTTAATAATAGAGGGAAGAATGCCAAAAAGCCACCCTTGTAAAATAGCCCAAACATCCTGGGAACCCTTGTACATTAAAACACACATAAAGCCCTCATACAAACCCCTAATTAGGTCTACTCACTCTTAGAATACTACATATTAAAAGACCTTTAAAATGAGACTAATTTCATTGCAATTGGAGCTTGTATGAGAAACTTGGGTTTTTGGGTCATTTTGTATACTACATATGTACATTTATGTATCCTTGTATTTATGTACCATATTTGACCTTATCTCCGTCTTTGGTCAACATGAAACTTGTAGATCTCATCAAGATCTACAACTTTCATGTTTTGAGTTTTTCCAAATTCGGCTTCCTCTTCGATCTACACGCATTTTCCCCTCCAGCCATTCACAGCAGGCCACGTGGCGCCCTCTGATTGCGCCACGCGGCCCGCTGCCCTTCGCCTCGTCCGCCCGCGCCCTCCACCGTTGGATCGCGCTTCAGATCCAACGGTCCAGGCCCTTCCACGCTCTTAACCACCTCCCAGCCACCCGATCCGCTCCACACTTCATCTCCACCGTCCCTTAGCGCCGCGCTCTCAGCCTTCCACGTGGCGGCATCTACGCCGCTCGATTGCGCCCCCGATCCTCTCATCACAGCCGCCCATCTTCCAGCGAGTCTCGACCCTCAGATCAACTCCACCCTTTCATCTGAACCATCCGCTCGTGCCTCGCCACAACGCGCCACGTGGCGCTCTCATAACCCCTCATCTGGGCATCCCAGATCTAATCATAACCGCTCGCTACGCGCTGATCTCCACCGTTGGATCACAAGATCCAACGGTGGAGACTTTGTCTCCTACCTCGGGTGCCCCCTCTCTCCCACGATCTCTGCCTTGCGGGAGGGGCACCCCCTTCCTATTCTTGGAAGCGCTCCCTCCACCCTCGCCGGCCGCTGACCTCCCCACGACACACCCCACTCATCCCTCTCCCTCGCCAGCTCCCTCAAACACCACCATCTCCGCCACACTCGCCCCACGACAGCCACCAACTTCGCCACTCACCCAGCCAGACCACCTCCTTCTCCCTATAAATACCCAGCCACCGGCACCGTTCACCCCCATCCGCCACTCCAGGGAGGTCCCTCGAGCTCCAAGCTTCCTATTGGTGACAGCAATTGGCTGAGTTGTCGAGCGACGACAGAGATCCACTCCGGCGAGATCCACGGCTACCTCCGCCGTGCCGCAGCCTCCTTCGAGCAGCTGCTAGAGCTCGGGACCTTACCGACCCCTTGAGCGACGACCTGGAGCTCAAAGCTGAGCCCCAATCCCCAGGTAACCCCCTCCATTCCTCCTCCGATCTTGTTCTTATTTTCCCTTTATCTTCTCCGCTTTTATTCGCCGTCATCAGCCATCTTCGCACCTCCTCAACAATCCGACGAGCTTCGCGATGAAGCTCTGATTCTCGCTGGCATCTCTACACTTTCCGATACCCTATTTCACCAGCCATCGACCTGCAGCTCCGCCACCTGGCCGGAGCCCAGTCACCCGACCATTTCCCCTTGCCTCAGGCCTCGCTGATCACGCCACCCTCTTCCACGATCACCTGCACGCCTCGGCTATACTTCTAACCTTTTGCAGGTACTCAATTCATCATTGGCCGGAGCCTCGTCGGAGCTCTCCTCGAGCTTCATCGACTCCGAGCTCCAGCCCTCCTCCAGGGATCCAGAGACCACCGGAGGCTTCGCCTTTCACTTCCGCTTCTTCCGAGCAAGGTGGGAGCTGACGAAGCTCATCACCGGAGCTTGGCACCCGAGGCGGAGCTCGGCTGCCTTCACCGGAGCGCAGCCCTCTCCTCCGCAGGCGGCGGAGGATCGTTAGAGAAGAAGGAGCAGCAACCGTTCGATCATCTGATCGAACGGTACTCGCCTCGCCACGCGTCCCTTCGCCGCCCTCATCCTCGACCGTTGATCACCCCTCGGATCGGACGCCTCACCATCCGCCACGCGTCTTCATCGACATCCCTTGGATCCATCTTGATCCAAGGGCCTTCAGGCCGCCACGTCGCCTTCACCGAGCCTCGGCATCCAAGCCTAGGCTCGGGTAACCCGAAGCTGCATCGAAGCTGGGCCGAACCTCCAGAAGACCCGAGCCTCGCTCCGAGCCTCCGACGCCCTCCGAACCTAGGTCCCCCCACGTGAGGAGCACGTGCGACCTGGGTTATTTGCACCGACGCCCCTGGAGCTTTCAGAAATTGCGAAGAGGTCCCTGTGAAGCAGACATTACGTGAGGAGCACGTGTCTCGTGGAAAAATTGCATAGAAGTCCTGCATATTATCGGTAATTGCATTTTAGTCCCTGTCAGCATATTTAATTGTTGAAATTTTAATTTCCAGTATTGCATTTACACCCTTGTGTTTGCACGTGTCCCTAGAGTGCATTTTTCATCATTTTGAGATTCTAGAAATTGCATGTTGTTGGAAATTTTGTCCTCTATCTGTTTGTACACGTGTCTGATTTTTGTTGGCTTAATTGAATTATTAATGAATTAATTGGTTCATTTGTGACATATTTTGCCCAGTGATGCCTTTTGATTTTTAATTAATTATCAGTGCCTTCAAAAATCACCAAAAATTCACAGTAGCTTAAGGACATCATTTTTAACACTCCATAAAAATTTCATATCATTTGCACACATATCGAGGCCTAAATAAATAGTTTAGTGATTTTCTTAAATTAATTTTAATTAATTCATTTCACAGTGAATTTTAGATCTGTTAATTTTCCTAGGTACCTGATCATTAGACCTTCCTAGGATAATTTTAGTTCTTGGAAAAATTGTGATTTGATATTTATTAAAAATTAAACACTGAAAATCACTCTGTCTGTTTATTTAATTCACAGAAAAATTATTTTGAGTCGAAAAATTCCAAAAAAATTAGTGTAGGTCATTTTCATCATACATAATCGTCTGGCCAATTTTCATTATTTTTGGACTTCGTTTGATACATCAATTAAATTTAAAGTTAAATTGGCTAAGATTTGTCTGCATATGTCTGCATAAGAAATAAAAAGACCAAAAAAAAAATTGACCCTCGAACATCAACACTTGAAAATTGTTGTGATCCACCTAAGGAGACAGTTGCCTCCCTGAGATCGACCTTGGACTCCACCAAGTAAAAAAATATCACCGCTTAAAATTGACCAAAATCTGTCTTAAGTGGTTTTTGATCAACCTCTCGTATCCGACTGCAACGAACACTTAAAATTAATTTGGACCATTAATTTGCCCGAATTAACTAAGGGTGCGGGGAGCGTTATCAAAATGGCGCCGTTGCCGGGGAGGCACGATTTAGGTTAATTACAGCTGATTTTTGAGGTGTTTGATTTCTAATCCCCGGGTAGTCTGACCCCCGGTTTTCTTGTAATTATTTTTCTCTCCTTTATTTTTGCATTATTTTATTTTTTGTGTAACTCTCTGACCTCCCTTTATTTTTCGTGCGAGGACCACGAGGAGTCGGCGACGCTTCAAGGACTTCACCTTTAAATTTTTGAGAGAAAGAGAGGCATTGTATTTTTTATTTTATTTTCTTTCTTTTGCTTTATTTCCAGCGGTTCCCGTTTGGGATCTCGCGCGTGTAAATATAGTGAAAACTGTGTCCCGTGTGCTGTGTGGGTGATTGGTAATTTAGCTTGCACTAGCGGCTCCTCGAGCCACTCTAGGACTTGTTTGTGCTCGTAATCAATAGGACCACACATTACACTTAAAAGACGCACCTAGACCGCAGGACTTAGTTCAAATCAAACTGTTCTTCACGCTAATAGAACTGCCTGTCTAGGAGCGGCTTTCATCGCTTGCATTTGCATGTAGAGTAAAGTTTTCAATTCTGTATAGCATCCTGCATCAAAAAGCGAAGGATCACTGTAAGTATTCTCTACTCAGCATACGCATCATCGATTTCAACTTGCATCGGCTTTTCTCGATTTCCCTCTCTGATTTTCTCACTTAATTTAAAAAGGAAATTGGGACTGTCCGATAGGCGTGATTTGTGGTGATTAATTACAGTGATAACCTAACTTTAAAACCGGGACTGCTAACAGTATTGACCATAAAAAGGGAATAAAAGCTGAAAATTGTTTGCGGGAGACTAATCCCCGACCTTGTTTTCAGGCTGAGTGAGGGTACCTGAGTGTGTGTGAACACCCTAAGGTAGAGCCCAAATCCCCGTCTTCCATATCACGTTCTAACTGATCCTAGCAAATATCACGAGCCGGATATTTTCAGATTCTTTGACTAGTACCAAGTAGCCTCCGCCTGTCTCAGGTAGATAGGGGCGAAATTGCGGTACTTCGCGACAAGCTGCCAGTAACCCCCCGGGGTGAAGTTCCGGCCTTGTCAGCCTCCGCCTGCTTGCAGGTAGATAGGGGCGTGGTCACTGAATCCATCGGCTTGGGATAGGAGCGAAGAAAGGAAGGAGCGGCGGTATCTTAGACGACAGGATAAACAGGGAAGACGCATCCGGCTCTGAGCCGACTTCCCTTTAGGCCGCGTAATCCTTGCTAGATTTGCTTGAAAATCACACTTAAAAACTACAAGATAAATTGGACTCAACTTTGAGTCCTTCACTGTGTTGAGTGTGAATCCAGGGTCTTGGATTGATCTTGTGCTTGCTTCAGGTAGGAGTAAAATCCTATCTTCTTCTTGCTTAACCAAGATGAGTGACTGGGGAGATCTCGACGCACCGTTCACTGATCTCTCTATGAGTCCCCCAAGTAACCCGTCTTTTCCGGTCCGAGCGCACCTTGGACCACCCAGGACTCATGACCCTCTTGAGTCCTGGTTCCCTCCTGCTCAGGGTGGTTACTCTCAAACCAACCCTTTTATCTCCTCTGAGATTACCGAGGAAGATCATTGCCTCGGTAATCCCTTCCTTGATTCAACCTCTAACACCGACCTTATTTTCCAATCCCCAGAACTAGAGGGAGAAATGCCGCCAAGGATGCCGCCCGATGAGGACCAGATGAGACAGATTCTTAGACGCCTTGCTGAAGCTGAACAGAAAAATGCTGATCTCACTGCACGAATGGGGCAGATAATAGTAGCTGAAGGGATCGACCGACCAATGGTCGATACCTATAACCCGGCGGAGAACGAAATCCAGAATTGGCTAGCACCTGCAGTTCCCGACCAGGCATTCGAGCTGAAGCCCCACTTCCTTAGCCTGCTGCCGAAGTTCAACGGAAACCTAAGCGAAGAGCCGTACACTTTCCTCCGTGACTTCGAACTAGTCTGCAATAATCTGAGCCATCCCAATGTTGGCCAAGATTATATCCGACTGAAAGCCACCCCGTTTGCCTTAGGAGATAAGGTTGCACATTGGCTGAAAAACCTAGGGGTGGTATGTACTACCTGGATGCAGTTCAAGGACCTCTTCTTGAAGAAGTTCTACCCACTCAGCAGAACCAATCAGATGCGAACGAAGATTGCCAGCTTTGCCCAAAGACCCTGCGAACCGTTCCACGAGGCTTGGGACAGGTTCAATGACTTAGTACAGAAGTGCCCATGCCACGGCATTTCTAAGGCGATCTTAGTCCAGACCTTGTTCTGCGGTCTAACCCCCGAGATGCAGGGGTTAGTAAGTGCCGCCTGCGGAGGAAGCTATCTGAACAAGAACGAGCACGCCGTGTGGAAAATCCTAGAGTAGATGGCAGAAACCGGCAGGTCGCAGGCCACAAGGGCCTATCAGTTGTCTCCCTCGATTCTATCCAATGAGACAACTAGAAGGACTGTTGCAGATCTGACAGAGGACCTCATCCCCAGCATGGGGATGATTGCAGACAAGCTTACTATGGTCGAGCAGATCCACAAGAGAGTCGCGGAGATGGAGTCTCTTTCGAGCCTTCCCAAGAAGGTGGAGGAACTCTCTGAAAAGGTAGCCAAGATTAAGCTACCCACCCCTTCTGCACCACCTGTACCTGTACATCGAGTCCATCTTGTACAGGAACAGGCACCGGGGTCTCAGAGCAGCTGGGATCAGACGTACACCCAGCAGAACCATCATGCACCCCCACCAGTGGAGACAGAGTACGAGGAGCCTCCGCCCGTTTACGAGATCAACGGGCTCTGGTATAGCCGTGACCCACTAGTCCGGCAAATCGAGATGGGGAAGGATCAGGCACACCACCCAACCCCAGTTTACCAGGAGACCAGGCCCGTCACAATCCCGCGATATCAGTCCAGGCCAGAACAGGGGTACCAGCCGCAGCAGCGCACCTACCAGCAGGGGCCAGCACCGCCCCATCAGCAGCAGTATCGGCACGGCCAGCAGGGCCAGTTCAGGACCGCATCCACTCAGCAGCCAGCCCAGCCCACCGAGTTGGAGTCCCTCACCTTGGCGATCCAGACCCTGTCTGATAGGGTCCAGCAGATGCAAAACGACTACCTGGACATGAGAACCGACATCAATCGGGTCTCTCGTGCTCAGGACCAACAAATGGCGCCAAGGACTCCAATTCCCGCACAGGTTCAGGCCAACCCAAATAGCATACAGCAGGGCCAGAACCGACCCCGAGATCAGGTATACTATTCAGATAACTATTTAGCTGAACATGAGATCCTTTCGTACGATAATGTTAATCATATGTCCCTCAGGAGCGGAAGGACCGTGACCATACCTGATCGGGCACGGGCACAACAGGAAGGAACCTCCGAAATTCGACCTGAGGAGAATTCGGAGGAGGAAGAGGAGGAGCACCACCGTCACCACCAGCAGAAGAAGAGGACATCTGAGTCCTCGAAGCACCAGCCCCGCAGTCATCCAGAGTCCGACGACACCGATGAGCCCGCACCTCCATCTGAGGAGGACCAGCCAGAAGAAGCGGAAGAAGCATCACCGGTTTCGCCCAAGCAGTTTCCTTTTCGTCAGAGTCAGAGTCAGAGTCAGAGTCTGTATAAAAGTCCGAGTCAGAGTCTTGTTCAGAACTCAGTTTCAGTAGCTAATGAAGATATTTCAGTTCCAGAACCTGAGTTAATAATCCCTTTCCCCCAAGCTCTCAAGGGTGGGAAGAAGAAAAACAAAAAAATCCCAAAAGATGACCCTGAGATGGCTGAGTTTTGTAACAAACATATCAAGGTCACAATCCCCTTTGACAAGTTCGTGGAAATGACTCCTGCATTCCAAAAATACCTTAAGGTGAGATGCACACCTACTAGGGTTAGCAGGAAGACCAAAAGCCGTGTTGAGAAACACGTTCTATCAGTAGCCACGACTTGTGCAATAAAGAACTCGTTTCCTCGGAAACGAAGAGACATGGGTGCACACTATGTAGTGAGTCATGTTGATGACATCGCGTTTGCACGCACTCTCCTGGACAATGGTTCCTCGATCAATTTAATGCCCACAGCCCTCTATGAGCGGCTCAATCTCGGATCTCTTAGGAAATCTAGAGCTATTCTTCAGTTTGCAGACAAATCCACTAAGAGGTCCCAAGGAGAGTTAAGGAACATTGTGATCAAAGTCGAGGGGCAAGAATACATGGTGGACTTTACTGTCCTCGATATGGAAACCCCTCGTAATTGGAGAGATTCCCAGATCATTTTGGGTAGGCCCTTCCTCAGAACAGCAGGGGCCTTATTCGATTATAAGAATGGGAAAATTCAGTTCCAAACTCCAGGCGGAGATGAGGAACTAGAGATGAAGCAGACAAGATGGCAGAGACCAGACTCCGAATCCAGCACCGAGTACTCTTTTATCGAAACAGACTGTGAGCATGTAGACTTAGTTGGGCCATGGAGACAGAACCCAGCCAGCACCGATGTGTCCATCTCCTTTGAAGATGATCCAGTGCATGAGTCAGTCTGCGAGATCCTCAGGAACGAGTACAGCTCTGAGCCTGCATCGCCCTTCATCTTCGATGACATAGAGGCCCAAGTGGGCCTGTCAGTCCTTACATCCTTAGGACAATCGGAAGATGAGGAAGACGAGTCGGACAGGCGTTTGCCAATTGCATGGAGACCTTTGACGATCCGACTCCAGAGCCAAGCTTGGTGGCAGCCACTACAGAACAGGATCCAGCCACGTCCAACACTGAACCAGATCGGATTGAGCCAGACTTCTTAGACGATCATACCATCCCTGAGCTCAAACCTTTACCCACAACTCTGAAGTATGCCTTCCTTGCGGGCCAAGACAAGAAATTTCCAGTCATTATCAGTTCGCAATTGACCGAGGAGCAGGAGTCTCGCTTGCTAGAGATCCTGGAGAAGAACCGCAAGGCAATAGGCTGGAGCATTTCCGATCTCCACGGGATAAATCCCGCTCTGTGTTCGCACCATATATATTTGGAGAACGAAGCCAAACCCTCTCGTGAATTCCAACGTCGGTTGAATCCAAATCTACGAGAGGTTGTGAAGAAAGAGATAGAAAAATGGTGCGACGCGGGTTTCATTTACCCAATCTCCGATTCTAAGTGGGTGGCCCCAATCCATGTTGTCCCGAAAAAGTCGGGAATTCAGACGACCACCAACGAGGATGGAGAGGAAATCATGACAAGAGTACCCACGTCGTGGCGCGTCTGTGTGGATTACAGACGCTTGAATGCCGCGACGAAAAAGGATCATTTCCCCCTACCATTTATTGATCAGATTTTAGAAAGACTAGCGGGGAAAGAATTCTTTTGTTTTCTTGATGGGTTCTCGGGCTACAATCAAGTAGCCATAGCTCCGGAGGACCAGGAAAAAACCACGTTCACATGCCCCTTTGGTACCTATGCTTTCAGGCGCATGCCTTTTGGGCTATGCAATGCTCCAGGTACTTTTCAAAGGTGCATGATTGCTGTATTCGCCGAAATGGTCGGCGAATTCCTGGAAGTCTTCATGGATGACTTCTCGGTCCACGGCGACTCTTTTGATTCCTGCCTTAGGAATCTGGACCGAGTCCTCAAAAGATGTTGTGAGGTCAATCTGGTGCTCTCCTGGGAGAAAAGTCACTTTATGGTGACGGAGGGCATAGTGTTGGGGCATGTCATCTCCAAGAGAGGAATGGAGGTTGACCCTGCCAAGGTGGACGTGATCAGACGACTCCAGCCACCAACCAACGTACGGCAGTTGCGGTCGTTCCTCGGGCATGTCAGATTTTATCGGAGATTTATAAAGGATTTTTCTAAGATTGCCCGACCGCTAACTGAGCTTTTAGGCAAAGACGCGGAGTTTATTGTCGATCACAAGTGTCTTGAGGCCTTTAAGCGGTTACAAGGAATGATCATGGACGCACCCATCTTACAAGCCCCAGATTGGTCTCTCCCTTTTGAGATCATGACGGATGCCTCAGATTATGCTGTTGGGGCTGTATTGGGACAAAGAAGAGACGGCGTCCCGTTTGCAATTCACTACGCAAGCAAAGTGCTTGATGCTGCTCAGCGTAACTATACAGTTACCGAAAAGGAAATGCTTGCGGTAGTGTTTGCCTTGGACAAATTCAGATCTCATTTAATCGGATCCAAGGTAACTGTGTTCACAGATCACACGGCACTACGATATTTGATGGAGAAGAAGGACGCGAAGGCGCGTCTTCTTCGTTGGATTTTACTTATCCAGGAGTTTGATTTGGACATCCGTGATAAACCTGGAAAGAAGAACGTAGTAGCCGATCATCTCTCTCGTCTCGAAGATCTTAATACTTCCGAGGTTTCCCCGATTCGAGACTCCTTCCCCGACGAGTCGATTTTTGTTACCGACTCACTCCCATGGTATGCCAATATCGTGAACTATCTTGTCTCCAAGAAAGTTCCCGAGGATTGGCCCAAGAGCCAAATTGACCGACTAAAGTCGGACGCTAGACACTACCATTGGGAGGATCCGATCCTTTTCTTTGAAGGACCGGATTGTGTCTGGAGACGTTGTATTCCTCAGGAGGAATACCAGAGTGTCCTTTCTTTATGCCATAGCCTAGAGGCAGGAGGACACCACTCCGGGAAGAGGACCGCATGGAAGGTACTTCAATGTGGCTTTTACTGGCCGACGTTGTTTCGCGATGCCACCGCCTTCGCGAAGTCGTGCCCAGTTTGCCAGAGAATGGGAGGAACCGTTGGTTCCAAGGATGAGATGCCAATGCAGCCGGTCATCATTTGTGATGTCTTTGACGCCTGGGGCATCGATTTCATGGGCCCATTCCCTGTCAGCCATGGGTTTGAATACATCCTTCTTGCGGTTGACTATCTGTCCAGATGGGTGGAGGCTATCCCGACCCGAGCCGCAGACAGCAGGACTGTCTGTAAATTTTATCAGAGAGCACATAATCTCTAGGTTCGGGATCCCCAAAATGATGATATCAGATGGGGGTAGCCACTTTGTGAATCGGGAGGTGAAGAAACTCCTGAAGGACTACGGCATCGAACACCGTGTCGCTAGTCCTTACCACCCACAAACCAATGGTATGGTTGAGGTGTCGAATAGGGAGGTGAAAACCATATTGCAAAAGCTCGTCCGCCCAGACAGGAAGGACTGGTCTCAGATCCTGGATCAAGTCCTCTGGGCGTATAGGACGGCTTACAAGACACCGTTAGGCACCTCCCCATTCCGAATGGTATTCGGAAAGCCGTGCCATTTGCCCGCAGAGTTAGTGCACAAATCAGAATGGGCAATAAAGAAGGTCAACTGGAACACACACCTAGGCCAGAAACAGAGAGACATGGATCTGAATGAGCTTGTGGAAGTCAGAAACCGAGCATACGACAACAGTGTGGTGTACAAGGACAAGGTGAAGCGTTGGCACGATAGATATATCAGACGAAAGACCTTTGTTCCTGGACAGAAGGTATGGTTGTTCAATGCCAGGCTGAAGACTTTCCAAGGCAAACTAAAGTCTAAGTGGACGGGACCATTCGTTGTCCGAACGGTGCATGATAGTGGATGTGTCGAGATCTCAGATCTCGCAGATGACGCACCGACATTCCTAGTAAATGGGCAGCTGTTGAAGCACTTCGTCGAATCCAATGAACAGTTAGTCCATGTGGAGGAGATTGTATTCATATGCGAGACAGATACAGCAGATACATCTCGAGCCGCGTATGAGACCTTGCAGCAATGAACTCCAGCCATCAGCAGCATCTTCAAAAGATTCAGACCGACTCAGCTGTATATATATCATTCTTCCTGTATATCCTATCCTTACCTCCACGATTCTAGTAACCCGTCCCCACATCATCGAATCATTATCTCGGACTGTACTTAGGATGACCAGACCCTAAGTATAGGGGGAAGGGGTCACCCGAGTCGATTCACTGTACATTCTCCAGATCACATTGGTCCTTATACTCATTTCCTACCGATACTTAGGCTGACCTAAGCCTAAGTATAGGGGGGACCGATGCCCGCACTGATACTCCTCCATTTCTCCTCTTAACCTCGTCCGCCCCATTTCTGATCTTCTTCTACACTTAGGCTGCCAGAGCCTAAGTATAGGGGGGGCGAGACGACTTCTATACAGTTTTTGTTATTTTAGCTCTCCTACGCTTAGCCCGAGCTATGTCTTTTTAGTCGCTTTCGTGCTCTGAGGACATAGCACACGCTAAGTATAGGGGGGCGTGTATATATTACATATATACTTACCCATAGATCGTACTTTCACGTATTTTCGCGTATTTTTGTATATATTTTGCAATAATTGTGGGTGGGTAAAAATCGAAAAAAAAAAACTTTTTGTATACTTGTATAATATGTATAATACTTGTATAAAAAGTTGTAAAATTCTTGTAAAACATACCTTTGTAAAATTTGTTGTAAAACTGTATACTATGTACAAATTATATCAACTAAAGATTGTTGTAAAAAATAAAAAAAAAAGATTGTTGTATACCAGAAAAATAAAACAAAAAGGCTTCTTATTTACTCTTGCATATTATCCTGCATTTTTTAAAAAAAAAAATCTTGCATTTCATTCATAGCATGTCATCTGCACATCATCTGCATATCTTGCATATGCAAGGTGGAAAGCTAGTGGGTTCTGAACCAAGTTATGAGTAGATATTGAGGATGGACTTGATTTGACCTTAATCCACCTAATTTCAGAGGAACCTTATAGGAACTGGAGTTAAGATTTCTCAGGTCAAGTGACTTAATTCTTTGAGTCCGCAAGTCTATGTTCACATGTCATCTTGATTAGTCTAAGTAGAATATCTCGTGCACACGCATGCTTCTTATAGACAGTGACCTAACTTGGACAAGCACTATGCACGTAGCTCTTCATTGATGAGGTGGTGATGAGGTAGAATCCTTTAGCTTGGAGTAGCGCACGGGTGGAAACATCCGTCCTCCTCTAGGGAGGGTAGTGCATCTCAACCTAGTCTGGTGGTGTTGACATCTAAGGACAGGATGCTGTGGGTTGCAATAATGCTTCAAAAGAGGGATAGTCTACTGACTCAAGAGGAAAAACTCCTGATGTACATGCTGCACCTTGTATATAATTTGAGACAAAAAAAAAGAAAAAATGCAAGAAAGAACTCCAAAAAAATCAGACAGGTCTAAGAAAAAAAAATAATACCTGTCGGAGTATGTATATTAGCAAAGGAAATGCAGCTGGATGACTTGGCTACACTGGTCAGGCATCCTGGGATAGGTAGCTACACTGGCTACCGTCCATTCTTTTCTCTACCCCCTCCTCTTGAGTTGGTCGCACTTGAACTTAGAAGGGAATACCCCGCTCCTCGAGGAAAGAGTTACTGGACCGGGTTATTGAGTTACCTTGTTAGAGGAGGCTGGTTCTGAGCCATTTCTGATGTGGAGAGTTACATCTCACTTACACAGTACAAGTAAGAATCATAGTCATCAGAAATTTGCGTCTGAGGATTTGTTCTGACCTGACTATTGAGGCGTCTTGAATAGAAGACTTGTGGAACTTGAAGTCTGTTAGGTCTTAAGTTCAGGTCCCAATAAGGTTCCGCCACACAACTAATCCAAAGGTCGAGTCAGGCTCCATTTTCAACTTTTGTTCATGACCTTGGTATGGAACCCAAAATCATTTCACTCTTGCATTTCATTTAGTTGCTCGGGGACGAGCAAGGTTTAAGTATAGGGGGTTGATGAATCTGTGATTCATCACATCAAAAGTCAAAAATAGAGCCTTGTTCCCGAGAAAATAGAGGCATATTTCCTTTTATCTTGCATAAATAACACTCATGCATGCATCCATAATTCATGCATTTTAGCAGCTCATCTGCATTTAAATAAGTAGCCACAAATCCCCTGTAAAATACCTCTTCATCAAAATAACTCCTTCTCTATAATATAGGTATATATTCCTTAATAATAGAGGGAAGAATGCCAAAAAGCCACCCTTGTAAAATAGCCCAAACATCCTGGGAACCCTTGTACATTAAAACACACATAAAGCCCTCATACAAACCCCTAATTAGGTCTACTCACTCTTAGAATACTACATATTAAAAGACCTTTAAAATGAGACTAATTTCATTGCAATTGGAGCTTGTATGAGAAACTTGGGTTTTTGGGTCATTTTGTATACTACATATGTACATTTATGTATCCTTGTATTTATGTACCATATTTGACCTTATCTCCGTCTTTGGTCAACATGAAACTTGTAGATCTCATCAAGATCTACAACTTTCATGTTTTGAGTTTTTCCAAATTCGGCTTCCTCTTCGATCTACACGCATTTTCCCCTCCAGCCATTCACAGCAGGCCACGTGGCGCCCTCTGATTGCGCCGCGCGGCCCGCTGCCCTTCGCCTCGTCCGCCCGCGCCCTCCACCGTTGGATCGCGCTTCAGATCCAACGGTCCAGGCCCTTCCACGCTCTTAACCACCTCCCAGCCACCCGATCCGCTCCACACTTCATCTCCACCGTCCCTTAGCGCCGCGCTCTCAGCCTTCCACGTGGCGGCATCTACGCCACTCGATCGCGCCCCCGATCCTCTCATCACAGCCGCCCATCTTCCAGCGAGTCTCGACCCTCAGATCAACTCCACCCTTTCATCTGAACCATCCGCTCGCGCCTCGCCACAACGCGCCACGTGGCGCTCTCATAACCCCTCATCTGGGCATCCCAGATCTAATCATAACCGCTCGCTACGCGCTGATCTCCACCGTTGGATCACAAGATCCAACGGTGGAGACTTCGTCTCCTACCTCGGGTGCCCCCTCTCTCCCACGATCTCTGCCTTGCGGGAGGGGCACCCCCTTCCTATTCTTGGAAGCGCTCCCTCCACCCTCGCCGGCCGCTGACCTCCCCACGACACACCCCACTCATCCCTCTCCCTCGCCAGCTCCCTCAAACACCACCATCTCCGCCACACTCGCCCCACGACAGCCACCAACTTCGCCACTCACCCAGCCAGACCACCTCCTTCTCCCTATAAATACCCAGCCACCGGCACCGTTCACCCCCATCCGCCACTCCAGGGAGGTCCCTCGAGCTCCAAGCTTCCTATTGGTGACAGCAATTGGCTGAGTTGTCGAGCGACGACAGAGATCCACTCCGGCGAGATCCACGGCTACCTCCGCCGTGCCGCAGCCTCCTTCGAGCAGCTGCTAGAGCTCGGGACCTTACCGACCCCTTGAGCGACGACCTGGAGCTCAAAGCTGAGCCCCAATCCCCAGGTAACCCCCTCCATTCCTCCTCCGATCTTGTTCTTATTTTCCCTTTATCTTCTCCGCTTTTATTCGCCGTCATCAGCCATCTTCGCACCTCCTCAACAATCCGACGAGCTTCGCAATGAAGCTCTGATTCTCGCTGGCATCTCTACACTTTCCGATACCCTATTTCACCAGCCATCGACCTGCAGCTCCGCCACCTGGCCGGAGCCCAGTCACCCGACCATTTCCCCTTGCCTCAGGCCTCGCTGATCACGCCACCCTCTTCCACGATCACCTGCACGCCTCGGCTATACTTCTAACCTTTTGCAGGTACTCAATTCATCATTGGCCGGAGCCTCGTCGGAGCTCTCCTCGAGCTTCATCGACTCCGAGCTCCGGCCCTCCTCCAGGGATCCAGAGACCACCGGAGGCTTCGCCTTTCACTTCCGCTTCTTCCGAGCAAGGTGGGAGCTGACGAAGCTCATCACCGGAGCTTGGCACCCGAGGCGGAGCTCGGCTGCCTTCACCGGAGCGCAGCCCTCTCCTCCGCAGGCGGCGGAGGATCGTTAGAGAAGAAGGAGCAGCAACCGTTTGATCATCTGATCGAACGGTACTCGCCTCGCCACGCGTCCCTTCGCCGCCCTCATCCTCGACCGTTGATCACCCCTCGGATCGGACGCCTCACCATCCGCCACGCGTCTTCATCGACATCCCTTGGATCCATCTTGATCCAAGGGCCTTCAGGCCGCCACGTCGCCTTCACCGAGCCTCGGCATCCAAGCCTAGGCTCGGGTAACCCGAAGCTGCATCGAAGCTGGGCCGAACCTCCAGAAGACCCGAGCCTCGCTCCGAGCCTCCGACGCCCTCCGAACCTAGGTCCCCCCACGTGAGGAGCACGTGCGACCTGGGTTATTTGCACCGACGCCCCTGGAGCTTTCAGAAATTGCGAAGAGGTCCCTGTGAAGCAGACATCACGTGAGGAGCACGTGTCTCGTGGAAAAATTGCATAGAAGTCCTGCATATTATCGGTAATTGCATTTTAGTCCCTGTCAGCATATTTAATTGTTGAAATTTTAATTTCCAGTATTGCATTTACACCCTTGTGTTTGCACGTGTCCCTAGAGTGCATTTTTCATCATTTTGAGATTCTAGAAATTGCATGTTGTTGGAAATTTTGTCCTCTATCTGTTTGTACACGTGTCTGATTTTTGTTGGCTTAATTGAATTATTAATGAATTAATTGGTTCATTTGTGACATATTTTGCCCAGTGATGCCTTTTGATTTTTAATTAATTATCAGTGCCTTCAAAAATCACCAAAAATTCACAGTAGCTTAAGGACATCATTTTTAACACTCCATAAAAATTTCATATCATTTGCACGCATATCGAGGCCTAAATAAATAGTTTAGTGATTTTCTTAAATTAATTTTAATTAATTCATTTCACAGTGAATTTTAGATCTGTTAATTTTCCTAGGTACCTGATCATTAGACCTTCCTAGGATAATTTTAGTTCTTGGAAAAATTGTGATTTGATATTTATTAAAAATTAAACACTGAAAATCACTCTGTCTGTTTATTTAATTCACAGAAAAATTATTTTGAGTCGAAAAATTCCAAAAAAATTAGTGTAGGTCATTTTCATCATACATAATCGTCTGGCCAATTTTCATTATTTTTGGACTTCGTTTGATACATCAATTAAATTTAAAGTTAAATTGGCTAAGATTTGTCTGCATATGTCTGCATAAGAAATAAAAAGACCAAAAAAAAAATTGACCCTCGAACATCAACACTTGAAAATTGTTGTGATCCACCTAAGGAGACAGTTGCCTCCCTGAGATCGACCTTGGACTCCACCAAGTAAAAAAATATCACCGCTTAAAATTGACCAAAATCTGTCTTAAGTGGTTTTTGATCAACCTCTCGTATCCGACTGCAACGAACACTTAAAATTAATTTGGACCATTAATTTGCCCGAATTAACTAAGGGTGCGGGGAGCGTTATCAAAATGAATTCATCACCATGCAGCAACATCCTTAGTTGACTCCACAGCAGCCCCAACCGGTCCAGCACGTGTACTACGTGCAGGCCCCGGAGCAGCCCCCGCAGCCCCAGACACAGATGGTTGTATATCAACCAGAGCCCCAGTCAACGTACCCCGAGCAGTTCTCTCCACCCCCACCACTGATTCAAGGAATAAATGGCGTATGGAACAATGAAGCGCAGCTGACCCGTCCTCAGGGACATTCTCAGGGTCAGAACATGGGCAACAGGCCCTTCCAACAGCAACAGCAGGGTGGGAGAACCTTCCAGCAGCATTACCAATACCAGCCTCCCTCATACGGGAACACTTGGAGGCAGAATTACCAACATGGTCCTCAGCAGTCCGGGTATCGTGGACAGGAATATCACCAACAGCCGGCTGCTCAATACAATCAGCACAACTCTCAGTACCCCTCCAACCCCCCTCCTCAACAATTTGCACAAGGATACCAGTCACAATCTCAACCGCCATATCAGCAATTCTAGACCCCAGCAGGGGGAATCTTCTGAGATCGTGCCGGTCAATCCGGCGCTGGCTTGTTTGGAGCAGTTAATGAAGAACATGGCTGAGATGAACCAGAAGATCGACGACCTGACGGCAGCCAAAACCGTCATACCAGCCCAGGTCGAAGCTAACCCTAACAATTTCCGACGCAAGGAGCAGGTAGCCGGCAGTGTCCAACCCGAATCAGGTGAAATTAATTGTTTTTTATCTAACGTTGTTACTCTCAGGAGCGGTAGGATACTCCCGCCATTGGCGACGGCGAAAGGAAAGCACATTGCATCTGACGGGGACTCGTCAATCCAGCCAACACCAGGGCCAGCCAGCATTTTGGGAGCAGCACCAGCATCCATAAAACCACAAAAAATGAAGAAAACAGAAAAACACAAAAAGATCACAGCAACCTCGGTGGAGATCAGCCAGCATTGGAGACGCCTGCACCAGCCGTACAGCCAGTTCCTGACAGGGGGAGCACCGCACCTGCAGCAAGTCCAGCGCCAGCACCTGACGCCGAGCCTGTCATTTTTGGTCCGCAAATTGTAGATGAATCTATTCCTTTTTGTCATCTACCTGTACACAACAATACGGACACTATTTTGAATGATATTGGTGAAGAGTTTGTAAATATTCCCTTTCCTGAAGCAATGAAAAAACACAAAAAAATGAAAATTTTGAAAAGTGCTGTGTCTGACCCTGCTATCATAGAAATCATCCAAAATTTGGTGTTAAATATGCCATTGATGAAAGCTCTTGAGTACATGCCAGCCGTGAAGAAAGGACTTAAAGAGGCGTGTACAACAAAGCGCAGGCCAACCCCCCATAATTCCAGAAGCAAAGGTGGTAAATCTGAAAAGCACATCCTCACTATGGCCACCGTCAACGCCATCAACAACCTCCCGGATAAAAAGCCAGATATGGGAGCACCTCTTGTACGTTGCCAGATGTTCGATCAAGAGTTCGAGCGAACACTTCTCGACAGCGGGTCATCTGTCAATCTGATGCCAGCCTCACTACTCACGGAGTTCAAGTTAGTACCGCTCAAGCCTACGAAGATGATTCTGTAGTTTGCAGACAAGTCAGTCAAGCGGCCTAGGGGCCTGTTGGAGGACGTGATCGTCACGGTTCAGGGGAAGTCATTCCCGGTCGATTTTGTGGTCTTAGATATGGACGTCCCAGCTCCGTTGCTCCTTACCCCGATCATACTCGGAAGACCATTTCTGCGGACATCAAACGCAGTGGTAAATTATGGGACGGGAGAAATCACTTTTGGAGCTGGCAATGAAATTATCCGAGTTGAGACCCTGTCCGAGGGAACACCAACCGAGCAGACATCTACTCCATGTGCAAGAGTGATCGAGTATGCTGACGACTGCGACTTCCTAGCAGAAATTCAAGATACCAACCTATTCCTGGATGACAATGAGATCCATGAACTCCTCTATCCAGAGGAGGAAGTGGAGACCGCAGTCGAATTCCCCTATATCAATCAAGATGAGGAACTTGCTGATGTACTACAAGAAACTGCTGTGGGGGTAATGTTCCTTCAGAATCAAGAGCCAAGGTTTGAAGCATTGTCTGATGAAGATGACATCATTGAGGAATTCTGTCAGGATCTGCGAGATGAAACAGAGCAGATTATGGTGGACACTGAACAGTTGAAAGAATCATCACCTGCACTGATAGCTGAGGTCACCACTGAAGCAGCTCAGGCCCCGCCAGAGCTAAAACCCTTGCCCTCCAATATGAAGTATGCCTTCCTTGCGGGAGAACCGAACATGTACCCGGTCATCATCAATGCACATCTGACCGAAGATCAGGAATCTCGTCTAATGGAGGTTCTTGAACGCAACCGCAAGGCGATAGGCTGGCGAACCTCCGATCTCCATGGGATCAATCCGTCCCTCTGTTCGCATCGCATCTTTTTGGAAGAAGACTGCAGACCTTCTCGTGAACTGCAAAGAAGATTAAACCCGAATCTGCGGGAGGTGGTTATGAAAGAATCCAGAAATGGTGTGATGCAGGATTCATTTATCCCATCTCCGACAGCAAATGGGTGAGCCCCCTGCATGTTGTGCCCAAGAAATTGGGGATCACCGTTGTGAAAAATGACAAAGGAGAGGAGATCGCAACCAGAGTACCGACTTCTTGGCGAGTATGCGTAGACTACAGAAGACTCAATCTCGCTACCAAGAAGGATCACTTTCTCTACCCTTCATCGACCAGATCTTGGAGAGATTGGCCGCGAAGGAATATTTTTGTTTCTTGGACGGTTACTCTAGGTATAATCAAGTTGCTATTGCTCCTGAAGATCAAGAGAAGACCACGTTCACATGTCCTTTTGGCACATATGCCTTCAGACGGATGCCGTTCGGGCTTTGCAACGCCCCAGCCACTTTTCAAAGGTGTATGCTTGCAGTTTTTGCCGATATGGTGGGCAGCTTTTTCGAGGTCTTTATGGACGATTTTTCGGTCTACGGGGATTCATTTGATCAATGTCTAGATTATTTAGACCGAGTCTTACGGAGGTGCTGTGAAGTAAATCTTGTGCTCTCCTGGGAGAAGAGCAATTTCATGGTGACCGAAGGAATCGTGCTGGGTCACGTTGTTTCTAAACGTGGCATGGAGGTTGACCCAGCCAAGGTGGATGTAATTTCTAAGCTTGAGCCACCTACAAATATCAAGCAAGTCCGGTCATTCCTGGGCCATGTCGGTTTTTACCGACGATTTATTAAAGATTTCAGCAAACTGGCCAGACCGCTGACTGAATTGCTCGGCAAGGACAATGAATTCATTGTAGACGACCGTGTGCTCCTTGCCTTTAATCAGTTGAAAGAGCTCATCACGCAAGCCCCTGTCCTGTAGCCACCGATTTGGACTCAGCCTTTCGAGATTATGACCGACGCGTCAGATTATGCCATCGGAGCTGTACTGGGACAGAGGAAAGACAATGTACCCTTTGCGATTCACTACGCTAGTCGGACGCTCGATGAAGCCCAGAGAAACTACACTGTCACTGAAAAGGAGCTGCTAGTGGCAGTCTTTGCTTTGGAAAAGTTCAGATCTTACCTTCTTGGGTCCAAAGTTATCATTTACACTGATCATTCGGCCATTCGGTACTTACAGCAGAAGAAGGACGCCAAACCATGTCTCATCCGGTGGATCCTTCTCCTCCAGGAGTTTGACTTGGAAATAAAAGATAAACCTGGGGTAAAAAATGTAGTGGCCGATCATCTGTCAAGACTTCCTGAACCAGAGTCTCCTGAGCTGAACTTGCAGCCTATCACAGAGACCTTTCCAGATGAATCGATTCTGTCTGTCGCCTCACTTCCTTGGTATGCGGACATTGTGAATTATCTAGTTGCCAAGAAAATCCCGCAAGACTGGCCTAAGTTGAAAATAGACAGATTTTTGTCTAAAATCCATTTTTACCAGTGGGAAGACCCGTATCTGTTTCGTGAGGGAGCAGATTGCATCTGGCGAAGGTGTATTCCTCAGGAGGAAGTTCCAAGTGTCCTCGCTCTATGTCATGATCAAGATTCTGGAGGACACCATTCAGGCAAACGAACGGCAGCAAAAGTGCTTCAAAGTGGCCTCTGGTGGCCTTCATTATTCAAAGATGCAGATGAGTATGTCAAATGTTGCACTGACTGTCAGAAGATGGGTGGAACCATAGGAATGAGAGATACGATGCCTCTGAAGTACATTCAGATCTCAGATGTCTTCGACGCATGGGGCATTGACTTCATGGGCCCGTTTCCCAACAGTCGGGGTTATGAATATATTCTGCTTGCTGTTGATTATGTCAGTCGATGGGTGGAGGCTATCCCCGCCCGAGCCGCCGACAGTAGGACTGTCTGTCGATTCTTACAAGATCACATCATAGCACGGTTCGGGATTCCCAAAATTCTCATATCTGACGGGGGTAGTCATTTCATAAATAGAGAGGTGAAGAAGCTGACTCAAGAATTCTGCATCGAGCATCGTGTTGCTTCACCCTACCACCCGCAGTCCAATGGCTTAGCTGAATGTTCAAACAAGGAGATCAAGACAATTCTACAGAAACTTGTGCGTCCGGATCGCAAGAACTGGTCTCAGCTGCTTGATTCCGTTCTTTGGGCTTACAGAACGGCGTACAAGTCACCCTTGGGAATGTCTCCCTACCGCCTGGTGTATGGCAAGCCATGTCATTTGCCCGTAGAACTTATTCACAAATGTTTATGGGCTATTAATATCTGTAATTTGGACTCCAAGCAAGCAGGAAAGAACAGAAAACTAGATCTGAACAGATTACTGGAATTCAGAGATTATGCATATGACAACAGCCTGATGTACAAGGAGAAGGTCAAGACATGGCATGACAAGCACATCCGCCATAAGTCCTTTGATCCATGTCAGAAGGTATGGTTGTTCGATGCGAAATTAAAGATCTTTCCAGGCAAATTGAAGAGCAAATGGACCGGGCCGTTCATGGTTAGGCAGGTGCGTGACAACGGAAGTGTATTGATATCCAATCTGTCAGCTGACGCACAGCCTTTTGTAGTCAATGGACAGCTTCTGAAGCCATATCTTGAATATGACACATTCATGACCGTCGTTGACTCAATTCAAGTAATTTATGAGGATGAGCTGAATATCTCGAAAGAGGCAGAGGAAGGCAAAGCATATCAAAACATTTTTGAATGACTTCCCTTTTCGTCTTTTCTTCTTTTCTTCTTTTCCATTCCTTTTATCTTATTCTACCGAATTGATGCCATCCCTTTCATCACTGCTACACTTAGGATGTACTTTATCCTAAGTATAGGGGGGATGCGCATCCCGAGTTGTTCATATCCATTGTCAGATATCTTTTCTTCTTTTCTTCTTTTCCTTTTCTATCTTCTTTATCTATCAAAAAGGTGCCGTCCTTGTAGACAGTTTTCTATACTTAGGACGTACTTTGTCCTAAGTATAGGGGGGTTGGCACCCCGAGTTTCTCTATTCTTTTCGATCCTCTCCATTGTCTCCTCTTCTTGTCTATACTTAGGGATATCTTACCCTAAGTATAGGGGGAGACAATCTGAGTACGATCTGTTCATTCCCACCCTTGACCCTCCCTGCTTTGTGTAGAGTCTGCTATACTTAGGATTATTTGATCCTAAATATAGGGGGGACGGTCAACTTCTTATTCATTGATTCATTCATTCTTTAGACTTGCCTATACTTAGTACGAGTTATGTCTTCTCTTTTCTCTCCGATCTATGAGGACATAGCTCAAGCTAAGTATAGGGGGGTCGTATATACTGCGTATATACTTTAGCCATAACTCGTACTTTCGTAATAATAAGGCTAATAATAATTCATCAAAATTCATTAAAATTCCTTAATAAAAAGATGTCTTGTTCCTCAAATTCTTTTTTGTATTTACTGATTAATAAATCAGGGGAAAATGTTTTTTTGCAAAATGTTTGAAAAATAGTTTGAAAACCTTTGTGAACATTTATTGAAAACTATTTTGAAAATATTTTGTTACATGTTTTCAACCTGTGTAAAATGTGTGGATTGTAAAATTTCTTTTCTTTGTGTGAAATAAAATGTTTGAAAAATGATTTGCAAATGGTTTGAAAAATGATTGCAAAAATGTTTGAAAAACCTATATATATTGTTTTGAAAGCCTTTGCAAAATGATTTTCAAATGTGTGTACATGTTTGCAAAAATGTTTGTAAAAATTATTTTGGACTATAGTTTTCAAAAATTGTGTGTAAAATTGTTTTCAATTAAGTTTGAGGAATATTTACATCACACCAAAATCCATCTTATATATATGTACTTATAAAATTGACCACTTACCCTGGTAAATCCTTAAAATCCACTTCTTGTATATATAAGAAGCACTACCGTGTACATATTTTAACCTATTTTTCAGCCAAAATCTTTTCGTTTTCAAAAATCCCAAAAACATTTGCAAAATTAAAATCCAAAAACATTTGAAAAATCTTTTTGAAAAAAAAATGCATCTGCATATGCATGCATCATATTTCCAAAAAAAATCCATAAAAAGTTCAAAATATTTGAAAATTGCATCACAAAAATATTTTCTGCATTCTGCATATCATTTGCATAGCATTCGCATTTTTCGGATTGAGTTTGATAGTTGAACGAGTCTAAGTAAAATCCGGAGATTGGAGCTTGATTGGACCTTAAAATCTACCTAATAACAGGAACCTTATAGGAATTGGGTTTGAGGTATTTCAGGTCTAGTTGACTTAATTCTTTGAGGATCACGAGACGTGGTTCAATGGATTCTTGACTGCCTAAGTAGAGTATTTTGGAGCACACACACGATTCTTGTTGATAATGACCTAACTTGGACACCTGCACCTTTCACATGGCTCGACTCAGTTGGAGTGGTGAGGGGATTGGATTTGCCGGTATGAGATGCACACAAGTGGAAACATTTGTCCTCCTCTAGGGAGGGAAGCGCACCCCAACCCGTCCAGTGATTAGGAAGTCTAAAGACAGGAGGCTGTGGGTTGCGATAAAGCTTCAAAAGAGGGATAGTCTACTGGCTCAAGAGGAAAAACTCCTTATGTAAATGCTGCTGTATATAGTATTCAAAAAAAAAAGTTCAGGCATGTACAAAAATAAAAAGCCTGCAAGTATGTACAAAGTCAATAAGCAAGCTTGAGTTCCAAAGTCAAATATGTGAGCCTGCAGCAGGATGACTTGACTACACTGGTCTTGCATCCCGGGATAGGTAGCTACACTGGCTACCGTCCATTCTTCTCTTCACCCCCTCCTCTTGAGCTGGTTGCCACTTGAACTTAGAAGGGAATACCCTGCTCCTCGAGGATGGAGTCATTGGATTGGGGAATCATTGGGTTGTCGTACTGGAGAAGTCAGTTTCTTTGCCATTCTAGTTGGGGAGAGCCACCATCACTTACACTGTACAAGTCAGATTCATAGTCGTAAGAATTTGCATATGAATTGATATATTTCTGACCTGGCTGTTGAGGAGACTTGAGCAGAGTTTTGGGATTCTCAAGGACTGTTGCATTTCAAACACGGTTCTCACTAAGGTTCCGCCCGCACTACATCTCCAAAGGTCCGACTTAAGCTCCGAACTTTGATTTTGCGAAGACAGGTTTGATAATCAGATAAAATCCAAGTTCTTCTTTTTCTTTTCTTTCTTTCCTTTTCGCACTTATTGCATAAGTGTTTGCTAGGGACTAGCAAAGGTAAAGTATAGGGGGATGATGAATCCACATTTCATCATCTTTATTCTATCATTTTGGCACCAAAAACCCTAGCAAATGCCTGTAAATACCCCTAAAATCATCATCTTAGCATCCATGCATATGCATCTATTTAGTGTATAAAATACTGTAATTAAAGCCAAAATTATAGAATAAAGAAAAGAAAAGAAAAAGAATAAAATATTGTAAATATTTTATGACCCGAAACCCCGAGACCTAGGCATCTTGATGAATAGGTCGACAAGGAATAAAGTAGGGGGAGATAAGGGCCAAAGACCTATAATTATTAATTCATTCTTTATTCACTTTGGGACCTATTTTTGGTTCCACTTTTTATACATCAAATAAAGAAACTTTGTACATGAAAGTTGTAGTTAATTTAATAAAGAAGAATACAAAATTGATTTCACAGAAAAATAATATACAGATAAAAAGTTATGGTCTGAACAAGATTCCAAAATCCCAACTTCCCAGACCCGTATCTCACAAACGACAACTCCAAATGCTGCATACTCACTTTAATTGTATATAGAATAAAATAATCTAATTAATGGTGGTGGTTTCGCATTTGGCGGGGCTACGGTTTGAAAGTTGAGTTTTGGACCCCTATTGTATACTTGAGCAGATTAAAATATTCAATTTATTATTTATTCATTATTTTTGTATTTTTATATTTTATAATGTTGTAAATAATACTTATAATAATTATGTACATTAAAACTGGAATAAAAACCTAAATAAAACATAAAATAAAATATATGTATACACAATACATAGATACAATACTTATAGGTATACCTATACTTTCTATACTCATATTTTATTAAATATACAAAACAATTCAGAAAAATAAAATAAAAATATATTTGCGTACATAAAAGTACTTTATAATTTTAGAAAATAATAAATAAAAATAATAGAATTAAAATACACAAAAGAAAAAAATAAAGAAATAAAGTATATAGGTATTATACCTATAAAGGGTGTAAATATGAACTTATAAAAATACACTTCATAAAAATAATTAAAATTCATCATAAAATACTACATAAAATTTCAAGCATTTTTCATTTTATAACTATTAATTAATTCGACCTCATTCTATTTTTTATTGATTTTAAAAATTAATTTTTCAGGGTTTTTCCTGGTTGGTCCACGTGGACCAACCAGGAGGGGTCAACAGTTGACCTCGGTCAACTGGACGCCCTACCCCCTGCGCCTGTCAGAAGTTGGTTTTTGAGCCATCTTATTGGCTTTTTCGTGGCTATTCCTTGCATCATTTCGTGATGGTTCCTCTTGCGAATCTATGCCTCGATCTATGGACATGCCCGCCCTCGCGTTATCTTGGACGAAGGACCACTGTAGCCACCGTTGGACCCTCGTCTTCCACGCCGTTCGTCAACCCTACAAAAAGAGCCCCCCGACTTCGATTCAAATTTTAATCCTTCTTCCGCCACTTTCAATCGCAAACCCCTACTTCTTCGTGCTCCTCGTGACAGGGGGAGTTGAATCGATCCGGGGTTCGTGAGGATTGGTGTAGAATCGAAGAGATTCAGTCCCTCGCCGGAGCTCCGCCGTGCTTCATCGCCCGTCGCCTCTGGTGAGTCCCCTCCTCCTTTCTCTTCGTCTTCTTGTAGCTGTAGTGTAGAATAGGTTAGCCCAGTAATAGTTTAGCTCGCCGTTCATCCAATCGCCGAGAATCCGAGATCGAAGCCACGGCGGAGCTGAGCTCCGCCCGACGTTTCCGACCACTCCAGTGATCCTCCGCCGTCCAAAACACCTCCATCCTTCTCTCCTCCGCTCCGTCATCACGCCGCACCCTTCCAGATCACTCGATCTCGCTCAGATCGAGCCATCGAGCTCCCCTCTCCGCCGCTCGCCGGAGCTCTTCGCCCGCACCACATTTCGCTTCATTTGATCCATCGGACCCGGCCATTTTGTTCGCCTGGATTTTGTGCGCCTAACATTTCAGGTTCGAGCCCCAGAGAAGGCTCCATCGACCTCCATCGATTCCAGACGTCTCCGCCAGGTTACCTTCCTCGTCTGGCCATTCTACGCCGCCTCCGCCTCGCAGGAGGCCACCATTCGACGCGGAAGGATCCCAGGATCCTTTGGCCCTTGATCTTGGGGTCGGAGCGGCCGTGTGTCGGCCGCAGTCGCCGCCCGAAGTTTGCCGGGGAGGTGTTCTTCGTGAACCCCTCCCTACCGTTGGATCGACCGCCTTCTCCAGACGCGACGCCAGCCGTCCGATCGCTTGCGCCTCCCCGCCGTTGGATCGAGCCTCAAAGGTCTAATCTCAGTCGTCCGCGACGAAGGGGTATCCGTCGTCGGATGCTCGCCACGTGTCCAAGTGGGACGCCATCGGCCGCAAGATCGAGCCCCGTGAGTATTTTGCATTTTTAACCCACGACTCTTTGTTTTTAACTTTTAGTCCAGTAACTTTCATGTGTAGTTTAAAAAGTTTTGTAATATTTGCACGTAGACCCTCACTGTTTCATTATTTGCACTTTAGTCCACGCCACGTCACCTCACATGACTGGGGCGCGTGACCTTTTGGGTATTTTGCATGTTAGGCCCAAAACTTTTGATTAATTGCAATTTCATCCCTGTGCGTAGTTAATTAAATATCTTTTTGGATAAATTGCGTGTATGCCTCGCCGGTTTTTGATAATTACGATCATGCCCCTGTGAATGGTGTTTCACGCGAGCTGTGCGTGCCTCTATGGTGAAAATTGCACCTAAGCCCTTGGATGTTTATCTAATTACATTTATACCACTGCCAGGCCTTGAATTTTTGTGTGCTTGATCTATCTATTTAACGCCTCTTTTAATTGCAAAAAAAATCTCAAAAAAATAGGTTAAGCTCCTGTGTGCTTCTATTTTCACGCTATATTTTTAGTTTGTGATTTTATTTTATTTTTATATTTATTAAAAATCGAAAACATGTTTTTTATTCGCTGTCTAGCTTAGAAAATATCAAAAAAATATCAAAAGGCCTTAAAAAATTCCAAAAATATTTTCTGTTGTGTGCTTTGACCTGCTTTTACTTCAACCCAAAATTCACTAAAAATCTCAAAAGAAAAACCTTAAAAATTTAAAAACATTCAAAACTTCAAAAAAATCTATAAAATTGTAGAAAACTCCAAAAATAGTAAACTCAGTTCCTGTTTACTCTATATTTTGCTTTCTTTATTTGAAAATTAGTGTGAAAAGTTTTGGTTGCTGATTGATAATTTTAATTCTCATTTTGCTCACAGCCAGCACATTGTCCACTGATTTCTCTTATTTCAGCCTTTAAAAATATCAAAAACACTTTGAAAAATCCCCAAAAATCACAAAAACAGTAAAAAATCCTAAAATTATTAAAAACATTTAATTTCTGAATTTTTGGTTATTTTTGTGCATTTTTAAAAATAGTTTATCTTGTCTTTTATTCCATTGTCTTTATATTCCAACATTGAAAAAAGAAAATAAAAAAACATATACAATATAAAAAATTATAAAAATCAGAAAATTAAAAATCAAAATACAAAAGTATAAAATTAAAAAAATTAAATAAAAAATATAAAATTAAAAACCCACAAAAAATTCTAGATTGGCTAAGTGATCTATTAGACCTAGGGTTTGGTTTTTTTATCTACACTCTGCACCGTTGTTTCCTGTGTTCGACCCCTACTTGCTTGCCATTATACATTGTTAGTAGGGTATAATAAATTTTAATCCTTGCTCTTGATTGCTTTATTGATTGTGTGGGTTAGCTATTGAAGACCGAGGAGGCTTGAGTAGTCGCATCAGCGACAGTGAGTCTGACTTGTCAGACTACTATTTAGCGGCTCTCGTTTTTCCCGCTTTTCACCGAGCCTCAGAAGTTATCAATGGTCTCGACAGCGTGTCGGGGATCTAAGATTGGGATATTACAAATGATATCGCAGCGGGTTCCCTCCGATAATGGAAAGGGTTATATGAGAGATGGAGCCACCCCTACAAAGAGATATGGAAAGGGCTATCTGATTGCCACTTGATCAAAACTTGGCCTTAAGCATTTTGGATGATTGTCAACGGGTCTAATGGATTTATTAACAACATAAAAATATTTTTTCCTTTTTTAGCTTTTTGTGTGAGGTGCAAACCACGAGAGCTTAACGATAAAAATGAATATCATGACCAGATCTCGAAAAATTATGATCAGATAAAAAAACAAGATTAAAATTTGCAATAAAATTTGATTGTTTATAAATATATTATTGTTTTTTATAAATATCAAATTGTCTTTACAAATATTGAATTGTCTTTACAAATCTCGTATTATTTTTTACAAATCTCTGCTGCTATTTACAATCTCGGGTCTTTTTTTTACATTTCAATTTTTAATAGTCCATTTTTTGCAGATCTCTGATGAATCCTCATTCATCACTCTTTATTCATTTATTTTAGCTAAAAACACTGTGCAAAACACCATGTATATTTGTGTAAATAGAATAAATTACCAAAATGCTTGCATTGAGTAAATAGCAATAATTAGCATGTTTTTGTGCAAAAATAAAAGAATAAAGAATTAAAAGAAAAAGAGGGAAATATTTAGAATAAATATTGAGTGACCTAATCCCAAGGGAGGGCTCAGCATGGGCCTGACCGCAAAAGAATCCAAGTAGAGAGAGATAAGGTCAATCATACTTGTACATAACCCTATGTATATAAATAATTTTATTTTCTCATAATAAAAATAAGAAGTATTTCTCATATGTTGTACATATTTATAAAAATAAAATAAAAATCAGAAAAAACAAAATAAAAAGAAAAATAATAAAAATCATTTTCCACCTTGTATATATACCATGTACATATGTATATAAACCTATTTATTTAACTCATGTAAATAAATCATAAAAATAAAATAAAAATACCTTTTTATTCCAAATTTTATGTTATAAATAAATAAAATATAAAATTGGAATAATTGTACAAAAATAAATAATTAAAAATAAAAACCAGAAATCCATTTGTAAATATACATATATATAATAATAATATAATGTGCATACATAATTTTTTTTCAAAAAAATAAATAAAAATCACTAGAAATACTTTGAAAATAAATAAATATTTTTCATTTTGAAAATATTTTCAAATAAAATCATTTATTTTTAAATGATTTTACAAATAATTAATAAATGGATTTACCTGATTGATCCACGGGGGATTGTTGACCCCCGGTCAACTCTCCCCCCAGGACCACTTGCTTCACGGACCTGCGCCCCGACCCGTTTTCTCATATTTTTCGCAAGATGATCCGACCTCCAAATAGCCAAACCCCGGGCTCCGATTGAAGTTCCCACATCCATGATTCACGCCCGAGCAGATTTTAGGGATCCGTACATTGGTCCGCGTTCACCACTCCCACCTTCTCGGACCTGCACCATTATAAAACCTCAGCTCCGCCGCACTTTTCTCTCCATCTTTGGCCTTCCCTCTCGTCGCCAGTGAGCTCCTCTTCCTCGCCTGAGTGACAGTCGTGTGAGAGAGGGTCAAAGCGAGGCACGGGAAGCCGGGAACCACTGATCCGGTGGCTACACCGTCGAGCTCCACCGCGAGGTGAGCTAGAGCCTCTGGACCGTCGATCCATCGAGGCGACGACCCCCAGAGGTCCCTGACCTCCAGCACAGACACCCTCCTTCATCAGGTAGCGTAGATAACTTCTAGGTTAGGCTAGATTTAAGTTCTTCGATTTCGGTTCAGTTAGATCCGCCGCCATCGCCCGCCATCTCCGACCACCCATTTGTCATTCCGACCACCCTACCACCTCCGTCAGACTTCCCTCTACCTTCTCCACCCTTCCATTCACCCTGACTCGCCCCGAAGCAGGTCCATTACCTTCCTCAGCCGTCGCCTCGCCGGAGAGCGCCATCCCACCTCATTCCTTCACCCATTTCACCTCTCACCGGGTCGAGGCACTTTGCCCTCGACCCAACATTCTTCCTGTGCAGGTAGCGTCGAATAAGGACCTCGTCTGGGGGTTCAATAGTTGAAGAACAGAAGCTCCGAGCCATCTTCATCGTCGGAGCTCTCCAGAGCTCCTCAACCTCATCGGAGCATCCCAGGAGCTGCGAACCATTGGAGGCGATCTTTTCCCCCATCTCAGTAGCTCAGGAGGAGCCCTCTAACACGTGTACTTGGCCGGCGAAGTTCGCCGGCGAGGTGTTCCTGGAGGACCTCCAGGTACCGTCCGATCGACCCTCCTCCGCCAGATCAGATCGCAGCCATCCATCCGCGGAGTGCTTCCAGCCGTTGATTCGATTGAGGGTCGCATCTAGAGCGTCGATCCAGCGAAGAGGCATGCACGCATCTCCACCGTCCGATCTGCACGTGGCACTTCCTCGCCCTTCGATCGTTAATAAGAGGGGTAATTTCACTTAGGCCCCTTGTCATTTTCTTATTTGTCATTTAGTCCTGTAAATAGTTTCAGTAGTTATTTTTATTTTCGAACAATTGCATCTAGGACCTTAGGCTTTGAGTATTTGCAAAATAGTCCCTGTTTATGTGAGACACGTGCATCGGCACGTGAGGGTGTGGTTAAATTGCACTATTATCCTCGAACATTTTGGTTGTTAATGTTTGCATCTTTTTGAATAAAAATTACACTTATGCCCTTCCATGTCTGAACCACGTGCTGCGCGCGTGTGATTGTCGGATTCTTGCATAAGGGCCCCTGGGCTTTCTTTATTTGTTACTGTTTGGCCCCTAAAGTATGTTTCTTTGCAAATAGGTCCTTGCTTGATGGGTGCCTTGTTTTTATTGAATAAAATATCAATTGAACTCCAAATTAGTTGAAATTTGGATACGTGGCTCCTGCCACTGTGTAAAAATTTCTCTAAATTTTTGAGATATTTTTATTGCTTTTTGTTATTTTTAAAAAATCAAAAACACGTATTTTTATTACTGTTTGGAAAAGAAAATCAAAGAAAAATATAAAAAATTTTCTAAAAATTCTAAAAAAACCATGTTTATTAATTTTATTATTTTTTAAGCTTCTGTGCAATTTTTCTTCCATTTGGATTTATAAAAACCAAAAAAATAAAAACATTAAAAACCTTATAAAAATTCTAAGAAATTCTATAAAATTCAAAAAATTGCAAATTCTTTTTCTGTAATTTAGTTTTTGCATTTATTTTGCATAAAAATTACCATCAGATTTTTATAGGCCAAGTATGTATTTTTAATTGGCCTTTCAAATCTGATTATACATATTACTACTGTTTTCACTTTCTCGATTTTTATAAAATTAACTAAAAATTGAAAAATTCTGAAAAATTCATCAAAAACACTTGAAAAGATAAAAAACACAAAAACAATTTTTATTTGATTTTTTGAATTTTTTGGAGTGTTTTATAAATACTTGTTTTGTGCCTTGTTCATTTGTTTTATATTTTCCCTTATAATTAAAAATACAAAAAAAATTAAAAGAATTAAAAATCCACCAAAAAGATTTTTGGTTATTTTATTTTATTTATAGACTACTTCGTAGGCCGTCTCGGCCATCTCGTACTCCCTGAGTCCGACCCTGGTCGTTATACCAGGTTAATAAAATAGCAAGGACCGCTCTCGTGTTTTCTTGATTGACTTATTATTTGGTGGTTCTTTTATTTTTCTTGTTGAGTCCGATTCTCCGAGATCCGGGTCGCAATGACCAGAGAGTGATTTTTACCTTACCCGGATTTAGGAGGGATTTTTTCGGCTCATCAGAATGGCACCGTTGCCGGGGAGCATGGCTTAGTAGTTGTTGTTTTTTTCGATTTTTGTTCAGTTTTGTTTTTCGCGGCTTTTTCCGCGGCTTTTCGGTTTTCCGCGGCTTTCTGCGGCTTTCTGATTTCCTCTATTTTCTTTTTCTTTTTGTTTTATTTTATTTTGTTTTTGTTTGGTATTTGTGTGTCTATTTTATTTTATTTTTGCATATAGTTTGTCTTAGTTCCTTTTATTGCTTTTCCTTTATTTTTATAATAACTTGGTTTGACACTTCTCTCTGTTTTCTTGTGAGGGCCCGAGAACCGAGGCGGCTCTTCTCGAAGAGCCGACACAACCGTGAGATTAATTCGGAGGAGGTTCCCTTCTGCACGGAGCCGCAGGAAAGCGCGAGGAGACAAGCAGGAGTGCGGGAGTGTAGTTAAGATAGATTAGTTTTCTTTTGAGATTATTATTGTAATAATACATGGATAGAGATTTGGACTTTCATGACTACCGGGGTCTGTTTCGCCGAGCACCGGTGTGCTCGGGGGACCCCACCGTTGTTTTATTTTCCCGCTTTTCTTTTCTTTGATTTCACGTGGATTTTTGTTCTTGAGCCCCTAGATCTAGGTTTTTATTTCGTTGAGCCAGGTAGCCTTAAGCCCTAATAAGAATATCTGTTCCTATATATTGCGTTTGGATCTAGGCAAATAAAATCAGTGCTTCACGATAATAGGAGCTTTTGTTTAGGACGGTTCTCGCATTTACATCCATATAGTTAGTTTATATTTGTGCGCGGATCATAATTGCATGTAGACTGCAGGAGTCAGGTACGCTTTCTATCTCCTGCATGCATCATTGATTTTGTCGCGCATCGGCTTTTCTATTTTCCTCCCCCTATTTTTCTGGACTTAAGAATAAAAGGAAATCGGAAAGTTCGTTAGACGATTTTTGAATTACATAAAAAGAAAAAATAATAAAATTGGGACTGCTAATTACACTTGACTTAAAAGACACCTCATTCAAAAATCTGTCTTGGGGAGAGTAACCCCCTCCTTGTTTGGTTTGGATGAGCGAGAGAGTGACCCGCATCCTAGGCTAGAGTCATATCCGATTTCTTGACTGACTACGACCTTTTATTCGGGACAGTCGGCTGAGAATATTGGATTCCTATCAGCTCACGTAATCGCTCTAAAAGACTGACTTGATCACCTAAATAAAATTGACAAGATAAATTGACCGATCTTTTACGGTCTTCAGCTCAGTGTTGCATAGGTGAATCGGTGGTTTTTGCTTTCCCATCTTGTGTGTTTCCAGATCCCTTTTGTCTTCTCCACATCTATCTTCTCTTCTATCTTTCTCCCACCCACCCTCCCTTCAGTTTCCCTTCCTCTTCTGTATCCCTGGATGATGGATCCCCCTCACTTCTGGCTGACTCTTACGGCTTCTTCTCCATCTTCTAACCATCAGTCCAGTCCATCTTCGAGGGAGGTCGGATCCCCGACCAACCTCCCGCTCCCTCCCTCCCATCCCTTTCATTCCTCTGGGCATGCTGCGCTAGACGTCCGCGGAGATCGGATGGAGCATATACGGCGTCCGGACGATGTCATTGCTGAGTTGAGAGTGTACCTCTTACGCGATCAGATTGAGCAGATGCGAGTATCAGATGTCTCCTGTACCAGTATGATGGATGATCAGATAGGACAGGGAGCTCAGTAAGCTTCTACATTAGGTCCATTCATCCTGGATTTGGAGCTTATTCAGAGACTGCCGATATTCTCAAGGGAGGTGCATGAGGAGCCCTATCTTCACCTGTCCTACTTCGAGGAGTTTTGCAGCGCACAGATTTATTCAGATATCACTGCAGAGGAGATGATGCTGAAGACCTTCCCATTCACACTTCTGGACAGAGCCATGCGATGGCACTGACGATTGGGAAGGAGATTCGCTACGTGGGGAGAGCTACGCCGAGAGTTTCTACATAGATACTTTCCCCAGCGTAGAGCAGAGATGATGCGGTCCTTGATCACAGACTTTTCAGTAGACCCCCAGGAGCCACTGCATGAGGCTTGGCCGAGGTTTCTTAACTTCTTGAAGAGATTTCCCGACCACGGACTTCCACTGACAGACCTTATTGAGATCTCCATGCGGGGGATGACCGCGGAGCAGTTAGCACTTGTGATTACCTCATGTGGCGGTTCACACCGCAGTTCCGACATTGACTTACTGGATGCCATCTCGCGGTTACTTTCACAGAGACCATCTTCACGAGATGATGTAGTCGGGACAACACATGAGGATGTTGCAGTACCAGTAGGGTGTGTCGCACGACATGAGGATACAGTTTTTACACACCAGCCCGAGGACTTGGATTCTACAGCATCACAGATGACAGAGGAGATGACTGCTACAGTGGAGGTTCTGACCCAAAGTCTACTCGAGTTCCCGTTGGTCTTCCAGCTAGAGTTCGAGTCAGCCCCGGAGTTTTCAGTTGACGATTCTTGGATATCAGATCTTCTGATACTCCAGGATACAGAGGAGTCCCCATTAATATAGCCATCGACCCAGCCATTACAGATTCCAATCAAGGATGATTCAGCTTCTTTTCTGCAGAGGCACCTCTCAGAGTCCGACAGATACCATGACTCAGCCCAATAGCCAAAGCTCAATATGGGACACCACTTTGAGAGGTTAAACATCGAGAGTCCCGTATTCGAGCCTTTTATCCTCTACTTTGTTGAGGCATATACACTTGTTGAGGACCAGATGGCAGCCAGCATTGCCGCAGAGCAAGGATCAGTCGCATACACATTGCCATACTCCGTGGTGTTGACCAGTACCTTCTCCTGCTTCCAGATTGCCGAGAGACAGACTTCAGATGATGATGCATCCTGATGCACAGAGTAGGTGCTTGACAGCAGCGCAGATGCCCTGATAGATCATGATCCTCTATTTCTCACCTCTGATCTTGTACTCCTCCCCGAGGGTTATTTCCGGGAGGAGGCCATACACGATTTGTACTCGATTTCACATTTTGAGACTGATCTGGCGGATTACGAAACCGAATCTTCTGATCCTTTTGATTCTGAGTCATCTCACCTCGACGACCCTCGCGAGGATGAGCCGATCCTTGAGATATTCGATGATCTCTCTAAATTGCCTCCACTTTATGCATCGGATATTAGTTTTCTTAGAGAGTCTCCTGAGCTTCACTCTCCATACCTTTTTGAGACACTGATCAACGTGGAGGATTGCATGACTGATCCATCCTTCTCCATGTTTTACTTCTTTGGCTCTACACTTCCATTCCAGTCTGATTCTGAGCTGATGATTTCTTTTGTGCTACCGGATCCCGATCACATATTCCTATATCATTGGCCGGTAGCAGACACCTGCCTGATTGCCCACCTGGGTGTCTATCTTTGCACTGTTGATTTCGTAGATGTTCTCATACAGAGACTGCGACGACAGGTTGGCATTCGCCTTACAGATGCTATCCTGAACCTTGACACAGCATTATCCTAGCCTTTGCGCCCAGCTAGGGGCGTAAAACCTAGCGCTTGTTGAGAGGCACCTCAACATTGTACCCTCTTGTATATACGTGTTTCGTCACGATTTGATCTTTCCTTCTTCCGTGTTTGTTTTCACCCCAGGTCTCGCTTAGGATTATTTTAGCTATACTTAGGATATACCTCATCCTAAGTATAGGGGGGTGGAAACACCGAGTTGTTCCTTTCTTTCCATTTCATCACTTCTGTCGCTGCCTATACTTAAGGATTCTTCACCTTAAGTATAGGGGGAGTGATGCCCTTCCATCTTGTATATACTTGTTTTCTTCGTGTTTTTTCTACCTCTGTTTTGCTGCCTATACTTAGGGATATTTCACCCTAAGTATAGGGGAGGTAGACCCTGTACATTCTCACTGGATTTCCCTTTGTGTACAGCCTGCTATATTTAGGATTATTTGATCCTAAGTATAGGAGAAAACCCCGAGATCCTCGTGCATTTCTATTCTTTCATTCGTCTTTGTATATAGATTTCCTTTTCACTTCCCGATACTAAGCACGAGTTATGTCTTCTTCATCGCTCTTGACTCTGAGGACATCGTTCGAGCTAAGTATAGGGGTGTGTGTATATATTCCATATATACTTTAGCCATAACTCGTAATTTGTGTGAGTGTGTTAATAAATAAAAATGGCCAAAATCCAAAAATCCATAAAAATTAAAATTTTCCCTGTAAATAAAAATTCTTTTATTGTACATACATAGCTAGTTGTACAAATTACTTTTGTAAATATGTTTGTAAAAATCTTTTGTGTAAATAGCATGTAAATATTTTCATATAAAAATTATGTATATAGTACAAAATTTTTGTAAAATGTTTTGAAAATTAAAAGTTTGCAAAAATCTTGTGTAAATTTTTGTACATACTTTGCAAAACTTGCATACATCCATGTTTTCAAAACATTTTTCAAAAAATTTTGCACATGTAAATAGTTTGTAAATAGCATCTTTGTAAATACTTGTATAGTCTTTCCTGGATCATAGTTGACATTTAAACTAGCCTGGAATTAAATTGGAAAATGGAGCTTGGTTAAGATCTTAATCCACCTAATTATAAGAGGAACCTTATAGGGCTTAGGGTTGAGACTTTTCAGGTCCACGGTGACTTAATTCTTTGAGTCCACTAGGCTATGATCATATGTCATCTCGATGAGCCTAAGTAGAGCACTTAACAACACACACATGACTCATATAGACAATGGCTTGACTTGGACCCACACTTTACACCGAGCTCTCTACGGATGAGGTGGCGAGGAGGCAGTCTTCCTTGACTTGGGGTAGCATATGAGGGTAGTACTTCTAGGCGGAACCTCTCTTCTTCTTATAGTGAAGGAAGTGCGTCACAACTTGGTCTGGTTGCCATGAGATCTAACGACAGGAGTTGTGGGTTGCAATAATGCTTCAAAAGAGGGATAGTCTACAGGCTCAAGAGGAAAAACTCCTTATGTATATATGCTACACTTTGTAGATATGTTGTATATATGCACATCAAAAAAATGCAAAAAGAAAAGAACTCCAAAAAAAGGGTGGGTCTGAGAGAAAATGATAATCCCACCTTAGTGTATATAGTGCAATAAGCAAAGCTTGAGACTCATGTTCCATCTTATGAAGCTTGCAGCAGGGAGACTTAGCTACACTGGTTGAGCTCCCAAGGATACATGGCTACACTGGACATGGTCCATTCTCTTCTTCCCCCTCTTCTTGAGCCGGTTGAACTTGAACTTAGAAGGGAATACCCCGCTCCTCGATGAAAGAGTGGCCGGACTAGGGTCATAGAGTTACCTTATTGGGGAGGGTTGTCATTTTGCTACTTCTAAGGTGGAGAGCTATACCTCACTTACACTGTACAAGGAAAGATTCATGGTCTTCAGGGTTTGTGTATGTAGACTTGTTTTGATCTGGATTATTGAGGAGTCTTGACTATGGATTAGTGGATCTTAGAGGCTGTTGAGTTTTAAACCTAAACCCGAATAAGGTTCCGACACATTAATAATCCAAAGATCTGATCGAGCTCCATATTTCAATTTAATGAAGGCAAGTTTAATAATCAACATTGATCCTTGCATTTCCTCTCTTTTTCTTTTTCTTTTCTTTTTCACTTCTTTTTCAAATAAGTGTTTGCTAAGGGACTAGCAAAGTTAAGTATAGGGGGTGATGAATTCTCATTCATCACTCTTTATTCTTTTATTTTAGCTAAAACCCATATGCAAAACACCATATATATTTGTGTAAATCGAATAAATTGCCAAAATGCATGCATTGTGTAAATAGCAATAATTAGCATGTTTTTGTGCAAAAATAAAAGAATAAAGAATTAAAAGAAAAAGAGGGAAATATTTAGAATAAATATTGAGTGACCTAATCCCAAGGGAGGGCTCAGCATGGGCCTGACCACAAAAGAATCCAAGTGGAGAGAGATAAGGTCAATCATACTTGTACAAAACCCTATGTATATAAATAATTTTATTTTCCTCATAATAAAAATAAGAAGTATTTCTCATATTTTGTACATATTTATAAAAATAAAATAAAAATCAAAATAATCAAAATAAAAAGAAAAATAATAAAAATCATTTTCCACCTTGTATATATACTATGTACATATGTATATATACCTATTTATTTAACTCATGTAAATAAATCATAAAAATAAAATAAAAATACCTTTTCATTCCAAATTTTATGTTATAAATAAATAAAATATAAAATTAGTATAATTTTACAAAAATAAACAACTAAAAATAAAAACCGGAAATCCATTTGTAAATATACCTATATATAATAATAATAATATAATGTAAATACATAATTTGTTTTTTAAAAAAATAAATAAAAATCACTAGAAATACTTTGAAAATAAATAAATATTTTTCATTTTGAAAATATTTTCAAATAAAATCATTTATTATTTTTAAATGATTTTACAAATAATTAATAAATGGATTTACCTGATTGGTCCACGGGGGATTGTTGACCCCCGGTCAACTCTCCCCCCAGGACCACTTGCTTCGCGGACCTGCGCCCCGACCCGTTTTCTCATATTTTTTGCATGATGATACGACCTCCAAATAGCCAAACCCCGGGCTCCGATTGAAGTTCCCACATCCATGATTCACGCCCGAGCAGATTTTAGGGATCCGTACATTGATCCGCGTTCACCACTCCCACCTTCTCGGACCTGCACCAGTATAAAACCTCAGCTCCGCCGCACTTTTCTCTCCATCTTTGGCCTTCCCTCTCGTCTCCAGTGAGCTCCTCTCCCTCGCCTGAGTGACAGTCGTGTGAGAGAGGGTCAAAGCGAGGCACGGGAAGCCGGGAACCACTGATCCGGCGGCTACACCGTCGTGCTCCGCCACGAGGTGAGATAGAGCCTCTGGACCGTCGATCCATCGAGGCGACGACCCCCGGAGGTCCCTGACCTCCAGCACAGACACCCTCCTTCATCAGGTAGCGTAGATAACTTCTAGGTTAGGCTAGATTTAAGTTCTTCGATTTCGGTTCAGTTAGCTCCGCCGCCATCGCCCGCCATCTCCGACCACCCATTTGTCATTCCGACCACCCTACCACCTCCGTCAGACTTCCCTCCACCTTCTCCACCCTTCCATTCACCCTGACTCGCCCCGAAGCAGGTCCATTGCCTTCCTCAGCCGTCGCCTCGCCAGAGAGCGCCATCCCACCTCATTCCTTCACCCATTTCACCTCTCACCGGGTCGAGGCACTTTGCCCTCGACCCAACATTCTTCCTGTGCAGGTAGCGTCGAATAAGGACCCCGTCTGGGGGTTCAATAGTTGAAGAACAGGAGCTCCGAGCCATCTTCATCGCCAGAGCTCTCCAGAGCTCCTCAACCTCATCGGAGCATCCTAGGAGCTGCGGACCATCAGAGGCGATCTTTTCCCCATCTCAGCAGCTCAAGAGGAGCCCTCCACCGTGTGTACTGGGCCGACGAAGTTCGCCGGCAAGGTGTTCTTGGAGGACCTCCAGTTACCGTCCGATCGACCCTCCTCCGCCAGATCAGATCGCAGCCGTCCATCCGCGTAGTGCTTCCAGCCGTTGATTCGATTGAGGGTCGCATCCAGAGCGTCGATCCAGCGAAGAGGCGTGCACGCATCTCCACCGTCCGATCTCCATGTGGCGCTTCCTCATCCGTCGATCGTTAATAAGAGGGGTAATTTCACTTAGGCCCATGTCATTTTCTTATTTGTCATTTAGTCCTGTAAATAGTTTCAGTAGTTATTTTTATTTTGGAATAAGTGCATCTAGGACCTTGGGCTTTGAGTATTTGCGAAATAGTCCCTATTTATGTGAGACACGTTCATCGACACATGAGGGTGTGATTAAATTGCACTATTATCCTCGAACTTTTTGGTTGTTAATGTTTGCATCTTTTTAAATAAGAATTACACCTATGCCCTTCCGTGTCTGAAACACGTGCTGCGCGCGTGCGATTGTGGGCTTTTTGCATAAGGGCCCCTGGGCTTTCTTTATTTGTCACTATTTGGCCCCTAAAATATGTTTCTTTGCAAATAGCTCCTTGCTTGCTGTGTACCTTATTTTTATTGAATAAAATATCAATTGAACTCCAAATTCGGTGAAATTTGGAAACATGGCTCCTGCCATGTGTAAAAATTTCTCTAAATTTTTGGGACATTTTTATTGCTTTTTTTTACTTTTAGAAAAATCAAAACATGTATTTTTATTACTGTTTGGAAAAGAAAATCAAAGAAAAATATAAAAACTTTTCTAAAAATTCTAAAAAAATTTGTGTTTGTTTATTTTGTTGTTTTTAAGCTTTTACGCAATTTTTGTTCGATTTGGATTTATAAAAACCAAAAAAATTAAAAAACATTCAAAACTTTATAAAAATTCTAAAAAATTCTATAAAATTCAAAAAATTGTAAACTCTTTTTCTGTAATTTATTTTTTGCATTTGCTTTGCATAAAAATTACCATAAGATTTTTATAGGCCAATTATATATTTTTAATTGGCCTTTCAAATCTGACTTAACATATTGTTACTGTTTTCACATTTCTTGATTTTTATAAAATTAACTTAAAATTTAAAAATTCTGAAAAATTCATCAAAAACACTTGAAAAGATAAAAAACACAAAAATAATTTTTATTTTATTTTTTTGACTTTTTTGGAGTGTTTTATAAATACTTGTTTTGTGCCTTGTTCATTTGTTTTATATTTTCCCTTATAATCAAAAATACAAAAAAATTAAAAAGAATTAAAAATCCACCAAAAAGATTTTTGGTTATTTTATTTTTTTAGACTACTTCGTAGGCTGTCTCGGCCATCTCGTGCTCCATGAGTCCGACCCTGTGCGCTATACCAGGTTAATAAAATAGCGAGGACGGCTCTCGTGTTTTCTTGATTGATTTATTATTTGGTGGTTCCTTTATTTTTCTTGTTGAGTCCGATTCTCCGAGATCCGGGTTGCAACGACCAGAGAGTGATTTTTACCATACCCGGATTTAGGAGGGATTTTTTTCGGCTCATCAATCTCCACTCAAGTATTATGAAGGGACAATGTATTTTTACAAAAGGAACGAGGAAAGATTACATAGGGATGCAAAACAATAACAAAGATCAATTAACATTACAAACAAAGACTTCTAAAGGGTGCATAAATTTTACAAAGACGCTCAAAGAAACTACAAATACTTGTAAAATATTACAAAGGCCTATACACAATTTACAAATGGAAATAATAATGTACAAAAATTAATGAATGAGAAAGTAAGAAAACATGTGATCTGAATTTTACAAACTTGAATCTAAATTCTACATAATTTGATCCGAGTTTACAAATATTTGGATGTAATTACATTTGTCGTGAAAGTTTTTGGAAACCAACAAATAAAGTAATTAAATTCCAAATTAAAATGAGTTGAAAGAGACAATTGACGTTATTAAATGAAATTTAATTTTGAATGGAAAAAAGATGATCGAAATACTCTTTTTGACAACACACCATTGGATCGAGATCCAATGGATCTTGTTGATGGCTCACTACAAAAGTGATGAGCCCCAATTCCATTTGAAAGGTACTATGTATGTGTGTGTACTTACGTGCATATGTACATGTATGTATGTATGGTTTAGGGAGTGCTTTTCCTCCGTCGGGGAAGATTTTATTTTCTCTTACATGGTCAAGAGAAACATCGGTATATAAGATTGAGCGAAATCAATAGAAAAGAGAATAATCGGGTGGGCTCCTGAGATTCTCCCAGGACAGTGTCACCCCCCGACCCCATAAAGAGTTGGTGTGGCTGATAGACCCAAAAACCGAGTGACCAAGGTAAAGGTATCAATCGGTCGTTGCGACCTCAATCACTCAGCTAGGTCAATCAAGAAAAATATAGACCACCAAGAAAGAGATAAAATCAATCAAACACACGAAAGCGGTCTTGCTATTAATTTAACCTGGTATAGCGACCAGGGTCGAACACAAGGAGAACGGGTTGGCCTCTCGGCCTACGAAGTAGTCAAAAAGAGATAAAAGAAAATAAAAGAAATATTTTTGGTGGTTTTTGAATATTTTATAATTTTTTTGGATTTTTAATGTATTAAGAAAATAAAGAAATCAAGAGAACAACACACTTCAACAATTTATTAAAAGCATTAAAAATCAACCAAAAATTCTAACAAAAATGTTTTTATGTGTTTTATAATTTTTAGTTTTTTGGTGAATTTTTGGGATTTTTCTGATATTTATTTAATTTTCTAAAAATCAAAAAGTGACTAAAACAGTAGGTACTGTCCAGCCGAGCTAAAAGGGCCTAGATAAAATATCTAAAGGCCCAAATTAGCTGGGAGGTAATTTTCCTGTAAAGAGAATAAAACAAGGAAAATTTAGGCGCGTAATTTATTATTTTTGGGTTTTTGGTTTAATTATTAGAATTTTTATAAGATTTTGAGTGTTTTTCGATTTTTAGGGGCTTTCAGTAATGAAAAAATAGCCACAATTGGCTAGAAAATCAAGCACAACAAAATAGACAGTAGACAATTTTTTTTTGTAATTTTTAGACAATATTTAATTTTTTTTGGGGATTTTTAAACCTAGACAGTAACAAAAATGGAGGTTTTTCAATTTTTAAAAATAACAAAACAATGCAGAAATGTCTCCAAAAATCCTCGAAAATTTTACACTATGGCAGGAGCCATGTGTCTAATTTTCGTTGGATTTGGAGTATATTTGCTATTTTATTCAAAAATAAAAAGAAGCAACAGTGCACAGGGACCTGTCTGCAATTATAACAAAGTTCTGGGTCCCTGGAGTAACAAGCTGGGAAAGTATAAGGGTAGGAATGCAAATTACCCCCCGGGCGACGCACGATACACGTGACTCAGTCCTGGGGGGACCTAATTGCAATTCCTATTTCTATAAATGCAAAACTTAACAAGCCAAAAACACAGGGCCAAAAATGCAAATGTACCAAAATACCATGTGTCGATGCACGTGTTCACCACTGGCAGGGGTATAAATGCAATTCACATAAAAGATAAGGTCCACAGTGCAATTTTTACAAAAGTAAAAGAACTGAACTAAATATTTACAATACTAAATAGTAAAAACAGAAACTAAAGGGGCCTAAGAGTTATTTACCCCTTTTATTAATGTCGATGGCCGGATGTGTGACGCGTAGCAGATCCAACGAACGAAAACGAAGGCGCCTTAACCTTGAAACCCCTGGCCTGATCGAACGTCTGAGGGCGCTCCACGTGGAGGATCCAACGCCTGTGGTGCGACACGGGTGAACGAGTGCCCTCTACTCTGATCGGACGGTCGGGGTAGTGCCACATAACGAATCTGACGTCTGAGCGGTGGTATGGCTAACCCTCGATGATCCGACGGTCGAGATCTTGCCTCTGGTGATCGAACGATGGCTGCTGCTCCTCAAACCAAGGGTCGAGATCACATCTGGAGCGGCGAGGATGGATGGACGGTTGGGGAGGATGCACCAAGAACAGGTCGTCGGCGATATTCGCCGGCCTACAACTCGCGTTGTGCGTCCCCTCAGCTGCTGCTAGGATGCAGACGAGCTCCGCCAAGAAGTTCCGCAGCTGATGGCGGCCTCCGATGAATCGGAGAGCCACCAGAATGGCCCCGCGACGGCGGTGGCCTGAGGCTGCTGTGCTGAAGCCTTGGACCTCCAGATGAGGTCCTTCTGATGATCTAACCTGCACAAGCAAAACCAGGGGTCGAGGGCAAACTACCTCGACCCGTCAGAGCAAGGAAATAATGGCTGGTGGATCGAGATGATGGGCCTCCGGCGAGCGGCGGAAGGAGAGACCCAATATCCTGCTCCGGGGTGAGATAGGAGGAATGACTGTGTGGAGAAGATGGAGGGAAGTCTGGTGGACGTGGTGGCGGTGTCGGCTGGGTGAAAGGGTGGCCGGAGACGAAGGATGGACGCGGCGGAGCTACAGCTATATGAATCTAAAGGTCATATTATACGCTAAACTAGAGGCTAAGAAGGGTACCTGGCGGGTGCAGTCGACTGGGCTGAAGCTCAGTGAGCTTCTGGTCATTGCCTGCAAGGGGCCGTCGACTCCCCGAGGCTGGACGCGCTCGCGGCGGCGCACGGCGGAGTTAACCACCGGATCAGTGGCTCCCGGCTTCCCGGGCCTCGCTGCTACTCCGAAGGACGCTGCTGTCACTCAGGAACTCCGGAGGAGGTCACAGGCGCCGAGGGGAAGATCCAAAGATGGAAGAATTAGGTCGCTGGTGACGACAATATATATGGCGAGGGATCTGAAAAGAAAGGGATCGGGCGAGATGCTCGTGCCTCGGATCCATCAAACCCACCCCGGGCGAGGGTCCTGGATGTGTGCTGATCAATCGGAGCTCGGGGTTTGAGGTATTGGCGGTCGGATCGAGCGGGTAAAAAATGGAGAAATCGGGTCGGCTGCTCTGGATCCGGCTCTGGTGGTCCTGGGGGGAGAGTTGACCGGGGGTCAACATTCCCCCGTGGACCAATCAGAGCCCGCCAAGCACAATTTTTTGTTTATTTATTTTAAGATAGAAAATGGTTGAATTAATAAAAACTTAAAAAATAAAATATTTTTATTTTATTTTTTCCTATTTTTTAGTGATTTTTAATTAATTTTTCGAAATAAAAATAAGGTATGTACATAGTAGGGTTAGATATAGGTATATATACAATATATAGGTTTTTAGTTTTTGATTTTTAATTATTATTTTTATACAATTTTATTTCTATTTTATATTTTATTTATTTATAACATAAAATAAGGAATAAAAAGATATTTTTATTTTATTTTTATTATTTATATACATAGGTGAAATAAATAGGTATGATCAAATATATACATGGTATATTTACAAAGTATTTTTATGTTTTTAATTTTGTTATTTTTATTTTGTTTTTGTTTTAATTGTTTTTATTTTATTTATTTACACTATATAATATAGAATATTTACAAAAATTTTGGAAATTAATTTTATTTATTTATAAGGCTAAATAAATATAAAGGTGGGTGGTCAATGTACATAATGAGTGATGTTTTTATCTTCTTTTTTATTTTTATATTTTTATATTGATTTTATACTTATAAATATGTACAAGTATTTACAAACCAATTTAAGTCTATTTTTGTGAGGAAAATATTCTTATTTTATTTACATAAATATGTACACACATGAGCCCCTATCTCCCTCTACTTTGGCTTTTATGCGGTCAGGCCCATGCTGAGCCCTCCCTTGGGTTAGGTTGCTCAATATTTATTCTAAATATTTCCCTCTTTTTCTTTTTAATCTTTTTCTTTTATTTTTGCACAAAAACATGCTAATTATAGGTTTTTACACAATGCATGCTTTTGGTAATTATTTGTATTTACACATATCTACATGCATTTGCAAAGGTTTTTGTAGCTAAAATATAAGAATAAAGAGTGATGAATGAGTATTCATCAGTGGCCTTTCCCCTACTTGATGGTCAACCCACCTGCACCCCCCACGAGTAGAAGAAGAGCTGAGGCCTGATGCGCTTTTGCTCCCAGCACATTAGCCTCCCAAAGAAGAGGATTATGGGTGAAAAGGTAGGGATCAATGGATAACTAAATAATATTAATCCAAGAGCGGCAATCCATTGTTACACGGAATATAATAGTTCTGATAGGACAGGATTTTATTCCTTGTGGGGACTCTCCAGCATTCCCCCTACCTACGAGAAAGGACTTCATTGATAAGGCCACTAACCGTAATTGATAGCTGCACGAACTACAAAGTAAGAATTCCATGTCTTGAGTAGGGCAAGCAAACATAAATAGAGATACCACACTGACGAGTAGCCTTTCTCCTTCCATAGAGTGCATCTTCTCCTTGCTTTGATAGAAGCAGGAAATAGAGCTAAGGCAATAAAGTAGGCTACAACAAGACAGTGGGGACAGAGGACAAGGACGAAGGGAAGGGGATAATGTCGAATGAGTCAGTATGTGATCTCAACTAACTACTAAATTATATCGAAATTTACTAAATTATATCAAAATTTGTAGTTTCTTTTAAATTTTCTTTTGGCATTTACCTTGTTCTAGTTCCATCATAGATGGTTCTTATCATTTCAGCATCCACTAAGTCAAAAGGTTGATTATCTCCTCCCAAAGTGCTAGTAATGAATGGCCTAGCACCGGAAGAAAAAGATAGCTTGTCCCCCTATCCTATAATCTTGTCCCATGGAATGTCGTATCGATATCATTTCAATATCGTGTCGATATGATATTTCACCCATATCAATGTACTTTTGTGAAGGAAATGCCTGAAAAGGAGGATATATCTTCATATCGATACCGATATCGGTCTCACCTCGTTATCGATATATCCGTGATATGTCGCCGATATATCGCGATGTTTCCTTTCATGTCTAGTCATATATATACCACTATTATATATTAGGGGAGCCTTTCTAAGGTGAATACATAATTCCAGCCTTATGCCCCTCTTCCTTTAACCTTGGCGTCAAAATGAACACGTTGATGTAGAGATTGAGGGGCATCGTATACTATAAACTTAAGCTTAGAAGAAGGTGACTCGGAGATTAGAAGAAGGTGACTCGTGCAGACAACCGATACCTTTGGAAGAGATCGTTGGTTGACTTTCTCGATTTGCAAGAATAAGGAATAGCCAGCTGGTTGGTCAATCTCAATGATCTTATCAGTCGACGAACCAGAGATGGATGACCATGGTCCCGATCGTCACCAGCAGTGTGACGTTTACGAATCAATGACTCAAGGACTCACAACAAGCGGGGGGGATGAGAGGTGTGGGCGGTGGAAAAAAGGGGGCCCATGGAGCCTCGCCTTTTTTAACAGGTTGTGAGTTGTAGCTTAGGGAGCACCTTCCTTCCTTCTGGGAAGATTTTTCTTTCTCTCCATGATCTAGGTGAGAGAAACATCGGTGTAAAAGATTTAGAGGGATCAGTAGAAAAGAGAATGGTTGGTGTGCTCCTAATACTCTCCTAGGACATTGGCACCTCCGGACTCACGAAGGGTTGGTGTGGTCTTTTCCCTGCTTGTCGGTCAACCCGTCTACTGTAGAAGGGCCGAGAGAGAGAGAGAGAGAGTAGGAAGTTTGGAAAGTGAGGATGACAGTCGGGACTCATGACTAATGGGCGACAGACATCTTTTCCGTTGACATGTGCATCCTCTTTAAGAAGAACACCGACTACCATCTTTGTTTCCAGGTAGTATAGCCGCAACCTAACTTGAGCTCACTAGATAGTCTGGCATGACCTGACATAGGAAAATCAGACTCGCTTTCACCCTCCTCCTATCCTATCAGCTTCTCCAGATGTCTCTTTGTCCTCTTACATAATTAGTAGTGAAATGTATCTCCACAGGAATGCTGGAAAGAGAGATGTAGTATGCCTCGGCTCGACTTATGTGAAGCAAAGAGGCAGGCTTCCTTGATCATTTGAAAGAACATTCATCGAAAGTACCTGATAGGGGTAGTACTTGATCCTCTACAAATGAGCGATGACTTGGGGAAAGATATAAATTCACATTGCCAAGTAGAAATATCAAAGCTCAACGACTAAGTCAAGCTTCAATAACCATGCGGGCTAGTTTAGCGGACCTTCACTATCTAAGCATAATAGTCCACTCACCCCCTTGTTAATAACTTCTCACTCCATTCACCAACTAGTAATATAAAAGTTCGGCAGTGTTTAATATAATAGTCCCCTTCATCCTTTGTCGAACCCTCCCTTCTCACTGCTAGGTGGTCGGTGGTCTCACCACCATTAATGTAATTGGTGGTAATAGCTAGCTAGTGGACAAATAGCTAGCTAGAATTTAAGTACTGGAGAAAAAAGTGTTAAGATTATTTGCTGGAATAAATTGTAGTTGGCAAGGACTTTAAGAATAATCCACTAAATAATATTTTAGCAAAATGAAGAAAAATATTGATCAATTTAAATAGAATCCATATAGATTTTGGATTTTTCAATATTAGTAGATTAACGAAGACATTATTTGGCTCAAGGTGAAATCAATTGGCTGAAAATGGATTAATTGATGGATTTATTGTGTGATGGAAATTTCTTATGTACCAAGAAAAGATAAAAAAACATAAGATACTTTTTAAATAATAATAATAGAAACTATGTAAATGCTCGACTTCGTAATATTATCATAATGGTTGTGGCTTGTTTTCCTCTTATTCTTGAGCTTCCTTGACTTCTTTTCTTCATTCTATGAGCTTTTCTGCTTTAGACTTTGAGTCTTGAGCTTTTGAGTAGTGATGAGCATTGGATGGGGTCGGCCGGCCCAGCCCGAAGCCAGCCCAAAAAGCTCGGTCCGGCCCAAGCCCAACAAACATTGGGTCGGGCTTGGGCCCAACATATAAGTCCAAAATTTTTTAGGGCCGGGCTCGAGCTTGGCTCGGCCTAACCCCACCCGGCCCAAGGATCCGACCCAAAGAGGGCATGAACCCTTCCCATATCCTACACGCTTGGAAACTCTCACCTATTGCACGCACACTCTGTTCACGTATCTTGTCTTCATACAGTGTTTATAAATCAAGAAAGTTCGGTGTGAGACATATAAGTTGATGATCATAATATTTAAATCCGGAATTAATTTTCCTTAAATAGTCTTATTTTTGAATTTGTTAGTGTTTATTTTTTCCATTAGAATATTTTTTATTATTGAACCTTTACCCAATATGGGCATTATGCCCATTTAGTGTACTTGTTGTTAACTGTGTAAGTTTGGTTCACTCTTTCAATTTCTGTAATGAGAGACGTTTATGATATCTAACATTGAGTGCACTTGTATAAAATGAGAAATCATCTCTGGTAGAATTGAGTTTTAGTTGTTTCACAATTATTATGGCATATGCTTTAAACAATTTTGGCTCATTTAACTTGAATTGAGATTGACTTTAAATAAAAACTCAAAGTTAGTAATCTATAATGGGTGGAGATCGGTCGGCACGACCTAAGCCCGGCCCATAGGAATTGGAATGGGCCTGGGCTTGGGTCGAACCAAAGAAAATTTTGCGGGCCTAAGCCCGGCCCAAAGCTCGAAGTTTTAAAATGGGCTTGGGCCTGGGCCCTTCAGGGCCCGGCCCAGCCTCACCCATGCTCATCCCTACTTTTGAGATGTTAATACTCTAAGATTTTCATTTCTAGAGTAGTGCTTCTTTTGTCTTGATTAGTTATGATTTTAAGAAGTCTCCTTAGATTTTGTGCATCCATCATTATTCTCTTTTACATGAAAGTTAGTCATACCGCAAAAATATGTATACAAACTAACTTTTTAGCGTATTCAAAATATGTCATTAATATGAGTTCTCTTAATTTTGCTTCATATATTTACTAGGAGAGGAAAATCGTTAATGCTCCCAAGTGGCATGGTTGCCTCGACCTTGCCTCTAGGCATTGAGAGATAGAGAGAGAGACCGAGGAGAAGAAGAGAGAGAAAGAGTCATAATCCGTCAGTCCACCCTTTGTAATGTTGGAGGACCTCATAGAGATGAAGCCATCGACCTACTCGTGTAAAAGTGGTGAGCCTCATTGTAACATCCCCTCATGGGAGATGATGGCTACCTCTCATTATAAAGTAGACTCATGTAACTGCAAAGGGTTCATAAAGGAGAAGTTGGGAAACATACCTCAAAATATGATTGAGGACTAGCGATGGGGATACTATATATGTCAACAAATCGCTTACTTCATGCAACTAACATCCGCCTCCTTTCAACAAAATATTGATGTAGGATTCGATCTACTACGTGAAGGTAGATAGATCCAGTTCCATCGATCTCAACGACTCACCTTCGAGGAACAACACTTATTTGTTGCACCCATAAGACGTGGGATCGTTAATGTTGACACCAATCTATAGCAATAAGGATAGTAGTCTATTTCATATTTAAATTAATCATTATAGTTGTTTTCTTTGCACTTTAGTCCATGTTGAATGTTTTAAAGTTTTGCAAAAAAAATTCTTTACATTAAGAGAGTGAGACAGAGCTAACAACGTATATGAAGTGATGGAGAGAGACAATGAAAATAGAAAGTGAGCAAATTTGTAAAGAGTGACCTCGAGATGAAGATAATATATAAAGTGGTCAGAGATAGAGAGTCTTGAGAAGGGGAAGGGAGGTAATTAGGAGAGAGAAAGAAGAGATGGGAGTGATTTACGGGAAATATAGTTATGGAATGAGGAGAGAGAGAGAGAGATGGGAAGAACGTTATTATTAGTATTAATGCATGGAGTAGAAAGGGTAGGTTCAGGGTTTAAAAAATCAGATCGGACTGATCAGTCAGACCGGTTGGACCGGGAATCGGTCCCAATCCGATCAATTCGGTTGTTTTTTTTGTAATTAATTTCAAAAAAAAAGAAAAACAAGAAAGCAGGTCCGACCAGTGATTGAACTGGGTTGACCCGGATTGACCCTATTTTGATGGTTTCAAAAAATAAAGTTTTAAATAATGAAATAATAGGGTTTTTATCACTTGTGTCCTTCTTAACTTCTACGATATAAGGTATGTCCCTCTCTTTTTTGGAATATACGTTGTGCCAATAATTTTTTAGTGTGATTTTCTAGAAGTGACTATAAATAAATGATTACAATATTATATTCATATATAATTTTAGAAAATGTGGCTAACTTTGTAGAGTTTTATTCGAAATAGACAATCATGTTATTCTATTTAAAGATTTGATATTTTAAATGATTATTTCATTGATATATAAATACATACTTACATATATGTATCTGGTTTTATTGGATCGAAAAATTGGTTCGACCGGTCTGACCAATAAATTAAGCTCGGTCCGATTTTTTTTGAGTTGATAGGAATGATGATGTCATGATAACGTCATCACCGGTTCGACCGATTTGGACCGACGATCCGACCTGGTTCCGATCCGATTTTTAAAATGTTGGGTAGGGTATAATGAGGCGTCCGTGAAGGTCGTCTTGTTATCCATTATTACGTGTAATGTAGTTGTTAATTTATAAAAAGTTGCATTTGCTGCAAAAGGAATTCCATTTTCTCTTCTAATTATCAAAAGGATGATCTGATTTGGAAAATTGAAAGCGAATATAACTCTTTAGGGTGATGATTGTTGGTGTGTGTTTGTTTGCACAAATTAATATACTAATCACGACACCTAAGAAGAAAACTGAAGGCAAGTACAAGTCTTGGGGATTTTTACACCTCTAACCCGAAAAACTTTGAAAATTATCTTATTGATCATGCATTCTTCCTAATTATCATCTAAGTCCTACAAACTTGTTCTGCCTTACATCATAATCCCTCCCATCAATTCCAACTGGGCACGGCTTTGCGATAGACTCCTAGGTGTTAAACCAAAAAAGCCCAATATTGACAGAGCATGTATTCGCACAAACTATTTGGTGGATCACTTCTCCGCCCTCCTTGCTGACGCCAACGAGGAGACCATCATACAGTTTACATGGGCTTATATTATGCAACTCGAGGTATTATTTTCCCCCAACAAGTCGGGGAACGAGGTGTCACTTATCTACCTCCCCTTGTTGGAGGACCTTGAAACATGCGAGATATACAACTGGGGTACCTACTTAGCATATCTGTACCGGCAACAGTTTGTTGTGTCAAGGGCGGAAGCGATTGAGATAGGTGGTCCTCTCATTCTTTTACAGTTGTTGGATTATATTGGAAGTGATTCCCTCGTATCGAACCTATCATCCATCGTTGCCCTACTTGGAGAGATAGTCCCTTGCAGATGGCATGCTGAATTTGACGTAACAACAGAGCCAATACACATGGTGTGACCCTACAAGGATCACTACAAGAAAATTGGTCTAAAGCAATAAATAGATTAATATTCATCATATAATTCGTAGTTAAATATATAACAATGAATATTGTCCGTCATTTGCTTCTTTAAATTCGCAATGAATAAAGGTATTCGTTGATATAAAGAACCAGATAACAACGATCATCCGTTAACTTTTTCTTCTAAACGTTGCTAAATTTTGTTATGATTAAATATAGATTTTAGCGAATAAATCAATGGAAAAATCGTCGTTATGAACCTTTAACAACGAATATGACATTCGTTGCTAATTATAAGTACAAAAGATGGTTTACCAACGAATAATATTCGTTGTTATATTTGATATGACAACGAATAAACAAATTGTTTGTTGTCCTAAGTCTAATTTCTTGATGCCCTTAACTTGAAGAGTATCAATCAGGTAATGTAACTCTAATTCTAAGTGGAAGCCTGATGAATACCCATTCATCACTCTTTATTCTTATATTTTAGCTACAAAAACCTTTGCAAATGCATGTAGATATATGTAAATACAAATAATTACCAAAAGCATGCATTGTGTAAAAACCTATAATTAGCATGTTTTTGTGCAAAAATAAAAGAATAAAGATTAAAAAGAAAAAGAGGGAAATATTTAGAATAAATATTGAGCAACCTAACCCAAGGGAGGGCTCAGCATGGGCCTGACCGCATAAAAGCCAAAGTAGAGGGAGATAGGGGCTCATGTGTAAATATTTATGTAAATATTATAAAAATATTTTCCTCACCAAAAATATGCTTGTAGATAGTTGTATATATTTATAAATATAAAATCAAAAGAAAAAGTTAAAAATCAAAAAGATCAAAAATACACCTTTCATCATGTACATAAACCACATCTATGTATTTATTTAACCTTGTAAATAAATAAAATTATTTTCCAAACTTTTTGTAAATAGTCTCTATTATATAGTGTAAATAAATAAAATAAAAACAATTAAAACAAAAACAAAATAAAAATAGCAAAAATTAAAAATACAAAAACACATTGTACAAATACCATGTATATAGATGTATATATATATTTATTTTACCTATGTACATAAATAATCAAAATGAAATAAAAATACCTTTTTATTCCTTGTTTTATACTATAAATAAATAAAATATAAAACAGGAGTAAAATTGCATAAAAATAATAATTAAAAATCAAAAAAATCAAAAACCCTAATAGTGTACATATACCTATATAGTACATACTATGTATATAGCTTATTTTTATTTCCAAAAATTAATTAAAAATCACTAAAAAATAGAAAAAAAAATAAAATAAAAATATTTTGTGTTTTGAGTTTTTGCAAATTCGGCCCCTAGCTACCCTTAATTTGCATTTCAAGATCCAGCCACGTGGCCGAATTCCATTGGGTCCTGGGGATGTTGACCGCCCGGTCAACTACCCCCCCAGGACCACCTTCTGCGGACTTAAGCGCCCGACCCGACTTCCCTAATTTCTAGCGCCTAAACCCGATTGAATCCCACCTAAACCCCGGGCCCGTTTTGATCTTGACATATCCGACATCCTCGCCGGGCATCCACCTTGGGATCCGCGCGCCACCACGACCTACCCGAGCCATCTTTCTCGGACCCCTCCAGCATACTTAAGCGAGCTCCGCCACCTCATTTGATCATCTTTGTCCATTTGCTTCGTTCTCCAGTGAGCTCCAGAGAGTGCGTGAGGTGACAGCTCGCGTCTGAGCCTGTCAAAGCGAGGAGAGGGAGCTTTGCCATCGATCCGGCGAGCCCCGCCGCCGTAGCTCCGCCACCCGCGTGAGCTTCGAGCCTCGGACCGAGACGATCCTCGAGGCGACGACCAGGAGCTCCAGCAGCTCTTCCCCAGTCTCTCCGACTACCCAGGTAGCTCCGATAACCCATCCACTTCGCTGATTTCCATTTTCGCCCAATTTGCGCCGCCGCCGTATTTCTCCGATTCACCCCGGTTCCGACCACAATCCGATCATCGGAATCGACCCTCACGTTCACCTCTCCCCGACGCACCTTCTCCACCCACTCACTCAACCCAGCTCGCTCAGGAGCTGGGAACCGAGCTCCTCCGTCCACCACCTTCGCCGGAGCTCGTCATCCCGACCCACCAGCCACCGTCGCTACGCCTAACCGGGTCGAGGCACTTTGCCCTTGACCCGCGAGTCTTCTGGGTTGATTTGCAGGTCAAACAAAGGTCATCTAAGGCCTTTCGACGTTCAGACCAGGAGCCTTACCTCTGCCACCCTCGCCGGAGCTCTCCCGAGCTCGGCTGGGCCATCGGAGGGCATCAGTAGCTGCGCACAGCCACGCCGGAGCTTCTCCGATCCTTAGGTGCAGCAGAGGAGGCCGGGAGCGCTTCCACGAGGCCGGCGAAGTTCGTCGGCCGCCTGTTCATCCAGGACCTCCAGTTGCCGTTGATCGTCCCCTCCCGCTCCAGATTTCATCAGCACCGTCCATCTCAGGAGCAGCCTTGATCGTTCGATCTGAGGAGGCGACATCTGGAACGCCCACTGCCAGCCGCCGTCTGATCTCCACGTGGCGCGCATCCAGCCCATCCGCTTAATAAAGGGTAATTTACCCTTAGGCCCCTGTCTTTATTTTATTTCGTTCTAGTCCTGTAAATATTAAGGTCAGTTGTTTAGTTTTAGGGTAATTTGCATGTTGGACCCTGAGCTTTAGTTTATTTGCATTTATACCCCTGCTAGTTGTGGACACGTGCATCGACACGTGATATTTTGGGTTATTTGCAGTAGAGACCCCTGTAGTTCTGGATGTTAATGAATGAATGAAATATTTTACTTATTTGTATTTATACCCCTGTGCGTGATTTACTTCCACATGTGCGATATATTTTGGGTAATTTGCAGGTAAGCCCCATGGACTTTTGGTACCTGTTACCAATAAGTCCTCGGGACTTATTTTTCTTACATTTGGGTCCCTGAGTGCCCCAGGCACGTGCGTGGCACGTATTTTGCTGGGTATTTTGCACCAAACCCCCCAGAACTTTGGGTATTTGCACTTTGGTCCCTGTGCACAGTGCCCTTCCTTTATTTTTGAATAAAATATCAAAACACCTCCAAATCCAACGAAAATTTGACACATGGCTCCTGCCATGGTGTAGGATTTTTGTGGATTTTTTAGGACATTTTTAATTTCGTTTGATATTTTTAAAAAATCAAAAACCATTATTTTTGCTACTGTCTAACTTGAAAAATAACAAAAAATATTAAAACTCATTTAAAAATTCTATAAAAATTAACTACTGTATATTTTGCTTAGTTTGATTTGCTAGCCAATTTTGGCTATTTTTCATTACTAAAAATCACTAAAAACTTAAAAACACTCAAAAACCCATAAAAATTCTAGTAAATAAATTAATAATCCAAAAATAATAAAATTGGTACCTAAAGTTTCCTTGTTTTATAATCTTTACAGGAAAATTACCTCCAGGCCATTTTAAGGCCCTTAGATATTTTATCTAGGGTTTTTTGGCTCGGCTGGACGGTACCCATTATTTTAGGCATTGTTTGATTTTTAGAAAATAAAATAAACATCAGAAAATTCTCAAAAATTCACCAAAAACACTAAAAAATATAAACTACATAAAAATATTTTTGTTTGAATTTTTGGTTGAATTTTTGTGCATTTAATAATTTGTTGAAGTGTGTGCCTTCTTTGTTTTTCTTATTCTCTTAATCACTTAAAAATCCAAAAAAATATAAAACAAATTAAAAACCACTAACATTATTTTGTTCTTTTATTTTCTTTCTTTTTACTACTTCGTAGGCCTCTCGGCCAACCTGTGCTCCTTGAGTTCGACCCTGGGTGCTATACCAGGTTAATCCTATAGCAGGACCGCTATTTGTGTTTTGATCGATTTTATTTTCATTAGTGGTTCATTTTTCTTGTTGACCCGAGTCCGATTGATTGAGGTCGCAACGACCGTTTTATACCTTTACCTTATTCATTTGGACGGTCATCAAAGCCCTACACAGCTGATGTTGTATCTCAACTTCTGTCATATTGTCCAGAGGCGCGAGATTTGCATATTACCAAAGTCCCATTCACTACAAGAAAATTGACCTAAGGCAACGAATAATTTAATATTCGTTGTCATAACTTCCGTAGTTAAATATATAACAACGAATATTATTCGTTACTTACTTCTTTAAATTCACAACGAATAATGGTATTCGTTGCTATATTTCTCGCAACGAATCATATAACAACGATTATTCGTTGTCGTTTTCTTCTAATCGTTGCTAAATATGACAACGATTAGCATGAATTTTAGCGAATAATTCAACAAAAAACGTCATTATATACACCTTTAACAACGAATATGATATTCGTTGTTAAATACAAGTACAAAAGATCATTTGGCAACAAATAATACTCGTTGTTATATCTTTAACATCGGAAGATATAGCAACGAATATTCAAATTATTCGTTGCCTTAAGCCCAATTTCTTGTAGTGATTATTCATTTTTGTATTGTCGAGCTTTATACTGCAGATTGCGTCCTCACCCATTTGGGGCAACCCAAGAGATACCGATGCATTGCGACTGCCTGGATGTTGGCAGGATATAAAAGCACACACAGAGCAACATATAATATTAGGGTGAACAACAAGAGCCTAAAGGAGAAGCCACATTTGAAATGGCCTTTTATTAGATGGCACATACATATATATAACTAAGACAGACCACATGAGTACTCTTCCCTGGATGTTGGCAGGATACACATACGACCAAATTGGACTAATCAGAAGGAAATATTAATCCCTGGACCTGTTCCTGCCCTGAGGTCCTCATCCATGTTCATGCTCCAACCCCCATGAAATCATAGAACGGCCGCACCTCGGAGCTGCCTGTTTCTTCAGAAGCATCGGCCTCCTCACCGTTGATTTCTCCACCGTTGTTGCTCGTCGGCCTCTCATGATCCTCACGGTCCGCCGATCTCTTCAGCCGGGCATTGAGTAGATAACAGCGTCTCTTGATTGCATTATATGATCTGTCGGGGAAGAGGGTGGCAATGGAAGCCCAGCTGCTCCCCAGACTCCTTTGGGCTTCCATCAATCTGCGATCCTCTTCTTCGGTGAAGGGTTCCCTGTTGATCCTCGGATCCAGGTGATCCAACCATCTGACATAGCAGCACCTTCCTGCAATTTTCACACGAGTTAATTATATACATATATTATAATTTGTTATCCAAGAGCCGTTGTCTTCGCACGGACGGATCACGGGTGCTTACGACAATCAAGCTCTCCCACCTATATATATGCATCGCACGGTGCTAGTGTACACCGTGAGATATATATATAAGCTGGAGGTATTATACGGACTGCATCTTGATTGTCGCATGCCGTAAGGGTGGATGGATGTAATAATACCAGTTTTTCCATTTAAGAACTTGGCAATGGAAGGCCATCTGCGCGGGCCATATCGTAGAACCAATCTAGTCAGCATCCTGTCCTCTTCCGTCGTCCAGTGGAACCTGGTCCTGCGTCTTTTAGACGGGCCGCTCTCATGCTCATGGCTCAGTGTTGCGCGCTCGGCAACATGGGAAGGTAGTTGCGGTGGTGGATGGAGAGCGAGTCGACCAGCAGCCTCGATCTCTTGCGTCAGGTTCTGATTGCTGGCCATCTTTAAAACCAAACAATTAACCATCACGACAAAGGGTTATCACATGTAGCATACAATTAATTCTGAAACGAAAGTCTATAGAGACGTCGGTTAAATAATTATCGTCTTAATTTATGCTCTAGTTTTAGATGTAAAAATGAAAAAAAATTACGAAGAATAGAAACAACAGATGTAGTAGCAGAAATACAAAGAATATAACCTCTTGCAGTAACAAACCGATCGGGGGAGAGAGAGAGAGAGAGAGAGAGATGAATGCAATGCTATGGGGATGCAGAACCTCAACGTCTTGTTTGGAGCAGTAAGGTTGGAGAGGAGTGCGTATATATAGCAGCCAAGGGTAAGAAAATGTCACACGGGTCTCCGCATGAGGTTATAATTACTCGTCTAATGGAGACTGAGGAACCCCTTCCATGTAGAAATGATGAATGTATGACAGAACATCCGACATTGGACCTTCTCTTTTGAAATGTTGTAACCGCACGGTATATCTGTACATAGGTATTCTTCAACTTATCTGTGATAGGCAGAGATTAATGCTCCAGCTGTTGTTTAATTACCACTCACGAGTTAAGCGAGGAGGACCCCGTCAGTGCTCCGCACCTTCTCTCTTGTCATTGGCATGTCCTTTTTTGGTCCTAGGGCCCCTTTGAACTGTCTTTAGATTAAACTTGTCGCAGATTTGCCATTGGTATAATCTAGCAGTGCTTGCTTTGATCCATCTTGTTGAATCTTTAACGGTACAACGATGTACATGAATGTAATGGACAAACACCGATGAGCGAGTGCATGCGGCGGTGTAGCTTGGTTAGACGTAGTCGACTTGAAATACAAAGTTGGAGTCGTTTGTTAAGCACAACGGTTATTGCATCAATTGCCATATTGATTCTTCGATCACTTACTGAAGAGAATCTGCTATGCTTGATGTAGACTATTTTTCGTGTATCGGGCTCGGAATGTGCTTAGAAGAGGATATTTATGCTTAATATAGACACTGATGAGCGAATGCATATGGTGGTTAATCGACTTGAAATACAAAGTTGGAGTCGTTTGTTATGCTTAGCAGTTATTGCATCAGTTGCCATATTGATTTCTTCGACCACTTAATGAAGAGAATCTGCTATGCTTGATATAGACTATTTTGTCGTGTATCGGGCTCGGAATGTGATTAAAAGAGGATATTTATGCTTAATATAGACACCGATGAGCGAGTGCATGTGGTAGTTAATCGACTTGAAATACAAAGTTGGAGTCGTTTGTTATGCTTAGCGGTTATTGCATCAGTTGCCATATTGATTTCTTCGACTACTTAATGAAGAGAATCTGCTATGCTTGATATAGACTATTTTGTTGTGTATCGGGCTCGGAATGTGCTTAAAAGAGGATATTTATGCTTAATATAGACATAAACTACGGCTCCAGCTTGGCTGATGTTGAAGCCTTGAGTGACATCATGGGACAGAAAAGGAGAAAGTGGAACTAACAAAACATCTAGTGTTTCTGATTATCTCCGAAGTGAGACAGATTCTTAGAAAGTGGTGATAGGTGTGATGCCATCTGTTATAGATTCGACATGACATGCATATCTTTTACTATCGACTTGCCCCTTCGAGGAGCTAGAAAGGTAAAGCGGTAATCGACATCCTTAGTTCATTATATGATTGCATGATGGAAAACGAACCAAAGCCTTTTAGCTGAAGGAGTCACTTTTAGCTGTTGAGGGCCTTCCATGCACCATTTCTGCTTGCACCTTCCACAGCTCACAACTTCCTTAGGCTGGTGGACCTCTATTCTCAGAAGGTGGATTCTTACCCAGCATTGATTAAAGAAAGTAAGGTTGTGACAACCACTTTCCTTTCACTTTCCGCATTGCTTTTGCCGACAATTTATAAATTCTATATGCGATAGTTGGCATACAAATACAATAATGAATTTAATTCACGTCTAAAAGATGGTCCAATGCTCGTACGATCTTGAGCACCATATACAACAACTAAAATCGATCTGGCATAAGAAAATCGATAGAAGAGTTGCATTATTATGACCTAATTATATAGCTTACATAACATAATGACCTAATTGGTATCCAAAGCATCTGTCAGAATCGTCTCTATGCTCGTCGCATGGGATCCAGCGCCACCCACTTCGTTTTCTCAACTTCCAAAGCCTCAATAGTATCAGTCCTCGTGCTGCCACATGGGAAGACATTGTGCATGAACCTCCTACATGCGACCAGAATAAGGGTTCCATGGGGGGGTTCATGTGCAAGAGAAAATCTCATGGGGATGGGCATGTCTGGGAGAGGAGACTATGAAGCAAGCTTACCAGATAGGACATGCGGGAGGAGGTAGAAGGAGGGAGAGTGGGAGGATGTGGGGTCATTAGGAAAGAGATAGAGGAGGTGGCGATGATGTAGCTGGATGGGGAGGGGGAAGGGGAGGGGGAGGGGGAGGAGGGGAGGAGTGGGGGAGAGACCACCAGAGGAGGTAGGTGGGGCCTAGATATAGGAAGAGGGAGACTGGGAGGAGTGACAAGATAGGGGTTGAGAGCTCATCCGAGAGGCCCGGGATTAGGCCCGGACTCGAGATTAGGGTTTCAGCCGAGGAGCCACTTCTCATTTCTTCGTCTTTTCTTTTTTCACATATGTCTTCTTTGGATGATCAAATTAGGACGCCAGACGGGAGGGATCAACACACACACATAACACAACATTTCCCCTCCAATTCCTTTTAATCAGGCTTCTCAATCTGTCGTTATACCCTGGGAAGTGGAGGGAATTGCAATTCCATTCCACCTAAAATCTTAGGAATTCATTAATAGTTAAAATAAATCCGTAGACCAGGTCAGCTGATGAATACTCATTCATCACTCTTTATTCTTATATTTTAGCTACAAAAACCTTTGCAAATACATGTAGATATGTGTAAATAGGAATAATTACCAAAAGCATGCATTGTGTAAAAACCTATAATTAGCATGTTTTTGTGCAAAAATAAAAGAATAAAGATTAAAAAGAAAAAGAGGGAAATATTTAGAATAAATATTGAGCAACCTAACCCAAGGGAGGGCTCAGCATGGGCCTGACCGCATAAAAGCCAAAGTAGAGGGAGATAGGGGCTCATGTGTAAATATTTATGTAAATATTATAAAAATATTTTCCTCACCAAAAATATGCTTGTAAATACTTGTATATATTTATAAATTATAAAATCAAAAGAAAAAATTTAAAAAACTAAAAAGGAAACAAAAACACCTCTTGTATAGTCACCTTGTACATAGACTCACATACATATTTATTCAGTCTTGTAAATATTTAAAATTAACTTTTATAATTTTTGTAAATATTTTGTGTTATGTATTGTAAATAAATAAAATAAAAACAATTAAAACAAAAATAAAATAAAAATAACAAAATTAAAAATACAAAAATACATTGTATATATACCATGTATATAGATGTACATATATATTTATTTTACCTATGTATATAAATAATAAAAATGAAATAAAAATACCCTTTTATTCCTTATTTTATAATGAAAATAAATAAAATATAAAATAGGAATAAAATTGCATAAAAATAATAATTAAAAATCAAAAAAAATCAAAAACCCTAATAGTGTACATATACCTATATAGTACATACTATATATATACCTTATTTTTATTTCAAAAAATTAATTAAAAATCACTAAAAATAGAAAAAAAATAAAATAAAAATATTTTGTGTTTTAAGTTTTTGCAAAATCGGCCATTTGCTACCTTAATTTTCACCTCCAAAATTTAGCCATGTGGCCTGATTCTATTGGTTCCTGGGGATGTTGACCGCCCGGTCAACTACCCCCCCCCCCCCCAGGACCACCTCCCGCGGATCTGGGTCGTGGACCCGACTTCTCGAAATTTCGCCCGCTCGACCCGATCATCATTTTACCAAATCCCAGCTTTGTTTTGATCCTCCCACATCCGACATCTTCGCCGGGGATGCACCTTGGGATCCGCGCGCCTCCTCAACCTACCCGAGCCATTCTTAGCTGGACCCCTCCAGCGTAGATAAGCGAGCTCCGCCACTCGATTGAACCATCTTTGGCTAGTTGTTTCCTCCTCCTGTGAGCTCTAGAGCAACCGTGAGAGTGACAGCTCGCGTCTGAGACTGTCGAAGCGAGGAGAGGGAGCTTCGCCATCGATCCGGCGAGCACAGCCGCCGCAGCTCCGCCACCAGCGTGAGCTCCGAGCCTCGGAGCGAGACGATCCTTGAGGCGACGACCAGGAGCATCAGCAGCTCCTCCCCAGTCTCTCCGACCACCCAGGTAGCTCCGATAGCCTATCTTTTCCTTTAATTTCAGTTTACGCCCAAATCGCTCCGCCGCCGCGTTTCTTTGATTCCGACCACTCCGTTACCCCTATCGATCATTGGAATCTACCTTCGTCTTCGCCACTCTCCGACGCACCTTCTTCACTCATTCACTCAACCCAGCTCGCACAGGAGCTGGGAACCGAGCTCCTCCGTCCACCACCTTCGTCGGAGCTCGCCATCCCGACGCATCAGTCACCCCCACTTCGCCTAACCAGGTCGAGGCAATTTGCCCTCGACCCGTGAGTCTTCTGGTTCACTTTTCAGGACGAAATGAGGGCCATCTGAGGCCCTTCGTCATCCAACCAGGAGACCCAGCTCCGCCGACCTCGCCCGAGCTCCTCGGATCTCGGCTCGATCATCGGAGCCCACCGGCAGACGCGGGAGCCCTCCACGATCCTTCTCCGACCATCAGAGTGCTCCCAGGAGGTCAGCTGCGCACACCCGAGCCCGGCGAGTCTCGCCGGGAACCTGTTCTTCAAGGACCCTCCGTTGCCGTCGATCGTCCCCTCCCGCTCCAAATTCAATCCTAGCCGTCCATCTCCGGAGCAGCCTTCATCGTCCGATCTGAGGAGATGTCATCTGGAGCGCCCACCGTCAGCTACCTTCCGATCATCCACGTGGCGCGCATCCAGCCCATCCGCTTAATAAAGGGTAATTTACCCTTAAGCCCTGTCTTTATTTTTATTTCGTTTCAGTCCTGTAAATATTGAATGCAGTTGTTTAGTTTTAGGTTTATTTGCATAATGGACCCCGTGCTTTAGTTTATTTGCATCTATACCCCTGTGCGTTGTATGCCACGTGCTTCGTCACGTGTTGTTCTGGGTTATTTGCAGTAGAGACCCCTGTAGTTCTGGATGTTGTTGAATGAATGAAAACTTTTATCTATTTGCATTTATACCCCTGTGCGTGATTTATTCCAGCATGTGCGATATATTTTAGGTGTTTTGCAGATAGGCCCCTGGACTTTTGGTACCTGTTACCAATAAGTCCTCGGGACTTATTTTTATTACATTTGGGTCCCTGAGTGCCCCAGGCACGCGCGTGGCACGTGTTCTGCTGGGAAAATTGCACCAGACCCCCCAGAACTTTGGGTATTTGCACTTTGGTCCCTGTGCACAGTATCCTTCCTTTATTTTTGAATAAAATATCAAAACACCTCCAAATCCAACAAAAATTGGACACATTGCTCCTGCCATGGTGTAAAATTTTCGTGGATTTTTGAGGACATTTTTGATTTCATTTGATATTTTTAAAAAATCAAAAACCTTCATTTTTGCTACTGTCTAACTTGAAAAATCACAAAAAAATATTAAAACTCAATTAAAAATTCTATAAAAATTATTTACTGTTTGTCTTGCTTAGTTTGATTTTCTAGCCAATTTTGGCTAATTTTCATTACTGAAAATCACTAAAAACTTAAAAACACTCAAAAAACTATAAAAATTCTAGTAAATAAATTAAAAACCCAAAAATAATAAAATTGGTACCTAAGATTTCCTCATTTCATCTTCTTTACAGGAAAACTACCTCCTGGCCATTTTGAGGCCCTTAGATATTTTATCTAGGGCTTTTTGGCTCGGCTGGACAGTACCCTCTATTTCAGTCACCTTATGATTTTTAGAAAATTAAATAAATATCAGAAAATTCTCAAAAATTCACCAAAAACACTTAAAATTATAAAAGACATAAAAATATTTTCGTTTTAATTTTTGGTTGATTTTTAATGCTTTGAATAAATTGTTGAAGTGTGTTTTTCTTTGTTTTCTTATTTTCTCAATCCATTAAAAATCCAAAAAATATAAAATAAATTAAAAACCACTAAAAATATTTTCTTCCTTTATTTTATTTCTTTTTACTACTTCGTAGGCCGTAAGGCCAACCCGTGCTCCTTGAGTTCGACCCTGGGTGCTATACCAGGTTAATCCAATAGCAGGACCGCTATTCGTGGTTGATTGATTTTATCTTTATTGAGTGGTTCATTTTTCTTGATCGACACATCTGAGCGACCGAGGTCGCAACGACCATCTCAGATACACCTGATTACCTCATTCGTTCGGAATTTTGTGTCATCATCAGCTGATACGTTTTAAAATAGTAGTTCATGGAGGAGGAGGAAGGAGAAGCAGAAGCCACAAAAGGACAAAAGATCGAGGATGGGTTGTCACGCTTGTGTTATCATTAACCCTAGTCCCATCTTCACATGCAACCTCCAAGCTTCCACCGGCTCCGCCCATCTTGCGATAGAGCAATACTGCTCACCCCATCCCCCTAGAGTATGAGTAGATCTGGGGAATAAAAATCATGGTGTTAAATTGTTTGACATTGAAATGAGAAGAAGATGTTGAAGAAGAAGAAGAGTGAGGGGAGAGGGGGTCCTATTCCCCCGCGACTCCCCCTCTACCCCCATTCCTCCCCCACCTCCTCCTTTTGCTGCCTCCTCCACCCAAGCTCCTCACCCTGCCTCCAACTCCCCCTCACCCCTAGCTCTTCCCTCCACCCCCACACATCCCCCTCCTCCAGCATGAGCTCCTCCCCCTTGCCCCTTCGAGTTGAAGCTTATTACGCGTCGCAGCGCTGTAATGACCACCACCTCCATTCTTCGACAACATGTGAGTAAGAAGCCATTAACCAGGTCCGTGTGACCCGATTATCGTGGGTCTCGTCCATGGATGGGTCGATTAGGAGGCATCTAGGGTGGAAAGAAATGGGAGTAGGAGGCTCGGGCTGCATGGAGCTTTCTGAATTTGTTTAGTTAAGATAAATTTTTAATTAATTGATTCATGAAAATTCACTAAAAAATTCAATAAAATTCACTGTTTGATCTTCAATACATGATATATCTAGAAAATGCAAAAATTTTGATAATTTAATAGATGGATGGAGGTGTAGTTATGAGAGAGAAATTATGAAGAGAAAGGAAGAAGAAGAACAAATGGATGGAGAAGAAGTTGAAGAAGTTTGCATGGTTATGCCCCTCTTAACCGTTCCTTGTTTTGGAAAAAATCATGGTTAAGTTCAACTTATTGATGGCTAAAGTATCGTAAGGGCAGAAGTGATAGAACGACAAAAAGTCAGGGACATAACTATTATTCCAAAAAAGAAAGTGACATAACTGAAATTGCAATATCTTAAAAGGGCATAACCGATAAAAACTCGATATTTTATTATGACAGCTTATTATTTTTTTCTCCCCCTCCCAGCCACATGTAGGAGAGGGAAACAATAGACTTTTGAAGACGGACACGTAACCTGACTTGCTTAGTTTGCTTAAAAAGAGAATTACTTGTACTCCGGCTCCTCACTGTTGAATTGACTAGATTTTTGCTGCAATATCTTATATATCTAGAAATGAATTTTAGTAGCTTTAGGTGCAATATCTTAACATCTTAACGTAGTAACATTTTAAAATCAAGATATATTAACATACCAAAATATTGAACAATTAAAGAAACAAATTAGAACGACCAATGGTTAAAACAATCACAATCAGATTAGAGCTGAGCTGGTACATTTAAAAGGTTTATACCTCTATTTAATTTGAGATATATTATTTCTATGTAAATTTTCTTTGTAGGCTTAACAACCTCAATATAGTCACACATTGGAAACTCACAATGTGTGAGAGTGTGTTTAAATAATGTGGACTACTACTTGACAATTTGGACTTAAGCTTTTTGTGTGGTTGTCAATGAATCTGTTTGGGCCCGAGCCTTAAAAGTTGTCAATGGTAGTTTTCTTCGATAACGTGCCGGGGACCTAAGCTTGGGGCGTTACAAATAATATCGTAGCGGGTTCCTCTGATAGTGGAAATGACTACCTGAGAGATGGAGCCACTCTACAAAGAGATAGGAGGAAAATGCTACCCTGAGCATGCTATCGCGAATGTGACTGGAAATACGTGATGGGTCATGTCGCAGTACGGACGTTGCAAATATAAGTAGGGGAAATTATAATAACCTTCAACATAGTCCCACATCAGAAACTCACAAAGTGTGAGAGTGGGTTGTAAGTGTTGGAGATTACTACTTGATCACAACTTGGCCTTAAGCATTTTGGATGGTTGTCAAGGGGTCTATTTGGGCCCGAGCCCAACAAGTTGTCAAGGACAGTTTTCCTCGATAATTAACGAGGGACCTAAACCTGAAATGTTATAGCATACTATTAAGTTAGAAAGGGAGCCATCCATTAGGAAGTGGTGGAACAAGACTCACACGCGTGGAAAGGATGGTAAGCCTCAATGCTCCACTCTTGAGACAGGAGAATTAGTAATTTTTAAATAATGTCCATTTACAACAATTTATAATTGTACATAAATCTGTAATATTTTTCCTAATTATGCTTCAGGAGCGATACAATCCTAAATGCGGAGAAATAAGCCGATACTCCTTAGGCCAAGCAACCTGCATTTGATAAAGCATTACTTTATACAATCTCTTCCTTTAAAAAAAATTTTATTGTTAATAATTTATGGGATGTGTACTATAAATTCTCCAATACAAAAGCAATTATACAAAATTTAAGTACATATACAATATATTCCCATAAATCATAGCCCTACTTGAAGCCAGGGCTATGCTTAGCCAATGCCCCTTCCTGAAGAGTACCACACTCTTTTTCAAGGGTGGCTTATCCTCACGAGGGATCACCACCCTTCTTTTGGACCGACACTGTTCTATAGTGAAGTGCACAGGAATGAGTAGGTGCCTTTCTATGAATTTATAGAAGTGTACTTTCCTTTACTTGATGTGTTAGTATATGTAACTAATATGCATATGAGAAACTACCGTCTAGAATATAATATTTTTTATATGCCGAGGTTATTAAATTTTCAGCTCTACATATAATTATATAGAAATTTATAATCTTATACACATTCAGTTCTACACATTTGACTTCAGTGTTTGAATAATATATGAGTTAATATATTGTGCCTCTGTTTCTAATATCACACCATATAGTCCGCACATGCTTCAAAGTGCATCATTCAAAGTTTTGAGAAAAAAAGAAGAAGAAAGGAAAATCGCAGCAAGTAAACAACAATATAAATATTTTTATCCGGGCTCTTTATTACCAAAATGAAGATGATTATAATGCTTTTAATTTCAATATGATCAAAGCTAGTCCACTTTTTTTATATATTATGTTTTTAAAAAAATTCGGAACTGCATGTCCAAGTGCTTGTAAAAATGTGAAATTTTGCGATCGAATGCATAAAAAGACCATAATGGTGTGTGATACATGAAATTGCAGAGAACCTAATTATATGTGTCTTAATTTAAATTTCATTTTATTTCAATTTGTTTAGTGTTGTATTCCGACCTTTCAGTGTTCTATATACCCTGCAAAAGGATGTGCGAGATATATACACAATGTAGTTTGTGATAATGCTTTCTTTCACTATGCATTGACGTATATGATGTATTTATATATTAGTTTAATGTGAGTTTTAAATCCACGAGCATTGGAGAAGGGAAAATTCTTCAGCATTTGCTTTAATAAGCCACCATAATAATATATATTAAAAAATAGAAGAAATAATATAAAAAGAATTTCGTTGCCGGGACTCGAACCGAGTCTCTCAGGTGAGAGCCGAGTATCCTAACCAACTAGACTACAACGGTTTTTTACTGCCTTTTCCGGTGTTTACGCGGTTTTGGTTTTCTTTTATTTTCTTACTGCCTTTTCCGGTGTTTACGCGGTTTTTGCTCGAGCCCCTAGACTTAGGAATTTCTCTTGCTTGTGCCGTAATTAGTAGGGTCCCCACACCTAATTGCTTGCTTGTTCCTATAGAACGCTAATTGGACTCACTAATAATCAATTAATAAAAATAACCGACTCATCTCCTTCGTAGCCTACGTGTCGTAGCCCGTCCTGTAAAGCGCTTTCTCCTACCCCCGATTTGTCGGACAGAGGAGGGACGGGCCAAGACCGGACCCTTTGGCTTGGAGGTCGGTGACCGGTTAGACGGTTCTTGCGATAGAAATTGCTCGTCTAGGACTCGGCTTTCCCGTTGCATCATATAGGTAGTTTATTTTCAGTCTTTAAATTCTACGCGGATCACTTGCATGTAGAGTGCTGGAGACAAGGTACGCATTTCTTACTCAGCATGCATCATTGATTTCATTGCGCATCGGCTTTTTCGTCTTCTCCCCCCTGTTTTGGATCAAATAACCAGGAGAACCGAAAAATTCGTTAGGCCGTTTGTTTTTATTTGAAAAATATTAAAAAGAAAAACCATAAAATTGGGACTGGTTAACACTATTTGATCTTAAAAGACGCTCACCCTAAAAATTTTGTCTTGGGGAGAGCAACCCCCTCATTGTATGGTTTGGATGCGCGAGAGAGTGACCCGCACCCTAGGTAGAGCCCTCCGGTGCTAGTCCCGACTGATTACCGACTCTTCCGTGCGGGCCAGTCAGTTGGGGTAGCATCGGGTATCCTAACAGGTCACGTAAGCGCTCTGATATTTTGTGTGTTCACCTAATAAAATTGACAAGATAATTTGACCGAACTTTCACGGTCCTCAGCTCGCGTCGCGTTGGTGAACCGGGGGTTTGTTTTGTGATCATAGTTTCTCCAGATCTCATCCGCCCTACTCGCCAGATCAAGATGATGGGTCGACGCTCTCTTAGGCAGCCTCTGGCTGCACCGCTTTCGGGCACGTCCACCCAGTCATCTAGGTTGGCCCGCGAGAGCCAAGACCAGCTCTCCGAGCCCGAGTACGACTCCGCCCTGTTCTCCCTCGACCCCCTTTCTTTCGGACTTGAGAGACATGAGCCCGAGGAGAGACTGATAGATTTGACAGCACCTGAGTTGGGCTCATTTGATTTTGCAGCAGACGACATGGCCGGCAGTTCTGAGGATCGTTCCCGTCAGCCTGAGCACTTCGTATTGGATCAGGGAGCGATCAACTCCACCCTGATCGCCTCGTTGGAGACAGTCTAGCAGCAGTTGAGGGATCAGGGAGCATTTATGCTATACATGATGAGAGAGATGGAGCAGATGCGAGCAGAGAGAGCAGAGCGAGAGCAGAGGAGAGAGGGACCGAGGATCCCAGATGATGCGGATGCAGCAGCCGCAGCAGCCACCGCAGCAGCGGCAGCTGCCGCGGGAGCGGCCGGAGGACCACCGAGACCGATGCGGGAGTTACACAACCCCGAGTCGATGCTGACGCACCACTGGGTAGTACTTCCAGCGATCGTGGGGGACTTCAAGTTTCCCCCGAACACTTTGCAGCTACTCCCCCGCTTCCACAGACTCGCGACAGAGGAGCCCCATCTCCACCTCCAGGAGTTCTTGATGATATGCAGCAATGTCCACGACCGTCAGGTGGACCAGGACACGGTCAGGATGATCGCCTTCCCCTTCTCCTTAGCTGACAGAGCAGCCACCTGGCTGAAGCATTTGGGGAGGTTTGTCTACACCTGGGAGCAGCTCCGCACCGAGTACTTGAACAAGTACTATCCACTTGGGCGGACGAATGCAGCGAGGGCCCTGATCAGCAACTTCTCCATGCTCCCCAACGAGCAATTTCACGAGGCATGGGAGAGGTTCCGAGAGCTCACCGACAGATGCATGCACCACGACATCTCGAAGCCGAACCTAGTTCAGAGCTTCTTCAGCGGGTTGACAACAGAGCTCTAGGGCCTGGTGAACGCTTCTTACGGCGGGTCCTACTTTGCCAAGGACCACGACCAGGTCTGGGTCATCTACGAGGAGATGGCCGAGAATTACATGGTGATGTCCCAGACCCGGTTGTACACACAGAGACCCCAGCAGCATCCAGGACCCGTGCAGTACCAGCAGATAGCACGGGTCGATGCAGGTCCTTCCAGTTCGTCCGCAGTCGCAGCAGCACAGGCAGAGTCGTCCGCTGTGGACATGGAGATCATCAGCGAGAAGTTGGACCGCATGGAGCTGATTGAGAAGAAGCAATGCCAGAGCATCACGCAGATGGAGCAGATGGCACAGACTCTGAGCGACATGAAGACCCAGCTCATGTGTCTCCAGGAGGCACAGACGGCTTCACAGCCCCGTCTTTAGTCGCGAGGCGACTCCGGAAGCAGCAGCAGCTCGTCCCAGCGCTCCAGCTCCCTACAGCAGCCTAGACAGGTTCATCTTGTACAGGCGGAGCCGTACCAGCAGCCGCAGCCCACCTACCAGTCCCCACCATCTCCAGACATGCAGATGGTGGTCTACCAGCCGGATCAGCCTCTGGCAGTACTCCCACCAGCCCCCTACGATGCAGAGCCGTTGATGGATGTCAATGGGATTTGGTATGACCGCCCCCAGCCTGGGATCCGACGAGACCATCCCGGATTCAGGTGGGGGAGTGGAGGTACCCAGCCCCAGCAGCAGCCAGCCGGTCAGGGAGGGCAGTACTCCCAGCAGAGAGATCACCAGCCGCAGCAGCAGCCCCCAGCTTATCAGTCACACCAGCCATCATCCTTCGTCCCTCGTCCCTATCAGCAGCAGGGACAGTCGTGGAGACGTGAGCAGCAGGCTCAGCCAGCATACCAGCAGCACCCCTCTTCCTACCCCTCTCAGCAGCACCACCAGCAGTTCCAGCAGCCTCAGCACCAGAGAGGCTACCTGTCGGGTTCCCAGGAGAGTCCCGCCTTGGATGACATCGCCCGCCTCCTCACGGATCAGCAGGCCACATTTAGACGGGAGATGGACAAGTTCCGCCAGGAGATGCAGGACCTGGTGAGAGGGAAGGTCGCCATTCCTGCACAGATCGAGCCGAACCCGAACAACCTCAAGAGGAAGTCTGAGCAGGTAGTTTCTACTGAGCATGCCACTCCTAGTGACCCATTTGATGATACATCTTCGGATCTATTTGATGCTGATTTTGTTACACTTAGGAGCGGTAGGACACCAGCAGGCGGCGGCGCCTCATCTGAGCTACACCACGAGGATACTTCCAGGGCGCCACATGAGGAGGAGGAGAGCGGTACTGAGGCCGCTCCAGATGACGATGGTGGCACTGATGCCACCAAGGATGCTGATTCCACCGGCGGTACTGAGGCCGCCGCTTCACCAGTTCGAGGAGGTGGTACTAACGCCACCAGTTTAGCCGAGCCAGCCCGCGGTACTGATGCCGCGAGACGTCCAGCAGCAGAGCCAGCCAGAGGTGGTACTGAGGCCACCAGTGTTCGTTTTGATAGAGATGTTGTCTTTCCTCATGTTACTATATCTCAGAACTCTATTTTGAATAAAGGAAAAGGTTTAGTTTCTTCTGGTCCCACTGTGGTGAGTGATGTATGTGTGGATCCGGCCGTCGAGCCGTCTAGGCCTTTTCCTAGTCCTTCATCTGCGAAGGACCCTATGATCCCCTTCCCTAGAGCCCTTCATATGGGGAAGAGGAAGAAAAAAGAAAATGATCCAAAAAAGAGAGAGCATGAGGAGTTCAGTCAGAGCATGATCGATAGATTCCACATCCAGCTGACCCTCCAGGAGGCTTTGCAGCACATCCCCCTTCTTCAGCGATCTTTGAGAAATAGGACCACAGTCAGGAGGAGGAGGAGGAACCACACTTCAGATATTCATGTACTGACGAAAGCCACGTGTTTTGCGATCCAGAACCGTCTGCCAGCCAAGAGGCCAGATTCAGGGGCCCTGTATGTCAGATGCCAGATTAGTGAGCAGAGGTTCGACCGGACTCTATTAGATAGCGGGTCGTCGATCAACCTACTTCCGGCAGCCCTTCTCGACCGCTTCGAGTTGGGCACTTTTCGACAGAGCAGGACAGTCCTTCAGTTTGCTGATCGATCTGTCAAGAGGCCGAAGGGGTTGTTGCGAGACGTTATCGTCACGATTCAGGGCCTGAAATTCCTCGTGGACTTCGTAGTGTTGGACATGGAGATCCCTGATTCAGTGGCTGATACCCCCATCATCCTCGGTCGTCCGTTCTTGGCCACAGCCAAGGCGGTGACTGATCATGATAGCGGGAAGGTATACTTTCGCGTCGAGGGCGAGAGTATACAAATAGAGACGGTCGAGGACTACAGAGCTAGAGAGAGCACGCTCAGAGGCCAGCACCGATTCAGAGCAGCTGACAGACGTAGAGCCAGACATCCACCAGGACTGTGATTTTGTGATCACTGATGACGAGGCAGCATGGGCAGATCCTGCAGCACAGGCCATCCTCTCATTTTCAGATACAGCTGATGCCGAGATGATAGCAGAGGAGAGTCTGGAGAGCACAGCCCCGGTTCAGGATACCACAGAGGCAGCAGAGCCGGTCCTTGATCGCGACACGACTATCAGTGATGGTGGTGCTGAGGCCACCTTGTGTTACGGTGGTACTGATGCCACCGCGGTTGATACAGATCCCTCGGATTCAGAGTCTGATTGGGCAGATTGTGATGATCAGATGCCAGACTTGAGTCCACTTGAGCCGACAGATGAGGAGGAGGTAGATGCAGAGCATATCAGAGACAGCACAGTTGAGCAGCCTTCTCCAGATCCAGTTTGCGAGAGTTCGCTTTCTTTCTCCCAGGCAGACTTGGCATACTTAGCAGCATTCACACACTTTCTTCCGCAGCCAGATTTGCCAGCACCCAGCTGTCTAGAGCTGAAGCCGCTCCCTACTTCGCTGAAGTATCGATTCCTTGCGGGCGAGCCAGAGATGTACCCAGTCATCATCTCCGCCGATTTGACTGGAGAGCAGGAATCCCGTTTGATGGGGGTTCTTGAAAAGAACCGCAAGGCGATCGGATGGAGTGTAGCAGATCTCCATGAGATTAGTCCATCAGTGTGCTCCCACCATATCTATCTCGAGGAGGGGGCGAAGCCGTCGTGTGAGTTCCAGCGGCGACTGAACCCCAACCTGAGAGAAGTCGTGATGAAGGAAATATCGAAATGGTGGAGTGCAGATTTTATTTATCCCATTTCCGACTCCAAGTGGGTCAGCCCTTTGCATGTGGTGCCCAAGAAGACGGGCATCACGACTGTGATCAGTGAGTCGGGAGAGGAGATCGCTACACGAGTACCCACCTCTTGGAGGGTCTGCGTTGACTACAGGAGACTCAACCAGGCCACCAAGAAGGACCATTTCCCCCTGCCTTTTATTGACCAGATCATTGAGAGACTGGCAGGGAAGAGCCATTATTGCTTCCTGGATGGGTACTCGGGTTACAACCAGGTGGTCATCACTCCTGAGGATCAGGAGAAGACCACCTTTACCTGTCCCTTCGGCACATATGCTTTTCGACGCATGCCATTTAGGCTATGCAATGCCCCTGCGACTTTTCAGAGGTGCATGCTGTCGATCTTTTCGAACATGGTAGGGGAGTGTTTAGAGGTCTTCATGGACGATTTCTCGGTCTACGGCGACGGATTCGACTCCTGTCTTGATTGCCTAGACCGAGTACTCCAGCGATGTATTGAGTACCATTTGGTGCTATCTTGGAGAAGAGTCACTTCATGGTGACTCAAGGGACGGTGCTTGGCACATCATCTCCAACAGGGGCATGGAGGTGGATCCGTGATGTCATTAGGAAACTCGCACCGCCGTCCAATTTGAGGCAGCTACGGTCATTCCTAGGGCACGTTGGATTTTATAGGAGATTTATTCAGGATTTCAGCAGGATTGCCCCACCGTTGACTGACCTCTTGACGAAAGACACCGAGTTCCTTGTCGATGACAAGTGTCTTTCGTCCTTTTGCGACTCTCCAACAGTGTGTGATTGAGGCTCCTGTCCTCCAGCCGCCTGATTGGTCTCTCCCATTCGAGATCATGATGGATGCCTCCGATTTTGCCGTGGGGGCAGTGCTGGGACAGAGGAGGGATGGAGTCCCCTTTGCTATCCACTACGCTAGCCGCACATTGGATTCCACCCAGCGGAATTACAGTCACAGAGAAGGAGATGCTAGCCGTAGTGTTTGCCCTGGATAAGTTCAGATCGTATATCATCGGGTCTAGAGTGACTTTGTACACAGATCACACCGCCATCAGGTACCTCATGGCAAAGAAGGATGCTAAGGCCAGATTGACTAGATGGATCCTTCTACTCCAGGAGTTCGACATTGAGATCAAAGATAAGCCTGGAGTCAAGAATGTGGTGGCGGATCATCTCTCCCCGATTAGAGCAACCTGAGGAGTCTGAGCAGATTGACCCCATTCGAGATACCTTCCCAGATGAGGCGATCCTTGCTATCGCCTCACTCCCATGGTATGTCGATATTGTGAACTTTCTCGTTGCTGGGAAAGTCCCACAAGATTGGCCCAGGCAGAGGCTTGAGACCTTCCTTGCGAAGGCCAAGCCCTAGCACTGGGAGGATCCATCCTTTACCACGAAGGAGGGGATAGCGTCTGGCGTCGGTGTATTCCTCAGGAGGAACACCATAGCGTCCTCACTTACTGCCACAAGCTTGAGGCAGGAGGACATCATTCTGGGAGGAGAACGGCACAGAAAGTGCTCCAATCCGACTTGTGGTGGCCTACTCTCTTCAAGGACTCAGATGAGTTCGTGAAGAGGTGTACTGACTGTCAGAGGATGGGCACTTGTGGACAGCGTGATATGATGCTGATGCAGCCCATTCACTTCTGTGAGGTTTTTGACGCATGGGGGCATCGATTTCATGGGTCCATTCCCTAAGAGTCAGGGATTTGAGTACATTCTGTTGGCCGTGGACTATGTTAGTCGTTGGGTGGAGGCTATCCCCGCCCGAGCCGCTGATGCGAGGACAGTTTGCAGATTTTTGAGGAAGCATATCGTCACGCGGTTCGAGGTTCCACGAGTTCTGATTTCTGATGGGGATCTCACTTCATCAACGACCAGGTGAAGGCCCTTGCTAGCGAGTTCGGCATAGACCATCGTGTTGCTACACCTTATCATCCACAGACGAATGGTCCTAGCCAAGGTGTCGAATAAGGAGATCAAGACTATATTGCAGAAAGTCGTCCGCCCTGACCGAAAGGATTGGTCACAGCTATTGGACTCGGTCTTGTGAGCATATAGGACGTCTTTCAAGACACCATTGGGCACATCTCCCTTTCGCCTCGTATATGGCAAGCCGTGCCATTTACCTGTTGAGCTGAGGCACAAGTCACTTTGGGCAGTAACAGATATTCTTATGGATCCAGATGGTATGGGAGACCAGAGGAGGGTAGAGTTAGCAGCCTTGGAGGAGCTTAGAGATACAGCTTTCTCAAACAGCCTACATTATAAGGAGAAAGTGAAGGAGTGGCATGATTCTCATATCAGCCACAAGCATTTTTGAGATTGGACAGAGAGTATGGCTGTTTGATGCGAGGCTACGATTATTTCCAGGGAAGCTACAGAGCAAATGGAAGGGACCCTACTTGGTCAGAAAGGTGCATGACAACGGTAGCATCGATATATCTGAGTTGTCTTCTGAGAGTACCTTTCGAGTGAACGACCAGCGGCTCAAGCCATTTCTAGATCATGAGCCGCGGGTCGCTGATCTTGCCCCTATTCATTTTGCGTGAGATGCGGTCTTTGACTCACATCTAATGCATCTCACGCCTGAGCTTCACTGATCTTCCGCCTTGTATAGATCCAGATGTCCATATCGCTACAGTCTTTAGTCCCACATCCCTTTCTTCATCTTGTGATTATGCTATACTTAGGGTGCACTTTACCCTAAGTATAGGGGGATGTGAGACCTTGTGGGTATTTCTTTTGTTTCTGCCTACCCCTGTTTTGCTGCCTATACTTAGGGATATTTCACCCTAAGTATAGGGGGGGTAGACCATGTACATTCTCCACTCGGTTTTCCCTTAGTAAACAGCCTGCTATACTTAGGATTATTTGATCCTAAGTATAGGGGGAAGACCGAGACCCGTTTGACTTTCTATTTTCTTCTTCTTTGTATATAGCCTTTCTTTTCACTTCCCTATACCTGGTACGAGTTATGTCTTCTTCATCGCTCTTGACTCTGAGGACATCGTTCGAGCTAAGTATAGGGGGTGTATATATTTCATATATACTTTAGCCATAACTCGTACTTTGTGTGAGTGTGTTAATAAATAAAATGGCTAAAAACCACAAAAAAAATTAAAAAAAATTTTATGTACATAAACTTCTTTTATTTGCACATAAATAGCTAGTGTACAAATTATTTTTGTAAAAATGATTTCAAAATCTTTTGTGTAAAGTTTGTGTAAATATTTTTGTATCAAAAATTATGTATATAGTACAAAATTTTTCCAAAATGTTTTGAAAAATCAAAAGTTTGCAAAAAATCTTGTGTAAATGTGTGTAAATATCTGTTTGCAAAACTTGTACTTCATGCATCATCCATTCATGATTTCAAAACATTTTTCAAAAATTTTGCATGAATTGTAAACTTTGTGTAAATAAGCATCTTTTGTACATATGTATATAGTTTTTCTGGATGATAGTTGACATTTAAACCTAGCCTGGAATCAAATTGAGAAATGGAGCTTGATTAAGATCTTAATCCACCTAACTTCTAAGAGGAACCTTATAGGGCTTAGGTTTAAGGCTTTTCAGGTCCATGGTGACTTAATTCTTTGAGTCCACTAGGCTATGATCACATGTCATCTCAATGAGCCTAAGTAGAGCACTTAACAACAACACATGACTCATATAGATTATGGCTTTACTTGGACACCAGCACTATGCACCGAGCTCTCTACGGATGAGGTGGTGAGGAGGCAGTCTTCCTTGACTTGGGGTAGCATATGAGGGTAGTACTTCTAGGCGGAACCTCTCTTCTTCTTTTAGTGAAGGAAGTGCGTCTCAACTTGGTCTGGTTACCATGAGGTCTAACGACGGGAGTTGTGGGTTGCAATAAAGCTTCAAAAGAGGGATAGTCTACTGGCTCAAGAGGAAAAACTCCTTGTATATATGCTGCACATGTATATGTTGTACAGATGCACTCGAAAAAAAATGTGCAAAAAGAAAAGAACTCCAAAAAAGTGGTGGGTCTGATAGAAAATGATAATCCCACCGGAGTATGTATATAGAATGCAATAAGCAGAGCTTGGTTACATGATCCACCTATTGTAGCTTGGCAGCAGGGAGACTTGGCTACACTGGTCAAGCTCCCAAGGGTACTTGGCTACACTGGCCTTGACCCATTCTCTTCTTCCTCCTCTTCTTGAGCCGGTTGAACTTGAACTTAGAAGGGAATACCCCGCTCCTCGAGGAAAGAGTGGCCAGATTGAGGTCATAGAGTTACCTTGTTGGGGAGGGCTGTCAAGTTGCCATTTCTGAGGTGGAGAGCTTAGATTTCACATTCACAGGACAAGAAAAGATTCATGTCTTCAGGATTTGTGATTGATGACTTGTTCTGATCTGGAGCATTGAGGAGTCTTGGTTATAGATTAGTGGAACTTAGAGGTTGTTGACTTTAAGCTTAAGTCTAAATAAGGTTCCGACACATTAATAATCCAAAGATCTGATCGAGCTCCATACCTCAATTTAATGAAGGCAAGTTTAATAATCAACCTTGATCCATGTACATCCTCTTTTTCTTTTTCTTTCTTTATTTTTCACTTCTTTTTCAAATAAGTGTTTGCTAAGGGACTAGCAAAGTTAAGTATAGAGGGGTGATGAATACTCATTCATCACTCTTTATTCTTATATTTTAGCTACAAAAACCTTTGCAAATACATGTAGATATGTGTAAATAGGAATAATTACAAAAGCATGCATTGTGTAAAAACCTATAATTAGCATGTTTTTGTGCAAAAATAAAAGAATAAAGATTAAAAGAAAAAGAGGGAAATATTTAGAATAAATATTGAGCAACCTAACCCAAGGGAGGGCTCAGCATGGGCCTGACCGCATAAAAGCCAAAGTAGAGGGAGATAGGGGCTCATGTGTAGATATTTATGTAAATATTATAAAAATATTTTCCTCACCAAAAATATGCTTGTAAATACTTGTATATATTTATAAATTATAAAATCAAAAGAAAAAATTTAAAAACTAAAAAGGAAACAAAAACACCTCTTGTATAGTCACCTTGTACATAGACTCACATACATATTTATTCAGTCTTGTAAATATTTAAAATTAACTTTTATAATTTTTGTAAATATTATATGTTATGTATTGTAAATAAATAAAATAAAAACAATTAAAACAAAAATAAAATAATAATAACAAAATTAAAAATACAAAAATACGTTGTACATATACCATGTATATAGATGTACATATATATTTATTTTACCTATGTATATAAATAATAAAAATGAAATAAAAATACCCTTTTATTCTTATTTTATAATGAAAATAAATAAAATATAAAATAGGAATAAAATTGCATAAAAATAATAATTAAAAATAAAAAAAATCAAAAACCCTAATAGTGTACATATACCTATATAGTACATACTATATATATACCTTATTTTTATTTCCAAAAATTAATTAAAAATCACTAAAAATAGAAAATAAAATAAAATAAAAATATTTTGTGTTTTTAAGTTTTTGCAAAATCGGCCATTTGCTACCTTAATTTTCACCTCCAAAATTTAGCCACGTGGCCTGATTCTATTGGGTCCTGGGGATGTTGACCGCCCGGTCAACTACCCCCCCAGGACCACCTCCCGCGGATCTGGGTCGTGGACCCGACTTCTCGAATTTCGCCCGCTCGACCCGATCATCATTTTACCAAATCCCGGCTCCGTTTTGATCCTCCCACATCCGACATCTTCGCCGGGCATGCACCTTGGGATCCGCGCGCCTCCTCGACCTACCGAGCCATTCTTAGCCGGACCCCTCCAGCGTAGATAAGCGAGCTCCACCACTCGATTGAACCATCTTTGGCTAGTTGTTTCCTCCTCCTGTGAGCTCCAGAGCAACCGTGAGAGTGACAGCTCGCGTCTGAGACTGTCGAAGCGAGGAGAGGGAGCTTCGCCATCGATCCGGCGAGCACAGCCGTCGCAGCTCCGCCACCAGCGTGAGCTCCGAGCCTCGGAGCGAGACGATCCTTGAGGCGACGACCAGGAGCATCAGCAGCTCCTCCCCAGTCTCTCCGACCACCCAGGTAGCTCCGATAGCCTATCTTTTCCTTTAATTTCAGGTTTACACCCAAATCGCTCCGCCGCCACGTTTCTTTGATTCCGACCACTCCGTTACCCCTATCGATCATCGGAATCTACCTTCGTCTTCGCCACTCTCCGACGCACCTTCTTCACTCATTCACTCAACCCAGCTCGCACAGGAGCTGGGAACCGAGCTCCTCCGTCCACCACCTTCGTCGGAGCTCGCCATCCCGACGCATCAGTCACCCCCACTTCGCCTAACCAGGTCGAGGCAATTTGCCCTCGACCCGTGAGTTTTCTGGGTTCACTTTTCAGGTCGAAACGAGGGACATCTGAGGCCCTTCGTCATCCAACCAGGAGACCCAGCTCCGCCGACCTCGCCCGAGCTCCTCGGAGCTCGGCTCGATCATCAGAGCCCACCGGCAGACGCGGGAGCCCTCCACGATCCTTCTCCGACCATCAGAGTGCTCCCAGGAGGTCAGCTGCGCACACCCGAGCCCGGCGAGTCTCGCCGGGAACATGTTCTTCAGGACCCTCCGTTGCCGTCGATCGTCCCCTCCCGCTCCAGATTCAATCCTAGGCCGTCCATCTCCGGAGCAGCCTTCATCGTCCGATCTGAGGAGATGTCATCTGGAGCGCCCACCGTCAGCTACCTTCCGATCATCCACGTGGCGCGCATCCAGCCCATCCGCTTAATAAAGGGTAATTTACCCTTAGGCCCTGTCTTTATTTTTATTTCGTTTCAGTCCTGTAAATATTGAATGCAGTTGTTTAGTTTTAGGTTTATTTGCATAATGGACCCCGTGCTTTAGTTTATTTGCATCTATACCCCTGTGCGTTGTATGCCACGTGCTTCATCACGTGTTGTTCTGGGTTATTTGCAGTAGAGACCCCTGTAGTTCTGGATGTTGTTGAATGAATGAAAACTTTTATCTATTTGCATTTATACCCCTGTGCGTGATTTATTCCAGCATGTGCGATATATTTTAGGTGTTTTGCAGATAGGCCCCTGGACTTTTGGTACCTGTTACCAATAAGTCCTCGGGACTTATTTTTATTACATTTGGGTCCCTGAGTGCCCCAGGCACGCGCGTGGCACGTGTTCTGCTGGGAAAATTGCACCAGACCCTCCAGAACTTTGGGTATTTGCACTTTGGTCCCTGTGCACAGTATCCTTCCTTTATTTTTGAATAAAATATCAAAACACCTCCAAATCCAACGAAATTGGACACATTGCTCCTGCCATGGTGTAAAATTTTCGTGGATTTTTGAGGACATTTTTTATTTCATTTGATATTTTAAAAAATCAAAAACCTTCATTTTTGCTACTGTCTAACTTGAAAAATCACAAAAAAATATCAAAACTCAATTAAAAATTCTATAAAAATTATTTACTGTTTGTCTTGCTTAGTTTGATTTTCTAGCCAATTTGGTTATTTTTCATTACTGAAAATCACTAAAAACTTAAAACACTCAAAAACCTATAAAAATTCTAGTAAATAAATTAAAAACCCAAAAATAATAAAATTGGTACCTAAGATTTCCTCATTTCATCTTCTTTACAGGAAACTACCTCCCGGCCATTTTGAGGCCCTTAGATATTTTATCTAGGGCTTTTTGGCTCGGCTGGACAGTACCCTCTATTTCAGTCACCTTATGATTTTTAGAAAATTAAATAAATATCAGAAAATTCTCAAAAATTCACCAAAAACACTTAAAATTATAAAAGACATAATAATATTTTCGTTTTAATTTTTGGTTGATTTTTAATGCTTTGAATAATTGTTGAAGTGTGTTTTTCTTTGTTTTTCTTATTTTCTCAATCCATTAAAAATCCAAAAAAATATAAAATAAATTAAAAACCACTAAAAATATTTTCTTCCTTTATTTTATTTCTTTTTACTACTTCGTAGGCCGTAAGGCCAACCCGTGCTCCTTGAATTCGACCCTGTGTGCTATACCAGGTTAATCCAATAGCAGGACCGCTATTCGTGTTTGATTGATTTTATCTTTATTGAGTGGTTCATTTTTCTTGATTGACACATCTGAGCAACCGAGGTCGCAACGACCATCTCAGATACACCTGATTACCTCATTCGTTCGGAATTTTGTGTCATCATCAGCTGATACGTTTAAATAGTAGTTCATGGAGGAGGAGGAAGGAGAAGCAGAAGCCACAAAAGGACAAAAGATCGAGGATGGGTTGTCGCGCTTGTGTTATCATTAACCCTAGTCCCATCTTCACATGCAACCTCCAAGCTTCCACCGGCTCCGCCCATCTTGCGATAGAGCAATACTGCTCACCCCATCCCCCTAGAGTATGAGTAGATCTGGGGAATAAAAATCATGGTGTTAAATTGTTTGACATTGAAATGAGAAGAAGATGTTGAAGAAGAAGAAGAGTGAGGGGAGAGGGGGTCCTATTCCCCGCGACTCCCCCTCTACCCCCATTCCTCCCCCACCTCCTCCTTTTGCTGCCTCCTCCACCCAAGCTCCTCACCCTGCCTCCAACTCCCCCTCACCCCTAGCTCTTCCCTCCACCCCCACACATCCCCCTCCTCCAGCATGAGCTCCTCCCCCTTGCCCCTTCGAGTTGAAGCTTATTACGCGTCGCAGCGCTATAATGACCACCACCTCAATCTTCGACAACATGTGAGTAAGAAGCCATTAACCAGGTCCGTGTGACCCGATTATCGTGGGTCTCGTCCATGGATGGGTCGATTAGGAGGCATCTAGGGTGGAAAGAAATGGGAGTAGGAGGCTCGGGCTGCATGGAGCTTTCTGAATTTGTTTAGTTAAGATAAGTTTTTAATTAATTGATTCATGAAAATTCACTAAAAAATTCAATAAAATTCACTGTTTGATCTTCAATACATGATATATCTAGAAAATGCAAAAATTTTGATAATTTAATAGATGGATGGAGGTGTAGTTATGAGAGAGAAATTATGAAGAGAAAGGAAGAAGAAGAACAAATGGATGGAGAAGAAGTTGAAGAAGTTTGCATGGTTATGCCCCTCTTAACCGTTCCTTGTTTTGGAAAAAATCATGGTTAAGTTCAACTTATTGATGGCTAAAGTATCGTAAGGGCAGAAGTGATAGAACGACAAAAAGTCAGGGACATAACTATTATTCCAAAAAAGAAAGTGACATAACTGAAATTGCAATATCTTAAAAGGGCATAACCGATAAAAACTCGATATTTTATTATGACAGCTTATTATTTTTTTCTCCCCCTCCCAGCCACATGTAGGAGAGGGAAACAATAGACTTTTGAAGACGTACACGTAACCTGACTTGCTTAGTTTGCTTAAAAAGAGAATTACTTGTACTCCGGCTCCTCACTGTTGAATTGACTAGATTTTTGCTGCAATATCTTATATATCTAGAAATGAATTTTAGTAGCTTTGGGTGCAATATCTTAACATCTTAACGTAGTAACATTTTAAAATCAAGATATATTAACATACCAAAATATTGAACAATTAAAGAAACAAATTAGAACGACCAATGGTTAAAACAATCACAATCAGATTAGAGCTGAGCTGGTACATTTAAAAGGTTTATACCTCTATTTAATTTGAGATATATTATTTCTATGTAAATTTTCTTTGTAGGCTTAACAACCTCAATATAATCACACATTGGAAACTCACAATGTGTGAGAGTGTGTTTAAATAATGTGGACTACTACTTGACAATTTGGACTTAAGCTTTTTGTGTGGTTGTCAATGAATCTGTTTGGGCCCGAGCCTTAAAAGTTGTCAATGGTAGTTTTCTTCGATAACGTACCGGGGACCTAAGCTTGGGGCGTTACAAATAATATCGTAGCGGGTTCCTCTGATAGTGGAAATGACTACCTGAGAGATGGAGCCACTCTACAAAGAGATAGGAGGAAAATGCTACCCTGAGCATGCTATCGCGAATGTGACTGGAAATACGTGATGGGTCATGTCGCAGTACGGACGTTGCAAATATAAGTAGGGGAAATTATAATAACCTTCAACATAGTCCCACATCAGAAACTCACAAAGTGTGAGAGTGGGTTGTAAGTGTTGGAGATTACTACTTGATCACAACTTGGCCTTAAGCATTTTGGATGGTTGTCAAGGGGTCTATTTGGGCCCGAGCCCAACAAGTTGTCAAGGACAGTTTTCCTCGATAATTAACGAGGGACCTAAACCTGAAATGTTATAGCATACTATTAAGTTAGAAAGGGAGCCATCCATTAGGAAGTGGTGGAACAAGACTCACACGCGTGGAAAGGATGGTAAGCCTCAATGCTCCACTCTTGAGACAGGAGAATTAGTAATTTTTAAATAATGTCCATTTACAACAATTTATAATTGTACATAAATCTGTAATATTTTTCCTAATTATGCTTCAGGAGCGATACAATCCTAAATGCGGAGAAATAAGCCGATACTCCTTAGGCCAAGCAACCTGCATTTGATAAAGCATTACTTTATACAATCTCTTCCTTTAAAAAAAATTTTATTGTTAATAATTTATGGGATGTGTACTATAAATTCTCCAATACAAAAGCAATTATACAAAATTTAAGTACATATACAATATATTCCCATAAATCATAGCCCTACTTGAAGCCAGGGCTATGCTTAGCCAATGCCCCTTCCTGAAGAGTACCACACTCTTTTTCAAGGGTGGCTTATCCTCACGAGGGATCACCACCCTTCTTTTGGACCGACACTGTTCTATAGTGAAGTGCACAGGAATGAGTAGGTGCCTTTCTATGAATTTATAGAAGTGTACTTTCCTTTACTTGATGTGTTAGTATATGTAACTAATATGCATATGAGAAACTACCGTCTAGAATATAATATTTTTTATATGCCGAGGTTATTAAATTTTCAGCTCTACATATAATTATATAGAAATTTATAATCTTATACACATTCAGTTCTACACATTTGACTTCAGTGTTTGAATAATATATGAGTTAATATATTGTGCCTCTGTTTCTAATATCACACCATATAGTCCGCACATGCTTCAAAGTGCATCATTCAAAGTTTTGAGAAAAAAAGAAGAAGAAAGGAAAATCGCAGCAAGTAAACAACAATATAAATATTTTTATCCGGGCTCTTTATTACCAAAATGAAGATGATTATAATGCTTTTAATTTCAATATGATCAAAGCTAGTCCACTTTTTTTATATATTATGTTTTTAAAAAAATTCGGAACTGCATGTCCAAGTGCTTGTAAAAATGTGAAATTTTGCGATCGAATGCATAAAAAGACCATAATGGTGTGTGATACATGAAATTGCAGAGAACCTAATTATATGTGTCTTAATTTAAATTTCATTTTATTTCAATTTGTTTAGTGTTGTATTCCGACCTTTCAGTGTTCTATATACCCTGCAAAAGGATGTGCGAGATATATACACAATGTAGTTTGTGATAATGCTTTCTTTCACTATGCATTGACGTATATGATGTATTTATATATTAGTTTAATGTGAGTTTTAAATCCACGAGCATTGGAGAAGGGAAAATTCTTCAGCATTTGCTTTAATAAGCCACCATAATAATATATATTAAAAAATAGAAGAAATAATATAAAAAGAATTTCGTTGCCGGGACTCGAACCGGGTCTCTCAGGTGAGAGCCGAGTATCCTAACCAACTAGACTACAACGAAAGCTGCTGAGATCGCGAGTTCATAAAATATATTTCGACAAGTACGAAGGAACGCACGTCCATTACATTAAAAGGAGAGAGAGAGAGGGGATTGATCTCAAAGAGGACATGACCCTGCTCAAAATTCCCGATCAGGATATGACAGAAATCAATTTCCCTGTGAGGATATTGATTGACGAACGGTTCGCCGATCGACAAACCGTTCGCCGATCAATAGAAGTTCTGATATTATCACCTTCATTTAACTTTTATACATATATTTAAAATAATATATAATATTATTTTCAATCAATGAAATGATTTTTATATTATTAAAAATAATATATAAAATTAGTCTACGGTGCCACTTAAGATTTATATATATTAAAATAAAATATATAATATTATTGGAAAAGTAGTTTGAATTTTATATTTTTAAAAATAATATATAAAATTTACACATTCGACATGGCTTAAATTATATATATATTAAAAATAATATATAATATTATTTCGGCACCATATAGAATAATTATATATATATATATATTTATTTATTTATTTATATAAAATTTATATGATTGATTGAAATAATATTATATATTATTTAAATATATATAATATTCAAATGAAGGTGATTATATATTGATCAACGAACGGTTTGCCGATCTGCGAATCGTTCGCCGATCAATGCCCTGACAGGGAAATTGATTTCTGTCATTCCGTGATCGGGAATTTTGAACAGGAGCATGCTTTGTTTGGGAAAAATCTCGAGAGATCGAGAGAGAGAGAGAGAGAGAGACCATGAAAATAGAAAGTGAGCAAATTTGGAAAGAGTAACCTCGAGATGAAGATAATATATAAAGTGGTCAGAGACAGAGAGCTTTGAGAAGGGGAAGGAAGGTAATGAGGAGAGAGAAAGAAAAGATTTATGGGAAAACATAGTTATAGAATGAGGAGAGAGAGAGAGAGAGATGGGAAGAACGTTATTATTGATATTAATGCATAGAGAAGGTTCAGATATAATCAGGCGTTAGAGAAGACCGTCTTGTTGTTCATGATTACGTATTTACGCTTAATGTGGTCGTTACTTTATAAAAAGTTTGCATTCGGTGTAAAAGGAATTCCATTTTCTCTTCTCATTTCGAAGAGGATAATCTGATTTGGAAAATCGAAGGCAAGTACAAGTCTTGGGGGTGGTTTTTGTTTGTGTGGGCTTATTTGCATAAATACACTAATCATACACCTAAGAAAAAATTGACGGTAAATCTATGTCTTGGGGATTTTTATACCTCGCACCCTAAAAACTTTGCAAATTATCTTCTCGACCATGCATTCTTTGTAACTATCACTTAAGTTCCCCAAACTTGCTCTGTTTTACGTCACAACTCATGTTGTCAATTCTAACTCTTCTTGAGCTAATATATTGGGTTAGTATTGAGTTAGTCAAATCACGAAGAAGAATTGATTATAGACTTTCCCACCTCTCCTCTGAACTCTTCTTCTTCACCATCTTCTCCTCATTTCTAGATCAAATCATCTAAAATCATGATTTTTGTTCATTAGATCTACTCATGCTCTAGGTGGGATGGGCTAAGTTGCAGTGCTCTATCGCAAGATGTGCCGAGGGGATGGAAGCTCGACGGTTACATGCGAAATTAGGACCAGGGTCGGTGATTACACAAGTGATGTGACCATACCTGACTTTCGTCCCTTAGCAGCTTCTGCTTTACCTTCTTTCTCCTACTTGAACTATCCAACATCCAAAGAAGAAATAGATGAAAAAGAAAAAAAATGAAGAAATGAGAAGTGCCTCAATGAAGACTAAAACCCTAATCACGTGCCTCCCGAATGAGCTCTCGACCTCTATCCTATCGCTCCTTCCAACCTCTGTCTTATCATCCCTAGGCCCCACCTATCGCCTCTGTTGATCCCTCCTCCCCACCCTCCTCCCTCTCCCCTCCGGCTACATCATCGCCACCTCTATATCTCTTCCCTGAGAACCCCACCTCCTCCTGCTCTCCTTCCTTCGCCTTTCGCCTTCCTTTCCTCACTGTCCTCTCCGGTAAGCCTACTTCATGGTATCCTCTCCATGACATGTCCTCCCCCATGAGATCTTGTCATGCGCAAGGACCCCCGATGGCACCCAAATTCTAGTTGCAGGTGGGGGGTCAAGGCATGTGGTGTTCCCATGTGGTAGCACGAGGATTGATGCTGTTAAGGCTCTGGACGTTGAGAAGACGGAGTGAGTGGTGTTGGAACCCATGCACCGAGCCTAGAGACGGTTTTGAGAGGAGATAAAAGGGATGGTAGAGATGCTAAGGATGGGAAGGGTCGGTGTCGTGAGGCCGCAATGCTAGTGACAGGAGGGGGAGGGGAGGGGGAAGGGGCAAAACGATCATGGATGGAGCGATGGGGAGGAGGAAGGGCAGGGATGTCGAAGAAGATGGAGAAGGGTATTGTAAATATGATGTAAGAGAGAGGTGTGGATATCTTTTTTTGATGAAATCATTTTACTTTAACGATCAATTGGACGAGAGTTAACCATAGGGTCCATAGCTTAAGAGTTAGCAAGTTTGCAAGGTTTACGTAGTTATTACGAAGAATAGAGGGTCGATGAGGTAATTTGCAAAGTTTTTTAGAGTTCATAGAGTAAACATCCCAATATACTAACACTACTAGAAACTACAGTATATACGACAACCAACAAACGTCGTAGATAAGACCCATCCACCATGATTGTAACTACTATTCGCAGTAGTTACAGCTAGCCGCCGTAACTACTGGCCACTGCGAACAGAATGCTATCGCAAAATCAATTAGGTATTTACGACGGCTTTGTGGCCGCATAAATAGTTTATATATTAACAACTATATTATAAACCATATATTTATTTGAGTTTTATATGCGACGACCTCTCTGACCACTGTTGATGGAGAGATTGTAAAAAAAACAGCAACTGCAAGCAACTGTTGATTTCCACTTTGGTCGCCAAACTCACCTATAAAATGCAATATATGTGGAGCTAAAATACCCATGCAACACTCAAGAGCTCTATGGCTCACACCACAATTTCAAATATAAATTATATAACCAAAATATCAAATTATGTCATATATGCATACATTGAAGATAAAATGTATGTTACATAAAATATGTAGATAAATAAGTTCTTATCTACTAGCTAGACTAATGCAACAAACATCGTAAATCCTAAGCACAAGTAGGGAGGTGATCGTCATTGCGGTCTCGGCGTGGAAGGGTTGGAGCCGAATTGCATGTGCTCCTCCCAAACAACTTAGCAATCGACCTATACATTTCTTGCAGCGTCTATGCATTCTGCTGCATAGTCTGGGTATTTTGTTGCACGATTTCTCGCATCTTATGTTCCCTCTCATGCGACCTTTCGAGGTCACCTACATCTCTTCCATACTCTGCTTCAGCTGGTCGAACTCCAGCTACGATGGACTGCTGCCTCGTCCATAGAAGCTCGATTTGATGGCAGCTATGCCACCCAATAAGTCATGTCCAGAATGTCACGATAATGGAGGGAAGACATGGCGAAATGCCTCCTTGCTCAAACGTATGGGATCCAAGAGCCTTGATCCAAATGTGGGTGGATGTTGATGAACTCCGTCATTCGTCCCTAAATTCACTAACAAGTTGACTATATAAGATATATATTTTTAGAGTTATAACAACCAAATAAATCAATGTCTTACGTGGACTTATGCGTAGCTCTCATGAATGAAGTATGTGTTGCCCTCCTTATCTGTTGTATGTCGAGTCATCTCGAAGAGCCTAACACGACCCAACTCATCCCCTATCGTAACCTATACAACTAAGTATATAATGATTATATTCTTATCAATTCATTCTTGTTATGTAAGTATGTTAGAATGAAATAACTTACATGCTTGTGTTTCAAGTTGTCCAGACTAGCCCTTCCCAAGGTATGGGTTGGACCCAGCCCATTTTTCCTATTCAAGGTATTTTTTACTGAATAATCCTACAATTTAGGAGAGCATACCAACATTATAAATATATGCACAATTTTAAAATTAAGAAAACATACCATGTAGTTCACGCTTCTAACCTTGAACTCGTCACTTCCTCAATACCGTATGATCGCCTCCCACTTGGCTGGATACCTATCTGGAGGTGGATTGGCTACCGCTTCAGCCATCCTCGCAAAGCGATCGTAGTGCTTTTAGATTTTTCAAGAAGATTAATTAATTTTCATATCAATTGAATTATCAACTGAACAAAATATTCTAACCTTCTTTCCCCTCGCTCTTGCATCATGATGTAGCTTTGTCGTACGATGCAAGATCCCTTCCTCGAGTTCGGGATCGTCTCCCTAGTCAAAAATATTTTGTATATCATATAATAAAATTAGATAAATCAGATATTTAATGAAAATCATTTGATAATTAGACCAAACCTTCATATCAGAAATGATGGAAGCTCTCAAAGAGACGGGTGATAACCAGGAAAAATTAAGGGTAGTATTAATCCACAAGGCGGATCAATAGTCGATGTGTTGACCGCTCAATAATCCCCAGTCAATCAACAGATAACCCACAACAAGAATAAAGCAGTTAAATCTCAAAAATGTGGAGTTAAAATTTATTATAACACTACATGCAAATGTATATAGGTGTAAGCATGTGTAGAGGTCGAATATTGGGAGCAAACAGGAGAAGTAGGCAAAATACAATGCGTAAAAATTCGGTCATGTATATCCTGTCTATTTTATCGTTTTTGTGGGCTTTTGATTTTGTATATTTTTTATTTTTGGTTTTATGATTTTTTATTTAACTTTTAATTTTCTGATTTTGTATTTTATTTTTATATTTTTATCTTTTTTATTTTTTCCTTTTATAAAAATAATATAGCATATATAAGACTTTATTTACAAACTATATAGAAATAAATTTTTAAATACCATTAAATATAGATAAAATTCAGAAAAAAATTGTTTTCGAGTTTAATATTTTTCTAATGTTTTTTTAGAAATTTTGCTAATTTTTTATGTATTTTTAAAGTCAAAATTATCCCAAATATGGGGTTAATAAATAATCCGAAATTGATTTTGGTTTTAAAAATAATAAATAAGTCCCAAAATTACCCAAAGTAATTTTAATAGATAAATAATAATATATAGATATTATAAAATAGAAAAGACATTTTTTTTATTTTATGGAATTTTTATATTTTTTGTTTGATTTTAGAGCTTTCTGATTTTTAAAATTTTCTTTTTATTATTTTTAGGGGTTTTTGCTTTCTGGACTTAATAAATATCAAAATATACCATATATATATTTTAGAATTTTTCAAAAAGTTTTTATATTTTTTTGGTATTTTATAATTTAGATAGGGATTATTTTGGCTCCTTTTTTATTTTAATAAATATATTAAATGTGAAAAATGCAAAGTTGACATGTGTTGTGTAAGTACAATGTATGGAGAATCTAATCCTATTTTTGTGGATTTTTAGGAGCAAGTTAGCTATTTTTAATAATTAGGTAAAAGCTATAAAAATGCAAGTCTTGGCAGGGGTATAAGTGCAAATAAAATAAAAGACAGGGAAAACAGTACAAATATACCAACATAAAAACACATTTATTTAATTTTTAAGAATCATTTTACAATATTCAAAAAGTGCCAGGGCTCATATGGAAAATTTCCAAGGTCACATGTGACTACACGCGATGCTGGCAAGGACCAAAGTACAAATACATAAAACACAGAGGCTTAAATGCAAAATACCCAAATTATTTAACACTTTAACTTTTATTTACAGGACTATATAATAAATAAAAAAGGGAAGGGGTTGGATATGCAATTTACCCCATATTAGGTGTGGGTAGACGGTTGAGATGTCTTCACTTATACGCGTGTCATGTCCTCGTGCACCGGTGACGGTTCGTAGATCGACGACATGGATTAGATCGGGGGAGATGATCGGACGATGGAAACATGGCTCAATCTGACGAAATCTGTAGCATCTGGAGGCTTCATCTTCATCCAACAGCAACGGAGGCGCCTGGAAGAACTAAACAAGAACTTGCCTTGGGCGAGTTTTGATTCGAACGTGCGAGATCCTACGGCCTATGCGTCGCCACTAAGCATCTCTCTGGATTTCTGGAAGTCTCCTACGCCGATTGAGCCCCGCAACATGACCAGAGAAGCAGCCAAGAGCTCTGATAGAGGCTCGGACCTGGGGCGCCTGTTCTTAACTTCGATAGAGCTCAGAATCCCTCTTCAGAACCTGCAAGAATGTTAGAAATACTCGCGAAGGGAAGGGGAAGGTTGATGAATAGTCATTCATTACTCTTTATTCTTATATTTTAGCTACAAAAACCTTTGCAAATGCATGTATATGTTTGTAAATACAAATAATTACCAAAAGCATGCATGGTGTAAAAAGTAACAATTAGCATGTTTTTGTGCAAAAATAAAAGAACAAAGATTAAAAAGAAAAAGAGGGAAATATTTAGAATAAATATTGAGCAATCTAATCCCAAGGGAGGGCTCAGCATGGGCCTGACCGCATAAAAGCCAAAGTAGAGAGAGATAGGGGCTCATGTGTGTAAATATCCCTGTAAATACAATAAATATATTTTCCTCTAAAAATAGAATAAAAGTGGCTTGTATATATTTTTATATATTTATATTTACAAAATCAAAACAAAAATTGGAAAATTAAAAAGAAAACAAAAATATTCACTTGTGCATATTCACCATGTACATACACCCACACCTATATTTATTCTAGCCTTGTAATTAAATAAATTAATTTTCATAAAAATTGTATATACTCCTTACTTTATGGTGTAAATAAATAAAATAAAAACCACAAAAACAAAAATAAAATAAAAAGAACAAAATTAAAAACCAAAAATAACTTTGTAAATATACCATGTATATATTTGTATATAGTTATTTATTTCACCCTTGTATATAAATAATAAAAATAAAATAAAAATACCTTTTTATTCCTAATTTTATACTATAAATAAATAAAATATAAAATAGAGATAAAAATGTACAAAAATAACTAATTAAAAATCAAAAATTAAAATCCTATATTGTATATATACCTATATATAGCACCCTAGTGTAAATACCTCATTTTTATTTTGAAAAGTTAATTAAAAATCACAAAAAATAGAAAAAAAAACATTTTTCATATTTTGAGTTTTTAATAATTCGGCCATCTCCTATTTTAAATCGATTTTCCAAATCATTTCCAGGTGGCTGATTTTCATTGGTCCACGGGGACGTTGACCCCCCGGTCAACTCCCCCCCTTGGACCACTTCCCACGGGTCCGTGACGCTGATGAATACTCATTCATCACTCTTTATTCTTATATTTTAGCTACAAAAACCTTTGCAAATACATGTATATAGTTGTAAATAGAAATAATTACCAAAAGCATGCATTGTGTAAAAATCTATAATTAGCATGTTTTTGTGCAATAATAAAAGAATAAAGATTAAAAAGAAAAAGAGGAAAATATTTAGAATAAATATTGAGCAACCTAACCAAAGGGAGGGCTCAGCATGGGCCTGACCGCATAAAAGCCAAAGTAGAGGGAGATAGGGGCTCATGTGTGTAAATATCTATGTAAGTAAAATAAAAGTATTTTCCTCACAAAAATAGGCTCAAATTGGCTTGTAAATACTTGTATATAATTATAAATATAAAAACAAAATAAAAATAGAAAAATTAAAAAGAAAACAAAAACATCACTTTCACCTTGTACATACCACCACACCTATATTTATTTAGCCCTATAAATAAATAAAATTAATTTCCAAAAATTTTGTAAATATTCTATATTATATAGTGTAAATAAATAAAATAAAATAAAATAAAAACAAAATAAAAAGAACAAAATTAAAAATAAAAAATAATAGTGTAAATATACCATGTATATAAATGTACATATCTATTTATTTCACCTATGTATATAAATAATAAAAATAAAATAAAAATATCTTTTTATTCCTTATTTTATGTTATAAATAAATAAAATATAAAATGGGAATAAAATTGTACAAAAATAATAAATTAAAAATCAAAATTAAAAACCCTATAGTATATATATACCTATATATAGCTATATAATGTAAGTACCTTATTTTTATTTTGAAAAATTAATTAAAAATCACAAAAAATAGGAAAAATTAAAAGAAAAATACTTCATGTTTTGACTTTTCCATAATTCGGCCATTTGTTATTTTTTATTGAATTTCTAAATCTTTTACACGTGGCTGATTCCTATTGGCCCTGGGGATTGTTGACCGCCAGGTCAACTGCCCCCCCCCCCCCAGGACCACTTCCCACGGGTTAGGCGTCCGACCCGACTTCCCCCTATTTTAGCGCCTAAACCCGATTCCCCCTCGCCTAAACCCCGGGTCCGATACCATCCTGCTACATCCGAGACCCTCGCCGGGGTATCCACCTCGAGATCCGCGCTCCAGAATGCCCTACCCGCGCTCATCTTCCCGGACCCTCCATCATATATAGCCCGAGCTCTGCCACCTTCATTCTCATCTTTGGCTCATTTGCTTCGCTACCTGTGACCTCCACTGTGTTGGCAAGAGTGACAGCTTGCTCCAGCAAGTGTCGCAGCGAGGAGAGGGGCAGTGGCCCATTGATCCGGCGAGTATCACCGCCGTGCTCCGCCCAGAGCCGGAGCTCGAGCCTCGGAGACCGACGCTCCTTGAGGAGAAGACCAGAAGCTGCGCAAGCTTCTTCCCAGTCGCTTCGTCCACCCAGGTATACCCAGTTCCCTTTCTTTTTCTTTGATTTTAGATTACCCCCAATTCGCCGCTCCGCCGTTCATCGTCGATTCCGATCTCGTCACTCATCCCCTCGACCATCGGGCTGCACCATAGCCTTCGTCTTCCTCTCGCGCATGTTCTGCACCCATCCACTCAACCCAGCTCGCACAGGAGCTGGGGCTCGAGCTCCACCGTCCCCACCCTCGCCGGAGCTCACCCATATCGAACCATCGACCACCTTCACCTCGCCTAACCGAGTCGAGGCACTTTGCCCTCGACCCGCGAGTCTTCTGACCTATTTTGCAGGTATTACGAGGACCATCTGAGGTCCTCCCATTCGCGTCAGGAGACGTTCCTCCGCCGACCTCGCCGGAGCCCTCCAGGGCTCGGTCAGGTCATCGGAGACCCCCATCTGACGCGGAGGCCCACGCCGACCCTTCTCCGATCATCAGTGCCCCGTGAGGAGGCTCAGAGCGAGCGTACTAGGCCGGCGAAGTTCGCCGGCCACCTGTTCTTCGAAGACCTCCAGCCACCGTCAGATCAGCCTCAGAGCTCCAGATCACATCCTGACCGTTCATTTGCGGAGCTGCAGCTAGCGTCCGATCAGTGGAGGACTGATCCCAGTCGTCGATCCAGCGAGGCTTTGTCCACTACGCACGAGGACCATCCGATCTCCACGTGGAGAGCCCGTACCTGTTCGATCCGGCCAAGCAGTGCAAGGGAAAAGGCGCCACCCGATCTTCACCGTCAGATTCACCACGTGGCGTCCATCCAGCGGCCCGCCTTAATAAATGGTAATTTACCCTTAGGCCCTCCTGTTTCTTTTATTTAGCTTTTAGTTTTGTAAATATTGAGTTTAGTTGTTTAGTTTTTGGTAAAATTGCATAGAGGACCCTGCACTTTATTTCTTTCGCACATATGCCCGTGTGTATGGTGTAGCACGTGCTTCGTCACGTGGTTTTCTGGTGTATTTGCATTTTATACCTTGTAGTTCTGGATGTTATGGATTGAATGAAACCTTTTTAGATATTGCATTTATACCCCTGTGCGTAGAGTAATTGTGCATGTGCGTATATTCGTGGGTTATTTGCAGACGAGTCCCTGGACTTTTGGTACCTGTTACCAAGTAGTCCAAGGACTTAGTTTTTATTACATTTGGGTCCCTGAGTGCTCCAGGCACGCGCCACGCGCGTGACCTCCTGGGTATTTTGCACCAGACCCCCCAGAACTCCTGGTATTTGCACTTTGGTCCCTGTGCACAGTACCTCCTCTTTATTTTTGAATAAAATAGCAAATCATCTCCAAATCCAACGAATTGGACACGTGGCTCCTGCCATACTGTAAAATTTTCTGGAATTTTTGGGGACAAGTTTGTTTTGTTTTGATATTTTTAAAAATTCAAAAACATCAATTTTCGTTACTGTCTAACTTTAAAAATCACAAAAAAAATATTAAAATTCATCTAAAAATTACAAAAAAATTCTGTACTGTTTGTTTTGTTGTGCTTGATTTTCTAGCCAATTTTGGCTATTTTTCATTACTTAAAACACCTAAAAATTGAAAAGCACTTAAAATCTTATAAAAATTCTAATAAATAAACTAAAAACCTAAAAATAATAATTTAGGTGCCAAAATTTTCCTTATTATTTTCTCTATACAGGAAAATTACTCCATGCTTATTGGGGATTTCTAGATATTTTATCTAGGTCCCTTAAGCTCTGCTGGACAGTACCTTCTTTTCCTTTCACTGTTTGATTTTTAGAAAATTAAATAAACATCAGAAAATTCCCAAAAATTCACTAAAAACAGTAAAAATTATTAAACACACTAAAATATTTTTATTTGAATTTTTGGTTGATTTTTAGTGTATTTAATAAATTGTTGAAGTGCCTTGTTACCTTGTTTTTATTATTTTCTTAATATCTTAAAAATCCAAAAAAATATAAAAGACTTAAAAACCACCAAAAATACCTTTTTATTTCTTTTTCCTTTCTTTTTGACTACTTCGTAGGCCGCGAGGCCAATCCGTGCTCCTTGTGTTCGACCCTGGTCGCTATACCAGGTTAAACTAACAGCAAGACCGCTAGCTTGTTTTGAGTGATTTTATCTTTATTGGTGGTCTATTTTTCTTGATTGACACGATCGAGTGATTGAGGTCGCGACGACCATCTTAGATATACCTGATTACCTTAGTCGCTCGTATTCTCGTGCCATCAGAATGGCGCCGTTGCCGGGAGCACGGCTTAGTAGTTTTCGTTTTATTTTCGTTTTCTTTTTCGCGGCTTTTTGTTTTTATTTTATTTTAGCTTTTGTTTGATTTTGAGTGTTTATTTTATTTTGCATTTTTGCATATATACCCTCATTTTATTTTTCATTTATTTTTCTTCTTATTATTTGATTATTGGTCTGACCACTTGTCTCTTCTCTTGCGAGGGCCCGAGGACCGAGGCGGCTGATTTCGAGAAGCCGACGCAACCGTGAGACTCGGAGGCCGCTCCTTTCTGCACGGAGCCGCAGGAGAGCGTTAGGGAGAGACTGAGTGGGAGAGGTTTAGCTTAGTTTTATTTCATTTGATTATTCTTGTAATAATACAGGGACACTCAAACTCTTGGACTTGGTTGACTAGCGGGTCTGTTTCGCCAAGCACCGGTGTGCTCGGGGGACCCTTAGGTTTTTGGCGGCTTTTTCGTGGTTTTGGTTTTTCGCTGCCTTTTCCGGTTTTCAGCGGTTTTTATCGAGCCCGTAGACTTGGGATTTTCTTCTTGATTGTGTCGTAATTAGTAGGGTCCCCACACCTAATTGCTTGCATGTTCCTATAATGCGATTAATTGGACTTACTAATAATTGATTAATAAAAATAACTGACTCATCCCCTTCGTAGCCTACGTGCCGTAGCCTGCCCCGCAAAAGCGCTTTCTCCTACCCCCGATGTGTCGGGCAGAGGAGGGGTAGGCCAAGACCGGACCTTTGGCTTGAAGGATCGGTGACCAGTTAGACGGTTCTTCGAGTAGACGTGCTTGTTTAGGACTCGGCTTTCACCGCTGCATCATTTAGGTAGTTTATTTTCTGTCTTTACATTTCTGCGCGGATCACGTGCATGTAGAGTGCTGGAGGAAAGGTACGCATTTCTATCTCTGCATGCATCATTGCTTTCATCGCGCATCGGCTTTTTCGTCTTCTCCCCCTTGTTTTTGATTAAATAACCAGGGGAACCGAAAAATTCGTTAGGCCTTTGTTTTTATTGAAAAAAATTAAAAAGAAAAACCATAAAATTGGGACTGGCTAAAACTATTGACCCTAAAAGACACTCGACTTAAAAATTTGTCTTGGGGAGAGCAACCCCCTCATTGTTTGGTTTGATTGCGCGAGAGAGTGACCCGCACCCTAGGTAGAGCCCTCCGGTGTTATTCCTGACTGACTACCGACTCTTCCGTGCGGGCCAGTCGGTTGGGGTAGCATCGGGTATCCTAACAGGTCACGTAAGCGCTCTGATAGATTGTTTGTTCACCTAATAAAATTGGACAAGATAATTTGACGGAGCCTTTACGGTCTTCAGCTCGTGTTGTGTTGGTGAACAGAGGGTTTGGTTGTCGATCATGGTTTTTCCAGATCTCATCCGCCCTACTCGTCAGATCACGATGATGGGTAGACGCTCTCTTAGGCAGCCTCTGGCTGTACTGCTTTCGGGCACGTCTACCCATTCATCTAGGTTGGCCCGCGAGAGTCGAGACCAGTTCTCCGAGCCCGAGTATGATTCCGCCCTGTTCCCCCTCGACCCCCTTTCTTTCGGTTCTGAGAGATATGAGCCAGAGGAGAGATTAGCAGATTTGACAGCACCTGAGTTTGGCTCATTTGATTTTGCAGACGTCATGGCCGGTAGTTCTGAGGATCGTTCCCGAGGTCAGCCTGAGCATTTCGTATTGGACCAGGGAGCGATCAACTCCACCCTGATCGCCTCCTTAGAGACCGTCCAGCAGCAGTTGAGGGATCAGGGAGCATTCATGCTCGACATGAGGAGAGAGATGGAGCAGATGCGAGCTGAGCGCGAGCAGAGGAGAGAGGGACCGAGGATCCCAGAGGATGCAGATGCAGCAGCCGCAGCAGCAGCCGCAGCAGCAGTCGCAGCAGCCACCGCAGTGGCAGCAGCCGCCGCAACCGCGGCAGGAGGACCACCGAGACCGATGCGGGAGTTGCACAACCCCGGATCGACGCTGACGTACCACTGGGTCGTACTTCCAGCCATCGTGGGGGGCTTCAAGTTCCCCCCGAACACCTTGCAGTTACTCCCCCGCTTCCACGGACTCGCCACTGAGGAGCCCCATCTTTACCTCCAGGAGTTTCTTATGATCTGCAGTACCGTCCACGACCGTCTGGTGGACCAGGATACGATTCAGATGATTGCCTTCCCCTTTTCCCTAGCAGACAGAGCAGCCACCTGGCTGAAGCACTTGGAGAGGTTTGTTTACACCTGGGAGCAGCTCCGCACCGAGTACTTGAACAAGTACTATCCACTTGGGCGGACCAATGCAGCGAGAGCCCTCATCAGCAACTTCTCCATGCTCCCCAACGAGCAATTCCATGAGGCATGGGAGAGGTTCCGTGAGCTTACAGATCGATGCCCGCACCACGACATTTCGAAGCCCAATCTTGTGTAGAGCTTCTTCAGCGGCTGACACCAGAGCTCCAGGGCTTGGTGAATGCTTCTTGTGGCGGGTCTTACTTCGCCAAGGATCACGACCAGGTCTGGGCCATCTACGAGGAGATGGCCGAGAACTATATGGTGATGTCCCAGACCAGGTTGTATACTCAGGGCAGACCCCAGCAGCAGCCAGGACCCATGCAGTACCAGAGGATAGCACGGGTCGACGCCGGTCCATCCAGTTCATCCGCAGTAGCAGCAGCACAGGCAGAGTCGTCCGCTGCGGATATGGGTATTATCAGCGAGAAGTTGGATCGGATGGAGCTGATCGAGAAGAAGCAGTGCCAGGGCATCACTCAGATGGAGCAGATGGCACAGACTCTGAGCGACATGAAGACCCAGCTCATGTGTCTCCAGGAGGCACAGACGGCTTCACAGCCCCGTCTTCAGTCGCGAGGCGATACCAGCGGCAGTAGCAGCTCGTTCCAGCGCTCCAGCTCACACCAGCAGCCTAGACAGGTTCATCTTGTACAGGCGGAGCCGTACCAGCAGCCGCAACCCACCTACCAGTCACCACCATCTCCAGACATGCAGATGGTGGTATACCAGCCGGATCAGCCTCTGGCAGTACTCCCGCCAGCCCAGTATGATGCAGAGCCGTTGATGGATGTCAACGGGATTTGGTATGACCGTTCTCAGCGTGGGATCCGACGAGACCATCCCGGATTTAGGTGGGGGAGTGGAGGTACCCAGCCCCAGCAGCAGCCATCTGGTCAGGGAGGCCAGTACAGCCAGCAGAGGGATCACCAGCAGCAGCAGCCCCCAGCCTATCAGTCACAGCAGCTGTCATCCTTCGTTCCTCGTCCCTATCAGCAGCACGGACAGTCTTGGATCAGCAGCCTCAATCTCTTGCGTCAGGTTCTGATTGCTGGCCATCTTTAAAACCAAACAATTAACCATCACGACAAAGGGTTATCACATGTAGCATACAATTAATTCTGAAACGAAAGTCCTATAGAGATGTCAATTAAATAATTATCGTCTTAATTTATGCTCTTGTTTTAGATGTAAAAATGAAAAAAATTACGAAGAATAGAAACAACAGATGTAGTAGCAGAAATACAAAGAATAGAACCTCTGCAGTAACAAACCGATCGAGAGAGAGAGAGAGGGAATGCAATGCTGTGGGGATGCAGAACCTCAATGTCTTGCTTGGAGCAGTAAGGTTGGAGAGGAGTGCGTATATATAGCAGCCAAGGGTAAGAAAATGTCACACGGGTCTCTGCATGAGGTTATAATTACCGGTCTAATGGAGACTGAGGAACCCCTTCCATGTAGAAATGATGAATGTATGACAGAACATCCGACATTGGACCTTCTCTTTTGAAATGTTGTAACCGCACGGTATATCTGTACATAGGTATTCTTCAACTTATCTGTGTTAGGCAGAGATTAATGCTCCAGCTGTTGTTTAATTACCACTCACGAGTTAAGCGAGGAGGACCCCGTCAGTGCTCTGCACCTTCTTTCTTGTCATTGGCATGTCCTTTTTTGGTCCTAAGGCCTCCATGAACTGTCTTTAGATTAAACTTGTTGCAGATTTGCCGTTGGTATAATCTAGCAGTGCTTGCTTTGATCCATCTTGTTGAATCTTTAACGGTACAACGATGTACATGAATGTAATGGACAAACACCGATGAGCGAGTGCATGCGGCGGTGTGCTTGGTTAGACGTAATCGACTTGAAATACAAAGTTGGAGTCGTTTGTTAAGCTCAACGGTTATTGCATCAATTGCCATATTGATTCTTGGATCACTTAGTGAAGAGAATCTGCTATGCTTGATATTGACTATTTTGTCGTCTATCGAGCTCAGAATGTGCTTAAAAGAGGATATTTATGCTTAATATAGACACCGATGAGCGAGTGCATGTGGTGGTTAATCGACTTGGAATACAAAGTTGGAGTCATTTGTTATGCTTAGCGGTTATTGCATCATTTGCCATATTGATTTCTTCGACTACTTAATGAAGAGAATCTGCTATGCTTGATATAGACTATTTTGTCATGTATCGGGCTCGGAATGTGCTTAAAAGAGGGTATTTATGCTTAATATAGACATAAACTACGGCTCCAGCTTTGCTGACGTTGAAGCCTTGGAGTGACGTCATGGGACTGAAAAGGAGAAAGTGGAACTAACAAAACATTTAGTGTTTCTGATTGTCTCAGAAGTGAGACAATTTTGAGAAAGTGGTGATAGGTGTGATGCCATCTGTTATAGATTCAACATGACATACACATCTTTTACTAACGAGTTGCCCTTCGAGGAGCTAGAAAGGTGAAGCCGTAATCGACATCCTTAGTTCATTATATGATTTCATGATGGAAAACAAACCAAAGCCTTCTAGCTGAAGGAGTCACTTTTAGCTATTGAGGGCCTTCCATGCACCATTTCTGCTTGCACCTTCCACTGCTCACAACTTCCTTAGGCTGGTGGACCTCTCTTCTCAGAAGGAGGATTCTTACCCAGCACTGATTAAAGAAAGTAAAGTTGTGACAACCACTTTCCTTTCACTTTCTTCATTGCTTTTGCCGACGATTTATGAATTCTATATGCCATAATTGGCATACAAATACAATAACGAATTTAATTCACATCTAAAAAATTGTCCAATGCTCGTACTATCTTGAGCACTATATACAACAACTAAAATCGATCTGGCATAAGAAAATTGATAGAAGAGTTGCATTATTATGACCTAACTGTAGCTTACATAACATAATGACCTAATTGGGATCCAAAGCATCTATCAGAATCGTCTCTATGCTCGTCGCATGGGATCCAGCCACCCACTTCGTTTTCTCAACTTCCAGAGCCTCAATAGTATCAGTCCTTGTGCTGCCACATGGGAACACATTGTGCATGGGCCTCCTACATGCGACTAGAATAAGGGTTCCATCGGGGGTTCATGTGCAAGAGAAAATCTCATGGGGATGGGCATGTCGGGGAGAGGAGACTATGAAGCAGGCTTACTAGATAGGATATGGAGGAGGAGGTAGAAGGAGGGAGAGCGGGAGGATGTGGGGTCATTGGGAAAGAGATAAAGGAGGTGGCAATGATGTAGCTGGATGGGGAGGGGGAGGGGGAGTGGGAGTGGGAGGAGGAGGGGAGGAGAGACCACCAGAGGGGGTAGGTGGGGCCTAGATATAGGAAGAGGGAGACAGGGAGGAGTGACAAGATAGAGGTTGAGATCTCATCCGGGAGGCCCAAGATTAGGCCCGGACTCGAGATTAGGGTTTCAGCCGAGGAGCCACTTCTTATTTCTTCATCTTTTCTTTTTTCACATATGTCTTCTTTGGATGATTAAATTAGGACGCTAGACGAGAGGGATCAACACACACACATATGACACAACATTTCCCCTCCAATTCCTTTTAATCAGGCGTCTCAATCTGTCGTTATACCCTGGGAAGTGGAAAGAATTGCAATTCCATTCCACCTAAAATCTTAGAAATTCATTAATAGTTAGAAAAAAATCGTAGACCAGGTCGACCGATATGTTTTAAAATAGTAGTTCGTGGAGGAAGAAGGAGAAGCAGCAGCCACAAAAGGACAAAAAATCGAGGATGGGTTGTCGCGCTTGTGTTATCATTAACCCTAGTCCCATCTTCACATGAACCTCCAAGCTTCCATCGACTCTGCCCATCTTACGATAGAGCAATACCGCTCACCCCATCCCCCTAGAGTATGAGTAGATCTTGGGAATAAAAATCATGGTGTTAAACTGTTTGACATTGAAATGAGAAAAAGATGTTGAAGAAGAAGAAGAGTGAGGGGAGAGGGGGAAAAGTCCACTTTCTGATCTTTTTCATAACTTGATTAACTCAAGCCTCCCCTCCGAACCTGTGCCTTCCCCTTCCCCCACCCCTCCTTTGTTGCCTCCTCCGCTCCGAGATCCTCCCCCCGCACCTAGATCCTTCCTCCACCCCACACACCCTCCTCCGATCCGAGCTCCTACCCCCACCCCCAGTTGTTGGACATGCAAGCCCACGGCGAGCCATTATGCAATAAATGCTATTGTGAATATCATTCCCTGATCTGAAATAAAGAATAACTAATTTGCATAATAAGTCCCTTAGTACAATTAGGGTTATGTACCATGGCCATCTTGATGATCATACAACTATTGATTCAATTATTGAATCATAGAGGCTGGTGCTTGGATGAATATCTAAAGAGTTGGATTGCGGACTCATCAAGTGCCGTCAAATGATTATTAAGAGATGATCTCCAGCTTGAGTAGGATATGGCAATCCTTTCTCACTTGGTTGATATCTGACCGACCTCTTGATGCATGTCCTCTGCATGGGAATAGAGATTTAGAGGTGTCAGATTAGTTAGGTCAAAGAGTTTACTTAACGAGATTGAGATAACCAAAGTCCTATGTCGTGTGTTGTCACGATATAGGCACGCATCCTCTGATCAGAGACAGATGTGTTACTATATATCTGAGTATGTATATTTGGCAGACCAATAGGTTGATGACCTAATCAAGGTGTATACACCGGCGCGTTGGTGTGCATATAAGGGTATATGAGTAATACGATCTCTCAAAGGGATCATACAGGTTCAAAACTGAACCGGAAGACATGAGCTCACTCATGAGATATTGGGAAGAATCAAATTTCGTGCACGGTCGTCTCGCTTTGGAAGCTTGACTGAATTTATAGGTTTGATATATGTTTTTGGAAAAGCATATAATCAACACCTGCGTACGATATATGATTTTTGGAAAGTATATGATCAATACCAACTCCTAATAGTCAAATGAGAAACTTGATAATAAAACTCTGAAGTAGACAGTGTAAAATTGATCTTATACTTCGGGTTTATTCTGGGTTTTCCAGTATGCGGGATGTACAAGTATTGGGAATACCTGAGGGTGATGTGATCATAAACGATTGTATAACCATGACCTTTCCATTCTGAGGAAGTGATGAAACATGTCTGGATTTTAGTGACTCCTCTCATAGAGAAGTAATCTGATCTTAGTCCAAAAGATGGACATTGATCTGAATGTGATTCAGATGTAATGAGAAGATTAGATGTACGGTCTTGATTTAATCAAGCATATATGGGAGGTTTGCAAGATCTGGATTTGAGATGTGGTCTCAATATTCAAGTCACTATACATGGAACAATACAATCACCATGTCATTATCTCCAATATTCGCGGAGAAAGCGCATTATCCTTGAAAGAGTTCATGGATAATTTCATTGTTGATATATGTATCCGAGCATTGAGAAAAATGGATAATTAAATGTGATTTAATTATCCTGAATAATATGAATTTGATTCATATTATAAGAAGAGTTATCTAAGATAATTAAATGTTATTTAATTATCAAAGATGTGAATAATGTGAATGTGATTCATATTTGTTCGGCACATGAGAATTGAGATCCGAGATGATTAAATGTGATTTAATTATCATGATTTAGAATAATATGGATAGCATTATCCATATTATTCAGGTATATTATAAATGTGATTTATAATATATTAAAGAGAGCATATTATGATTTATATTTGTTGATTAATTGATTAATGTGAATTGGATTCACATTGAATGATTGATTGAAAACATAATTTAGTTTTGGATTGTGAATGAGATTCACATAATTTCAATGGCTTGATTGAAATTTTTCACAAGATAATTGTGAATTATTTTTGTGAAAAATATGTACAACAATTGTTGTTGTAAATCTTGAAGAAATCATGAGATAATGAGATCTCATGAGATAATGAGATCTCATGAGATGATTGGTAGTTGTCCCCCTTTTTAGGGGATGAGGGGATGAGGTTTATCTCCTCATTATCTCCAAGACCAGTCAAAGTGATTTAAATTAGGAATAATTACGTTGATTTATCAATATAAATTAATTCAAATTAAATCAATTGTTGTTGTATTTTTACAACAACATCTTAGCCATTGAAAGAAACACAAATCAATCTCAATCATTGATTGTGTGTTGTCCATGGATAGGGATCCATGGACTCCCAAAACCCTATATAAGAAGAGGCACCCCTTGATCTTCAAGTTACATGTTTACAACATAAACTAATGCTCTCTTCCTCTCTCTCTCTCTCTACATGCCAATGGTCTCTCCCTCTCTCTCTTATGGTCATCCACCATGGATCCGTTGAGAGAGTCGCCATCACCGCAGCATCATTGTTATGCTGCCGGAGTACTTGCTCGTGAATCTCTGTCTCCTTCGGTGCGCCTCTCTCGTGAAGAAGATGTCGGATCTCGTCTGACGAGATCAGGATATTTATCGCTTGGATCATCAACATGGATTGTGAGAAGGACGTGTCTCATCAACGCGCTCGCAAGCGTCTCCTCCGTTGGATCGGACTTGAGACAGGAGGTCTCTTCGTTTAGAGACTCGATTGCAACCACGATTCAAGAGGTAAACCTTATACCTATTGTGGTTTAGATGAAACGATCCGAGAAATGTTCTTGGATCATGTGGTTTCATCACATTTAAAAACAATAAATCCCGCTGCCCAGAGCACTAGTGCGACTAGTCGCTCCCGATCGCGTTCGATGTGACCCAGACGCTTCCGTGATGTTGAAGAAGAAGAAGAGTGAGGGGAGAGGGGGTCCTATTCCCCCGCGACTCCCCCTCTACCCCCATTCCTCCCCCACCTCCTCCTTTTGCTGCCTCCTCCACCCAAGCTCCTCACCCTGCCTCCAACTCCCCCTCACCCCTAGCTCTTCCCTCCACCCCCACACATCCCCTTCCTCCAGCATGAGCTCATCCCCCTTGCCCCTTCGATTTGAAGCTTATTACGCGCCGCAGCGTGGTAATGACCACCGCCTCCGTTCTTCGATAACATGTGAGTAAGAAGCCATTAACCAGGTCCGTGTGACCCGATTAGCGTGGGTCTCGTTTGTGGATGGGTCAATTAGGAGGCAGATGGGGTGGAAAGGAATGGGAGTAGGAGGCTCGGGCTGCATGGAGCTTTCTGAATTTGTTGAGTTAAGATAAATTTTTAATTAATTGATTCATGAAAATTCACTGAAAATTCAATAAATTCACCGTTTGATCTGCAATACATGATATATCTAGAAAATGCAAAAATTTTGATAATTTGATGGATGGATGGAGGTGTAGTTAAGAGAGAGAAATTATGAAGAGAAAGGAAGAAGAAGAACAAATGGATGGAGAAGAAGTTGAAGAAGTTTGCACAATTATGCCCCTCTTAACCGGTCCTTATTTTGAAAAAAATCATGGTTGAGTTCAACTTATTGATGGCTAAAGTATCGTAAGGGCAGAAGTGATAGAACGATAAAAAGTCAGGGACATAACTATTATTCCCAAAAAGAAAGTGACATAACTGAAATTGCAATATCTTAAAAGGGCATAACCGATAAAAACTCGATATTTTATTATGACAACTTATTATTCTTTTTTCTTCCCCTCCCAGCCACACGTAGGAGAGGGAAGCAATAGACTTTTGAAGATGGACACGTAACCTGACTTGCTTAGTTTGCTTAAAAAGAGAATTACTTGTATTTCAGCTCCTCACTATTGAATTGACTAGATTTTTGCTGCAATATCTTATATATCTAGAAATGAATTTTAGTAGCTTTGGTTACAATATCTTAACATCTTAACATACTAATATTTTAAAATCAAGATATATTAACATACCAAAATCACGAACCGTCAAAGCAACAAATTAGAATGACCAATGGTTAAAACGATCACAATCCGATTAGAGCTGAGCTGGTACATTTAAAAGGTTTATACCTCTATATAATTTGAGATATATTATTTCTATGTAAAATTTCTTTGTAGGTGTAACAACCTCAATATAGTCATACATAGGAAACTCACAATCTGTGAGAGTGTGTTTAAGTAATGTGGATTACTACTTGACAACTTGGTCATTTTGGGTGGTTGTCAATGAATATGTTTGGGCCCGAGCCTCAGAAGTTATCAATGGTCTCGACAGCGTGTCGGGGATCTAAGATTGGGACGTTACAAATGATATAGTAGCGGGTTCCCTCCGATAGTTGAAAGGGCTAATCTGAGAGATGGAGTCACTCATACAAAGAGATATGGAAAGGGCTATATGATTGCCACTTGATCACAACTTGGCCTTAAGTATTTTGGATGATTGTCAACAGATCTAATGGATTTATTAACACCATAAAAACATTTTTTTTTCTTTTTTAGCTTTTGTGTGAGTTGCAAACCACGAGAGCTTAACGATAAAAATGAATATCATGATCAGAGCTCGAACAATTATGATCAGATACAAAAACATGATCAAAATTTGCAATAAAATTTGATTGTTTATAAATCTCTTATTGTTTTTTTTATAAATATCAAATTGTCTCTACAAATATCAAATTGCCTTTACAAATCTCAGATTATTTTTTACAAATCTCTGTTGTTATTTACAATCTCGGGTTTTTTTACATTTCAATTTTCAATAGTCTATTTTTTTTAGATCTTCACTCAAATATTATGAAGGGACAATGTATTTTTACAAAAGGAACGAGGAAATATTACATAGGGATGCAAAACAATAACAAAGATCAATTAACGTTACAAACAAAGACTTATAAAGGGAGCATAAATTTTACAAAGATGCTCAAAGAAACTACAAATACTTGTAAAATATTACAAAGGCCAATATACAATATACAAATGGAAATAATAATTTACAAAAATTAATGAATGAGAAAGTAAGAAACGTGTGATCTGAATTTTACAAACTTGAATCTAAATTCTACATAATTTGATCCGAGTTTACAAATATTTGAATGTCATTACATTTGTTGTGAAAGTTTTTTGGAAACCAATAAATAAAGTAATTAAATTCCAAATTAAAATGAGTTGAAAGTGACAATTGACGTTATTAAATGAATCTCAATTGTGAATGGAAAAAAGATGACCGAAATACTCTTTTTGACAACACACCATTGGATCGAGATCCAATGGATCTCGTTGATGGCTCACTACAAAAGTGATGAGCTCCAATTCCATTTGAAAGGTACTATGTATGTGTGTGTACTTACGTAGATATGTAAATGTATGTATGTATGTATGTATGGTTTAGGGAGTGCTTTTCCTCCTTCTGGGAAGATTTTGTTTTCTCTTACATGGTCAAGAGAAACATCAGTATATAAGATTGAGCAGAATCAATAGAAAAGAGAAGAATCGGGAGGGCTCCTGAGACTCTCTCAGGACAATATCACCCCTCGACCCCATAAAGAGTTGGCGTGGCCTTTCCCCTACTTGATGGTCAACTCACCTGCACCCCCCACGAGTAGAAGAAGAGCTGAGGCCTGATGCGCTTTTGCTCCCAGCTCATTAGCCTCCTAAAGAAGAGGATTATGGGTGAAAGGGTAGGGATCAATGGATAACTAAATAATATTAATCCAAGAGCGGCAATCCATTGTTACACGGAATATAATAGTTCCGATAGGACAGAAATTTTTTCCTTGTGGGGACTCTGTAGCATTCCCTCTACCTACGAGAAAGGACTTCATTGATAAGGCCACTAACCGCAATTGATAGCTGCATGAACTACAAAGTAAGAATTCCATGTCTTGAGTAGGGTAAGCAAACGTAGATAGAGATACCAAACTGACGAGTAGCCTTTCTCCTTCCATAGAGTTCATCTTCTCCTTGCTTTGATAGAAGCAGGAAATAGAGCTAAGGCAATAAAGTAGGCTACAATAGGACAGTAGGGACAGAGGACAAGGACGAAGGAAAGGGGATAATGTCGAATGAGTTAGTATGTGATCTCGACTAACTACTAAATTATATCAAAATTTACTAAATTATATCAAAATTTGTAGTTTCTTTTAATTTTTCTCTTGGCATTTACGTTGTTCTAGTTCCATCATAGATGGTTCTTATCATTTCAGCATCCACTAAGTCAAAAGGTTGATTATCTCCTCCCAAAGTGAAGTGATGAATGGCCTAACACCGGAAGAAAAAGATAGCTTGTCCCCCTATCCTATAATCTTGTCCCATGGAATGTCGTATCGATATCGTTTCAATATCATATCGATACGATATTTCAACGATATATTGACGATCGTCGAAATATCGCCCATATCAATGTACTTTTGTGAAGGAAATGCCTGAAAAGGAGGATATATCGTCATATCGATACCGATATCGGTCTCACCTCGATATCGATATATCCGTGATATGTCGCCGATATATCGCGATGTTTCCTTTCATGTCTAGTCTTATATATACCACTATTATATATTAGGGGAGCCTTTCTAAGGTGAATACATAGTTCCAACCTTAGGCCCCTCTTCCTTTAACCTTGGCGTCAAAATGAACACGTTGATGTAGAGATTGAGGGACTTCGTATACTATAAACTTAAGCTTAGAAGAAGGTGACTCAGAGATTAGAAGAAGGTGACTCGTGCAGACAACTGATACCTTTGGAAGAGATCGTTGGTTGACTTTCTCGATTTGCAAGAATAAGGAATAGCCAGCTGGTTGGTCAGTCTCAATGATCTTATCAGTCGATGAATCAGAGATGGATGACCATGGTCCCAATCGTCACCAGCAGTGTGACGTTTACGAATCAATGACTCAAGGACTCACAACAAGCGGGGGAGATGAGAGGTGTGGGCGGTGGAAAAAAGGGGGCCCACGGAGCCTCGCCTTTTTTAACAGGTTGTGAGTTGTAGCTTAGGGAGCACCTTCCTTCCTCATGGGAAGATTTTTCTTTCTCTCCATGATCTAGGTGAGAGAAACATAGGTGTAAAAAAATTAGAGGGATCAGTAGAAAAGAGAATGGCTGGGTGTGCTCCTAAGACTTTCCTAGGACAGTGGCACCTCCGAACCCATGAAGGGTTGGTGTGGTCTTTCCCCTGGTTGTCGGTCAACCCATCTACTGTAGAAGGGCCGAGAGAGAGAGAGAGAGAGCAGGAAGTTTGGAAAGTGAGGATGACAGTCGGGAGTCATGACTAATGGGTGATAGACATCTTTTTCGTTGACTTGTGCATCCTCTTTAAGAAGAACACCGACTACCATCTCTGTTTCCAGGCAGTATACCCGCAACCTAACTTGAGCTCACTAGATAGTCTGGCATGACCTGACATAGGAAAATCTGACTCGCTTTCACCCTCCTCCTCTCCTATCAGCTTCTCCAGATGTCTCTTTGTCCTCTTACATAATTAGTAGTGAAATGTATCTCCACGGGAATGCTGGAAAGAGAGATGTAGTATGCCTCGGCTTGACTTATGTGAAGCAAAGAGGCAGGCTTCCTTGATCATTTAAAAGCACATTCGTCGAAAGCACCTGATAGGGGTAGTACTCGATCCTCTACAAATGAGCGATGACTTGGGGAAAGATATAAATTCACATCGCCAAGTAGCAATATCAAAGCTCAACGACTAAGTCTAAGCTTCCATAACCATGCGGGCTAGTTTAGCGGAACTTCACTAGCTAAGCATAATAGTCAACTCACCCCCTTGTTAATAACTTCTCACTCCATTCGCCAACTAGTAATATAAAAGTTCGGCAGTGTTTAATATAATAGTCCCCTTCATCCTTTGTTGAACCCTCCCTTCTCACTGCTAGGAGGTCGGTGGTCTTACCATCATTAATGTAATTGGTGGTAATAGCTAGCTGGTGGACAAATAGCTAGCTGGAATTTAAGTACTGGACAAAAAAAGTGTTAAGATTATTTGCTGGAATAAATTGTAGTTGGCAAGGACTTCAAGAATAATCCACTAAATAATATTTCAGCAAAACGAAGAAAAATATTGATCAATTTAAATAGAATCCATATTGATTTTAATTTTTTAATATTAGTAGATTAATGAAGACATTATTTGGCTCAAGGTGAAATCAATAGGCTGAAAATGGATTACTTGATGAATTTATTGTGTGATGGAAATTTCTTGTGTACCAAGAAAAGATAAAAAAAACATAAGATACCTTTTAAATAATAATAGAAATATGTAAATGCTCAACTTCGTGATATTATCATAATGGTTGTGGCTTGTTTTCCTCTTATTCTTGAGCTTCCTTGACTTCTTTTCTTCATTCTGTGAGCTTTTCAGCTTTAGACTTTGAGTCTTGAGCTTTTGAGTAGGGATGAGCATTGGACGGGGCCGGCCCGGCCCAACCCGAAGCCCAGCCCAAAAAGCTTGGTCCGGCCCAAGCCCAAACAAACATTGGGCCGGGATTGGGCCCAACATTTAGGTCCAAAATTTTTTTGGGCCGGGCTCGGGCTTGGCTCGGCCCAGCCCGACCCGGCCCAAGGACCTGGCCCAAAGAGGGCCCGAACCCTTCCCATATCCTACACGTTTGAAAACTCTCACCTATTGCACGCACACTCTGTTCATGTATCCTGTCTTCATACAATGTTTATAAATCAAGAAAGTCCGGTGTGAGACATATAAGTTGATGATCATAATATTTAAATCCGGAATTAATTTTTCTTTAATAGTCTTATTCTTGAATTTGTTAGTGTTTATTTTTTCCCATTAAAATATTTTTTATTATTGAACCTTTACCCAATATGGGCATTATGCCCATTTTTTAACATGCAGTGCCTAGTGCACTTGTTGTTAACTGTGTAAGTTTGGTTCACTCTTTCAAAATCTGTAATGAGAGACGTTTGTGGTATCTAACATTGAGTGCACTTGTATAAAATGAGAAAACATCTCTGGTAGAATTGAGTTTTAGTTGTTTCACAATTATTATGGCATATGCTTTAAACAATTTTGTCTCATTTAACTTGAATTGAGATTGACTTTAAACAAAAACTCAAAGTTAGTAATCTATAATGGGTGGAGATCGCTCGGCACGACCTAAGCCCGACCCATAGAAATTGGACTGGGCCTGGGCTTGGGCCGAACCAAAGAAAATTTTACGAGCCTAAGCCCGGCCCAAAGCCCGATGTTTTAAAATGGGCATGGGCCCTTCAGGGCCCGACCCAGCCCCGCCCATGCTCATCCCTACTTTTGAGATGTTAATACTCTAAGATTTTCATTTCTAGAGTAGTGCTTCTTTTGTCTTGATTAGTTATGATTTTAAGAAGTCTCCTTAGATTTTGTGCATCCATCATTATTCTCTTTTACCTGAAAGTTAGTCATTCCGCAAAAATATGTATACAAACTAACTTTTTAGCGTATTCAAAATATGTCATTAATAGGAGTTCCCTTAATTTTGCTTCATATATTTACTAGGAGAGGAAAATCGTTAATGCTCCCAAGTGGCATGGTTGCCTCGACCTTGCCTCTAGGCATTGAGAGATAGAGAGAGAGAGATCGAGGAGAAGAAGAGAGAGAAAGGGTCATAATCCATCAGTCCACCCTTTGTAATGTTGGAGGACCCCAGAGAGATGAAGCCATCGACCTACTCATGTAAAAGTGGCGAGCCTCATTGTAACATCCCCTCATGGGAGATGATGGCTACCTCTCATTATAGACTCATGTAACCGCAAAGGGTTCATAAAGGAGAAGTTGGGAAACATACCTCAAATTATGATTGAGGACTAGCGATGGGGATACTATATATGTCAACAAATCGCTTACTTCATGCGACTAACATCCGCCTCCTTTCAACAAAATATTGATGTAGGATTCGATCTACTACGTGAAGGTAGATAGATCCAGTTCCATCGATCTCAACGACTCACCTTCGAGGAACAACACTTATTTGTTGCACCCACAAGACGTGGGATCGTTAATGTTGACACCAACCTATAGCAATAAGGTTAGTAGTCTATTTCATATATAAATTAATCATTATAGTTATTTTCTTTGCATTTTAGTCCATGTTGGTTGTTTTAAAGTTTCACAAAAAAATTCTTTACATTAAGAGAGTGAGACACAACTAACAACATATATGAAGTGATGAAGAGAGACAATGAAAATAGAAAGTGAGCAAATTTGGAAAGACTAACCTCGAGATGAAGATAATATATAAAGTGGTCAGAGATAGAGAGTCTTGAGAAGGGGAAGGGAGGTAATGAGGAGAGAGAAAGAAGAGATGGGAGTGATTTACGGGAAATATAGTTATGGAATGAGGAGAGAGAGAGAGATGGGAAGAACGTTATTATTAGTATTAATGCATGGAGTAGAAAGGGTAGGGTCAGATCGGACTGATCGGTCAGACCGGTTGGACCGGGAAACGGTCCCAATCCGATCAATTCGGTTGTTTTTTTGTAATTAATTTCAAAAAAAAGAAAAACAAGAAAGCAGGTCCGACTAGTGATTGAACTGGGCTGACCCGGATTGACCCTATTTTGATGGTTTCAAAAAATAAAGTTTTAAATAATGAAATAATGGGGTTTTTATCACTTGTGTCCTTCTTAACTTCTACGATATAAGGTATGTTCCTCTCTTTTTTGGAATATACGTTGTGCCAATAATTTTTTAGAGTGATTTTCTAGAAGTGACTATAAATAAATTATTACAATATTATATTCATATATAATTTTAGAAAATGTGGCTAACTTTGTAGAGTTTTATTCGAAATAGACAATCATGTTATTCTATTTAAAGATTTGACATTTTAAATGATTATTTCATTGATATATAAATACATACTTACATATATGTATCTGGTTTTATTGGATCAAAAAATCGGTTCGACCGGTTTGATCAATAAATTAAGCTCTGGTCGATTTTTTTCGAATTGATAGGAATGATGATGTCATGCTAACGTCATCACCGGTTCGACCGATTTGGACCGGCGATCCGACCTGGTTTGCGATCCGATTTTTAAAATCTTGGGTAGGGTATAATGAGGCGTCCGTGAAGGTCGTCTTGTTATCCATGATTACGTGTAATGTAGTTGTTAATTTATAAAAAGTTGCATTTGCTGCAAAAGGAATTCCATTTTCTCTTCTAATTATCAAAAGGATAATCTGATTTGGAAAATTGAAAGCGAGTATAACTCTTTAGGGCCCGTTCGGTAGGAGAATAAGCAGGAATAAGGATGGGGAATAAGGGGAATAAGGGTCTATTCTCCGTTCGGCTGGAGGATAAGAATAAGAAGAATAAGGTGAAATAAATGTAGGTAAGGTGGGATAAAGATAGGAATAAGAGTGAAATAAGATGAAATAATGGAGAATAGTCGTACCACGGGGAAGCGTGTTGGGGGCTTATTCCCCTTATTCCATTCCACCTTATACTCCAAATGAACAGGCCCTTAGGGTGATGATTGTTGGTGTGTGTTTGTTTGCACAAATTAATATACTAATCACGACATCTAAGAAGAAAACTGAAGGCAAGTACAAGTCTTGGGGAAATTTACACCTCTAACCCTAAAAACTTTGAAAATTATCTTATTGATCATGCTAAGTCCTACAAACTTGTTCTGTCTTACATCATAATCCCTCCCATCAATTCCAACTGGACACAGCTTTGCGAGAGACTCCTAGGTGTTAAACCAAAAAAGCCCAATATTGACAGAGCATGCATTCGCACAAACTATTTGGTGGATCACTTCTCCGCCCTCCTAGCTGATGCCAACGAGGAGACCACCATATAGTTTACATGGGCTTATATTATGCAACTCGAGGTATTATTTTCCCCCAACAAGTTGGGGAACGAGGTGTCACTTATCTACCTCCCCTTGTTGGAGGACCTTGAAACATGCGAGATATACAACTGGGGTACCTACTTAGCATATCTGTACCGGCAACAGTTTGTTGTGTCAAGGGCGGAAGCGATTGAGATAGGTGGTCCTCTCATTCTTTTACAGTTGTTGGATTATATTGGAAGTGATTCCCTCGTATCGAACCTATCATCCATCGTTGCCCTACTTGGAGAGATAGTGCCTTGCAGATGGCATGCTGAATTTGACGTAACAACAGAGCCAATACACATGGTGTGACCCTACAAGGATCACTACAAGAAAATTGGTCTAAAGCGATAAATAGATTAATATTCATCATATAATTCGTAGTTAAATATATAACAATGAATATTGTCCGTCATTTGCTTCTTTAAATCCGCAATGAATAAAGGTATTCATTGATATAAAGAACCAGATAACAACGATCATCCGTTAACTTTTTCTTCTAAACGTTGCTAAATTTTGTTATGATTAAATATAGATTTTAGCGAATAAATCAATGGAAAAATCGGCGTTATGAACCTTTAACAACGAATATGACATTCGTTGCTAATTATAAGTACAAAAGATGGTTTACCAACGAATAATATTCGTTGTTATATTTGATATGACAACGAATAAACAAATTGTTTGTTGTCCTAAGTCTAATTTCTTGATGCCCTTAACTTGAAGAGTATCAATCAGGTAATGTAACTCTAATTCTAAGTGGAAGCCCTACACAGCTGATGTTGTATCTCAACTTCTGTCATATTGTCTAGAGGCGCGAGATTTGCATATTACCAAAGTCCCATTATTCATTTTTGTATTGTCGAGCTTTATACTGCAGATTGCGTCCTCACCCATTTGGGGCAACCCAAGAGATACCGATGCATTGCGACTCCCTGGATGTTGGCAGGATATAAAAGCACACACAGAGCAACATATAATGTTAGGGTGAAGAACAAGAGCCTAAAAGAGAAGCCACATATGAAATGGCCTTTTATTAGGCGGCACATACATATATAACTAAGATAGACCACGTCAGTACTCTCTTCCCTGGATGTTGGCAGGATACACATACGACGAAATTGGACTAATCAGAAGGAAATATTAATCCTTGGACCTGTTATCCGGCCCTGAGCTCCTCATCCATGTTCATGCTCCAACCCCCATGAAATCATAGAACGGCCGCACCTCAGAGCTGCCTGTTTCTTCAGAGCCATCGACCTCCTCACGTTGATGCCTCCACCGTTGTTGCTCGTCGGCCTCTCTTGATCCTCACGGTCCGCCGATCTCTTCAGCCGGGCATTGAGCAGATAACAGCGTCTCTTGATTGCATTATATGATCTGTCAGGGAAGAGGGTGGCAATGGAAGCCCAGCTGCTCCCCAGACTTCTTTGGGCTTCCATCAATTTGCGATCGTCTTCTTCGGTGAAGGGTTCTCTGTTGATCCTTGGATCCAGGTGATCCAACCATCTGACACAGCAGCACCTTCCTGCAATTTTCACACGAGTTAATTATATACATATATTATAATTTGTTATCCAAGAGCCGTCGTCTTCGCACGGACGGATCACGGGTGCTTACGACAATCAAGCTCTCCCACCTATATATATGCATCGCACGGTGCTAGTGTACACCGCGAGATATATATAAGCTGGAGGTATTATACGGACTGCATCTTGATTATCGCATGCCGTAAGGGTGGATGGATGGATGTAATAATACCAGTTTTTCCATTTAAGAACTTGGCAATGGAAGGCCATCTGCGCGGGCCATATCGTAGAACCAGTCTAGTCAGCATCCTGTCCTCTTCCGTCGTCCAGTGGAACCTGGTCCTGCGTCTTTTAGACGGGCCGCTCTCACGCTCATGGCTCAGTGTTGCACGCTCGGCAACATGGGAAGGTAGTTGTGGTGGTGGATGGAGAGCGAGTCGACCAGCAGCCTCGATCTCTTGCGTCAGGTTCTGATTGCTGGCCATCTTTAAAACCAAACAATTAATCATCACGACAAAGGGTTATCACATGTAGCATACAATTAATTCTGAAACGAAAGTCTATAGAGACGTCAGTTAAATAATTATCGTCTTAATTTATGCTCTAGTTTTAGATGTAAAAATGAAAAAAATTTACGAAGAATAGAAACAACACATTAGTAGCAGAAATACAAAGAATTGAACCTCTGCAGTAACAAATCGATCGAAAGAGAGAGAGGGGAATGCAATGCTATGGGGATGCAGAACCTCAATGTCTTGCTTGGAGCAGTAAGGTTGGAGAGGAGTGCGTATATATAGCAGCCAAAGGGTAAGAAAATGTCACACGGGTCTCTGCATGAGGTTATAATTACTGGTCTAATGGAGACTGAGGAACCCCTTCCATGTAGAAATGATGAATGTATGACAGAACATCCGACATTGGACCTTCTCTTTTGAAATGTTGTAACCGCACGGTATATCTGTACATAGGTATTCTTCAACTTATCTGTGTTAGGCAGAGATTAATGCTCCAGCTGTTGTTTAATTACCACTCACGAGTTAAGCGAGGAGGATCCCCTCAGTGCTCTGCACCTTTTTTCTTGTCATTGGCATGTCCTTTTTTGGTCCTAAGGCCTCCATGAACTGTCTTTAGTTAAACTTGTTGCAGATTTGCCGTTGGTATAATCTAGCAGTGCTTGCTTTTATCCATCTTGTTGAATCTTTAACGATACAACGATGTAGATGAATGTAATGGACAAACACCGATGAGCCAGTGCATGCAGCGGTGTAGCTTGGTTAGACGTAATCGACTTGAAATACAAAGTTGGAGTCGTTTGTTACGCTCAACGGTTATTGCATCAATTGCCATATTGATTCTTCGATCACTTAATGAAGAGAATCTGCTATGCTTGATATAGACTATTTTGTCGTCTATCGAGCTCAGAATGTGCTTAAAAGAGGATATTTATGCTTAATATAGACACCGATGAGCGAGTGCATGTGGTGGTTAATCGACTTGGAATACGAAGTTGGAGTCGTTTGTTATGCTTAGTGGTTATTACATCAGTTGCCATATTGATTTCTTCGACCACTTAATGAAGAGAATCTGATATGCTTGAAATAGACTATTTTGTCATGTATCGGGCACGGAATGTGCTTAAAAGAGGATATTTATGCTTAATATAGACATAAACTACAGCTCCAGCTTGGCTTACGTTGAAGCCTTGAGTGACGTCATGAGATCGAAAAGGAGAAAGCGGAAAGTAGAACTAACAAAACATCTGGTGTTTCTGATTGTCTCCGAAGTGAGACAATCTTTGAGAAAGTGATGATAGGTGTGATGCCATCTGTAATAGATTCGACATACCGTACATATCTCTTACTAACGACTTGCCCCTTTGAGGAGCTAGAAAGGTGAAGGAGTTTTGACATCCTTATTTCATTATATGATTGCATAGCTGGAAAACAAACCAAATCTTTCTAGTTGAAGGAGTCACTTTTAGTCATCGAGGGCCTTCCAAGCACCATTTCTGCTTGCACCCTTCCATCGCTCCCAACTTCCTTAGGTTGGTGGACCTTCCTTCTCGGAAGGCAGATTCTTAACCCACATTGATTAAAGAAAGTAAGGTTGTGATACCAACTTTCCTTTCGCTTTCCGTATTGCTTTTGCCGATGATTTATGAATTATATATGTTATATTTTGCATACAAATACAATAACGGATTCAATTCATATACCACGCTCCCTTCCCTCCACCCACTTGCAACTCACCTCTCCCTAATCTCCTTCTTTCTCCGCCGCCTTTCTCTCACCTCCGCCCAGCGCCACCCTCCTCCCACCTCCTCCACCCAACGCCACCCTCCTCCCACCTCCTCTGCCGCCCCACACCGCCCTCTGCTTACCTCCTCCCTCCCTCTCTCTCGACTCCTCCTACCTCCCTCCCTCCTCCCTCGTCTCCCTACTCTTCCTCCCTCCACCGGCCATCTCTTCGTACCTCCCAATCTCCTACCTCCCCCTCCCATCGCTCCACCTCATCCCTCCTCCTCCCTCTGCCTGCCACCACCCCACCTTCGCCTCCTTCTCGACCTCTAGGTCACCCTCCCCACCTCCAACCCTTCCCCATCGCTGCCACCTCGGTCGTACGTCATCCCCAAGATATCTCCACGACCTCCTCACCTCATATTCAAAGGTATAAATTTCAACAAATACATTTTCATGCAATCTTCTTAATATTCATTACATTGTGTTTGATATGATTAATCTTATAGCACTTAAGTGTTCCCTCATTTATATCCAATTATATAATAGGCTCATTTTACCTTGAATATGTAATCTCACATTTCTAATTATTTATTTCTTATACCACATCTAGGATCATCCCTTTTGAATGAGAGAAATTACTGTGTCCATGAATGCTTGCATTCTATCCTCATTTATTTCAATCAACAGAGGAGTCATAACCCATGAAACAACCCATAAGGAACTACATGCATGGCTAACCATCTATGGTTGTTGAACATGTATGCTAGAGGAATATATGTGCTAAAAATTAAGTGTATCTATTTCAATTAATAAATACATGTTACATGAGTTTCACATTACTTTTTATGCGGATCTAAACTCTCTCAAGGCATGGCGGGCTTCAGTTACAGTGTTCCAATGCTTGAGTTTCAAGCATTGGTTATTTGGTTTGGTTTTGAGTTTTGTGACTGAGCATGTGTAGTAGGCCATTTGGAAATTCCTTTTTGTAACTTCGAATAATGGTTGCTTCTGCGATATGATGAATGAAATTATTTGATCGTTTTCAAAAAAAACAAAAAAACAAAGTTGCCCAACTACTAAAGGGTAGCTCTCTATAGAAGGAAGTCCTATCTCAATGCCCATCGGAGCTCAACCATAACTATGTACGAGGCTTGATAAGGATGTTATATTCTTCTATGAATGACTAAACTATTATTATGATATAAAACATGACCTCAAAATCTTTGATTTGTAATTAGCCATCACGATATTATTTCAATTAATAGTTATGTATTACATGGGTTTCACATTCATTTATAGTCAGATATTCAATAACACTAGAAATAATTTTAGTAGGAAATCTCACAAAACCATTCACATACCGTGCTTCCCTCCACACTGGGTGGTATGTGACCCTCCGCACCGGGAGGCGTACGCAACATATTGGAAGATTTCATCACTTACAAAGTATTATACTTTTTTTGTTTCACAAAACTATTGAACACACTTCGGGATGAGTTCTCCCGGTCCAATGGTCGTGGATTTTGATGTGTGCAGGTGGAAGACTTTCTCTTTTGCAGGTTCGTTCTGAATAGGATATACATATGTTACACTTACACTTAATCACAATCTTATGTTCACATAGCTTCCTTTGTCCCTCACAAACTAATCAAATACATGTAAATGCTCGGTCAACATATATGATTAAGTTTTGTACGAACATCTTGCAGATCCCATTTGTACCACATACAAATGATGACACAAGGTATCTATATAATTTTACATATATATTGGCTTTCCTTAGTTCAGAGGTCTCTGACTATGGGGGTCCATAAAACACAAAGCACACTAAATGCGATTGTTGCTACATGCAAAAGTTTACATTTGATCATATTTTTTGGTAGTATAACTCCATTCCTCTTTGGTATACCAAATTATTCCTGGACAGCTTTAATTATTGTCACATCAATGATAACTTTAAGAGATGATCATGGTTGATTTATGGGATATATTGAAGGGTTGTGGGGTTATGCTCTCAAAAATATGCTCAAATGTAAACTTTTGCATGTAGCAACACTCACATTGTATTGTGCTTTATGTCTTCATGGATGGGCTCAAGTAAAATATTAACAAAAATATTTAACTTCGCATCTTCGAGATCTATTCTTCTTGGCTTTAGACCAGCCGCTTATGGTCTGGGGTTAAGGTCGAGTGAGCTGAACTAGCTAGTTAGGATGGGTTAATTTTAGGACTTCGATGAGCATTATTTTTTGGATCTAATACACATTATTTTATGATGGATGTAGCATTAGGGATGGAGAAGTCTTGGGTAATGAAGCGTCAGACTGATTATCCCCTATACAAAGTTGATTTGCTAAACTAGTTAGAATGGGCATTTCATGAGGATCGGATTACCTTTCGGAAAGGCCCAAATCAATATTTGATTCCTTGCCCATGCAAGAAGTGACTGGATGGGAAATTAAGAGATAGAACCATCGTATTATAGCATGCAATTTTGAATGGATGGTCAAACTTTTACGTTAACTAGTATGTTCATGGTGAGAAATTTGTAGGTAGCTCATCCTCGAAGAATGTAGATTCACAAACTGAAGTGTGCTCTCAATGAATCAGCCAATACTCTATGAAGATGTAATGATTCCTGATGAAGGTCTTGTTGAACTCATAGAAGGCAGTGGTCAATTTTTCACATTTCTGAAAGACGTGGAGGAACCCATCATACCGAGGAATAAGATGTCAAGGCTAAAGTTTTTGTTAGAATTGTTAAGAATAAAGGCAAGACACATAAGCACAACTGTTTGTATGGATGATATTCTTGATTCGATCTGTGAGTTGCTGGAAGCAAAGAACGGCTTCTTGAATTCTTGACGAGATGTGAAAAAAGAGTTTCGAAAATTAGGGCTTAATTCGGAGAAGATTGATGCATGTCCTAACGATTGTATACTGCTTCGAAATGCTTACGCGGACATGAATTCTTGCCCGCAATGTAGAAAATCCAGATATCGATGTGAGAATGTTGATCGCTCTCGTATGAAAAAATTCTGGTTAAGGTATTGCATTATTTCCCACTTATCCTCAGATTACAGAGATTGTTCATATAGAACAGAATAGCAAAATGGATGACTTGTCATGAGAGAAATCAATCTAAAGACAGAATTATGCATCATCTAGTAGACTCTCCTCAATGGAAGTCGTTCGATTCTGTATTTCCCTCTTTCAAAGAGGACGGTAGAATTGTTCGATTACGACTTGCTAGTGATGATTTCAATCTTTTCAAGAATATGTTCCCATCATATTCCATTTGGCCAGTAGTTGTCATGACCTACAACCTCCCTAGTGGATGTGTATGAAGTCAAACTTTGTGATGCTTATCCTATTAATTCCCGGTCCGAAAGCGCCTGGAAATTCCATCAACATATACTTACAACCACTCATCGATGAGCTTAAGCTTTTGTAGAATAATGATGTAGAAACTTTCAATGCATATGCAAAGAATTCCTTTCAAATGCACACTGCACTATTGTGAACAATTAACGATTTTCCTGCATATGTCAACCTATCTGATTGGAGTGCAAAGGAAAATATGTGTGTCCGGTGTGTATGGAATAGACACAATATCTTTATCTTTGTGAAAGTAAGAAGATGTGTTATTTGGGTCATCGTAGATTTCTTCCAGTATTGCATTGATGGCGGAACAGTTTGCATATTCGATTTCGATGGTAAGTCATGTCTTGCCTCAGATAGATTTCTGTGTAGAGTTTCGAAGACAGATACCGTGCAACGATATGGACATGAACCGATGGACAAGTTGTTGCAAATGAAAGACCTTGGATTGTGAAAGACCTTTAAAAATAATTTAAAAGGTTTAGAAAGTCTTGGATTAAAAAAATGAGTATTTTCTTCATGGAGTTACCATACGGGAAAGAGTTAATCATACGCCACAATATGGATGTAATGTATATCGAGAAAAATATAATAGATAATGTTCTGGATATTTTTAATATCATTGATTCGCTGAAAAAAACAATAAAGTCTCGAAAAGATCTACAACAACTTGGTATTCGTCAGCACTTGCATATGATATCAAAGGAGAGCGGTGGTTTCGATATGCCAGATGCATCTTACCATCTCGATGCGAGCAAACAATTACGTCTTTTATCATTCTTTAAGAATATTATTGTTCCCAACGGATTTTGTTCTAACATTTCTAGATGCATGAATGGCATTCCAAAGAAAATCAGTGGGCTTAAAATTCATGACAAAGTATTCTTTCCTCTAGCCATGTGTGGTGTATTACCTCATTCAATCGTCGAGCCAATTACCGAGTTGGGTCTATTCTTCAAGATTGTTTGTGGTAAGACACTAGACTAGAAACAACTGGACAAATGGGACAAGAAAATTGTTTAGATACTTTACAAGTTGGAACACTTGTTTCTACCAGCCTTTTTTGATATCATGGTTCAATTGATAATTCACTTGGTTAGTGAAAAGTTCGGAGGATCAAGTCCGTTAGATGTACCCAATAGAGAGATACCTTAAAAAATTTAAAGATTATGTGCATAACCATTCCAAAACAGAGGGATCAATTATCGAGGGATACTTAGTCAAAGAATGCATAATTTTTTACATGTTGTGCATAAACAGTGAGGAGCAGCATTTCAAAAATCTTGAAAGAAACAATGCTCCTAATAATGAATTCGATGATGACCGTCTATCAATATTCGAGATCCAATGTTGAGCAATTAACAAAACAATTCTCCTACCAATGCTAGAGGATGAAGGAAACTTGGCACAATTATATGTGCTAAAACATGTGCCCGAAATAGATCCATTCTACCACGAATGGAAAAGCCGTCATGATAATTTAAGATTCTAAATGAGATCTATTTCATTGAGTGGTTTACTAGATGAGTAGAACATATGAAATCTAAACAAGATAGTGCTTGGATTGAGGATTTCAATATGCTAGTTAGATGTATGTTAAGTTATGCGCACAGACACTATGGATATATTATAAATGGTTATAGATTCAAGAACTGCTCAGAATCTAATAGCAAGAAAGCAAATATCATATTTGTCATGTTTGTCAAAAGCAACCTAACATCGGGTTGTGATGGATACTGTGGTCAGATTACTGAAATAATTAAGATGAGCTATCAACATGATCGGTGCATGATTTTATTTAAATGTGAATGGTACAATATTTTTAAAGACGCATGCTTTAAGTTGGATCCAAATTTTGGATACATTAGCCTCAATAAAAGCAAAAGCATACTCGATAGGGTGAAACTATCCGTCTTAGCATGCCAGGTAGACCAAGTATTCTATATTGAAGATAATGTTAATTCGGGTTGGATAATACTGATTAAAATAACTCCTCAAGTGTTTATTCAAGGCTTTGACAATGAGGTGTACGATGACGATGAGGTTGATACTTACCAAGAAGACGGAGATACATGAACTCCAGTATGATTCTAAAAATATGAATATTCCTTTTGTAGGTTATAAATGTGAATATCTCTTCTGCAAATTCTAAAAATATGAATATTTCTTCTGTAGGTTATAAATATGAATATTTCTTCTGCAGGTTTTAAAAATATGAATATATGTGAAGATTGTTTTGCAAGTGTAAATATCCATTGCTTTCCATGTTATAAATATGAATATTTTTTACATATTTAAAAATAACTACCCATGGTTATGAATATTTGAAGTGGTTGTAGTTTCTCTAAAATAATGCAGATGGTTCGGACCTGTTTTTTCCTAGACGAAGTGATCAAGACGACGATGAGCGAGGAGGTGAGCCACCATAGTCTGAGGTGGTTGAGGGGGTTGTGGAGAGCCCTCGAGATGAGGAGGATGTTGATGTGGTGGCGGCCAGTCCACGGGTTCATCCAATAACCGGTGCTAATGGGGCTTCATCATCAGGTAATCTGGCGTGGACCTTTAGTAATATATTTTATTCCATGTTTAAATCAAAAAAAATCAGAGCAGCAAAGAGAACTTTGGATTTTAATTGAAAAGCTCTATTTGGAAATTTCTATTAATGTTGAGTAGTGATCCTTAAATAGGTCAACGACATAAGGAGAGGAGCCATATTAAATACATCCATTTAAGTAAATTAAAGCTTGGAGAGAGTGTGAAGATGCAATCGAATAGGGCAGACCAGGTTTTCGGGGAGTATGCAGGGCCATTTTTCAGTCGGTTATCCATCGCGACTCGGACAAATGTACCGCTACGTATTACGAACTTTAGGACTGTCCCCGCCGCTCTAAGAGTTTCCATCATTTCTTATATGAAGGTTTGTTCTAATTAGCAAATCATTTTCATTAAATATCTGATTTGTCTAATTTTGTTGTATGATATACAAAATGTTTTTAACTAGGGCGATGATCCCGAACTCAAGGAAGGGATCTTGCATCGTACGACGAATCTACATCATGATGCAAGAGTGAGGGGAAAGAAGGTTAGAATATTTTGTTCAGTTGATATTTCAATTGATACAATAATTAATTTACCTTCTTTGAAAATTCTTAAAACAATACGATCTCTTCACGACGATGGTTGAATCGGTAGTTAATCCACCCCCATATAGGCATCCATCCAAGTGGGAGGCGGTCATACGGTATTGAGGAAGTGACGAGTTCAAGGCTAGAAGCGTGACTACATTGTATGCTTTCTTAATTTTAAAATTATTCATATATTTATAATGTTGATATGCTCTCCTAAATTGTAGGATTATTCAGCAAAAAATACCTTGAATAGGAAAAAGGAACCGGGTCCAACTCATACCTTAGGAAGGACTAGTCTGGACAACCTGAACACAAGCATGTAAGTTATTTCATTCTAACATACTTACATAACAAGGATGAATTGATAAGAATATAATCATTATATACTTAATTATATAGGTCGCGACAGGGGATGAGCTGGGTTGTGTTAGGCTCTTTGAGATGACTCAGCATACAACAGATAAGGAGAGCAACAAATACTGTATTCATGAGAGATACACGGAAGTCCACGTAAGTCATTGATTTATTTGATTGTTATAACTCTAAAAATATATATCTTATATAGTCAACTTAGTGAATTTAGGTATGAATGATGGAGTTCATAAACAACCACGCATATTCGAATCAAGGCTCCTTGGATACCAGACATTTGAGCAAGGAGGCATTTCACCATGTCTTCCCTCCATTATCGTGACATTCTGGACGAGACTTATTGGGTGGCACAGCTGCTACCTAATCAAGCTTCTATGGACGAGGCAGCGGTCCATCGTAGCAGGAGTTCGACCAGCTAAAGCAGAGTATGGCAGAGATGCAGCATGACCTCGAAAGGTCACATGAGAGGGAACATCAGCTGTGAGAAACAGTGCAACAGAATACCCAGACTATGCAACAGAATGCACAGATGCTGCGAGAAATGTGTAGGCCGATTGCTGAGTTGTTTGGGAGGAGCACATGCAGTTCGGCTCCAACCCTTCCAGTCTAGACCACAATGACGATCCGCTCCCTACTTGTGCTTAGGATTTAGGATGTTTGTTACATTAGTCTAGCTAGTAGATAAGAACTTATTCATCTACATATTTTATGTAACATACATTTTATCTTAAATGTACGCATATATGATATAATTTAATATTTTGGTTACACAATTTATATTAGAAATTATGGTGTGAGCCATAGAGCTCTTGAGTGTTGCATGGGTATTTTATCTCCACATATATTGCATTTTATAGGTGAGTTTGGCGACCAAACTGGAGATTAAGAATTGCTTGCAGTTGCTGTTTTTTTTACAATCTCTCCATCTGCGGTGATCAGAGAGGTCGTCGCATATAAAACTCAAATAAATATATGGTGTATAATGTAGCCATCATTAATATATAAACTATTTACGGTGACCACAAAGTCGTCGTAAAAACCTAATTGATTTTGCGGTGGCATTTTGTTCGCGATGACTAGTAGTTAAGGTGGTTAGCCATAACCGTAGCGAATAGTAGTTACAATCATGGTGGATGGGTCTTATCTGTGACGTTTGTTGGCTGCCGTAAATACTGTAGTTTCCAGTAGTGTTAGTATATTGGTATGTTTACTCTATGATCTCTAAAAAACTTTACAAATTACCTCATCGACCCTCTATTCTTCGTAATTACCACGTAAACCTTGCAAACTTGCTAATTCTTACGCTATGGACCCTATGGTTAACTCTCATGCAATTGATCGTTAAAGTAAAATGATTTCATAAAAAAAAGATATCCACCCCTCTCTCTTATGACATATTTACTAACAATACCCATCTCTGTCTTCTTCCACATCCCCGCCCTTCCTCCTCCCCACTGCTCCCTCCACGATCGTGTTGCCTCTTCCCCCTCCCCCTCCTGTCACTAGCATTGCGACCTCACGACACCGACCCTTCCCATCCTTAGCATCTCCACCATCCCTCTTATCTCCTCTCAGAACCATCTCTAGGCTAGGTGAATGGGTTCTAGCACCACCCACTTCGTCTTCTCAATGTCCAGAGCCTTAACAGCATCAGTTCTCGTGCTACCACATGGGAACATCACTTGCCTTGACCCCCCACCTGCAATTAGAATCTGGGTGCCATCGAGGGTCCTTGCGCAGGACAAGATCTCACGGGGAGGCATGTCAAGGAGAGTAGACCATGAAGTAGGCTTACCGGAGAGGACAGTGAGGAAAGGAAGGCGAAAGGCGAAGGAAGGAGAGCATGAGGAGATGGGGTTCTCAGGGAAGAGATATAGCTGTGGTGATGATGTAGCCAGAGGAGAGCGGGAGGAGGGTGGGGAGGAGGGACCACCAGAGGTGGTAGGTGGGGCCTAGGGATGACAAGAGGGAGGTTGGGAGGAGCGATAAGATAGAGGTTGAGAGGTCGTCTAGGAAATACGTGATTAGGGTTTTAGTCATTGTTGAGGTACTTCTCATTTCTTCATTTTTTCCTTTTTCATCTATTTCTTCTTTGTATGTTGGATAGTTCAGGTAGGAGAAAGAAGGCAAAGCAAAAGTCATTAAGGGACGAAAGTCGGGGATGGTCACATTGCTTGTGTTAATCACCAACCCTGATCCTAATTTCGCATGTAACCTTCGAGCTTGCATCCCCTCGGCACATCTTGCGGTGTAGCACTGCCACTTAGCCCATCCCTCCTAGAGCATGAGTAGATATGATGAACAAAAATCATGATTTTAGATGGTTTGATCTAGAAATGAGAAGAAGATTATGAAGAAGAAGGGTTCATAGGAGAGGTGGGAAAGTCTAGAGTTAATTCCTCTTCGTGATTTGACTAACTCGATACTAACCCAAGATATTAACTCGAGAGGAGTTAGAATTGACAACATGAGTTGTGACGTAAAACAGAGCAAGTTGAGGGACTTAAGTGATAGTTACGAAGAATGCATGGTCGAGAAAGTAATTTGCAAAGTTTTTAAGGTCCGTGATATAAAAATCCCCAAGAAGTAGATTTACCTTTAATTTTTTTTCTTAGATGTAGTGATTAGGGTATTTATGCAAATAAGTCCACGCAAACAATCATCACCGCCCAGACTTGTACTTGCCTTCGATTTTCCAAATCAAATTATCGTTTTGAAAATGAGAAGAGAAAATGGAATTCCTTTTACACCGAATGCAAACTTTTTATAAATTAATGACCAAATTACGCGTAATCATGAATAAGAAGACGGTCTTCACGAACGCCTCATTATATCTAAACTCTCTCTAATGCATTAATACCAATAATAACGTTCTTCTCGTCTCTCTCTCTCTCTCTCCTCATTCTATAACTATGTTTCCCATAAATCTACTCCTCTCACTCTCGTCTTTCCTTTCTCTCTCCTCATTATCTTCCTTCCCCTTCTCAAGACTCTCTATCTCTGACCACTTTATATATTATCTTCATCTCGAGGTTACTCTTTCCAAATTTGCTCACTTTCTATTTTCATTGTCTCTCTCCATCACTTTCTATACTCTCTCTCTCTCCTCTTAATATAACGGACGTGCGTGAGTTTGTCTTTACAAAGATTCATAAACCAAATCACATCAACGTCCGTTGTAGTCTAGTTGGTTAGGATACTCGGCTCTCACCCGAGAGACCCGGGTTCGAGTCCCGGCAACGGAATTAGTGTTATAATATTTTATATATTTATAATATATATTATTATGATGGCTTATTAACACAAATGCTGAAGAATTTACCCTTCTCCAATGCTCGTGGATTTAAAAATCACATTAAACAAATATATATATACATTATATACGTCAATGTATTGTGAAAGAAAGCAATATCACAAACTACACTGTGTATGTCTCGCACACCCTTTTGGAGGGTATACAGAGCACTGATAGGTCGGCATACAACACTAAGCAAATTGAAAAAAAAAATAAAATTTAAATTAAGACACATATAATTAGGTTCTCTGCAATTTCATGTGTCACACCATTATAGTCCTTTTTATGCATTCGGTCGCAAAATTTCACATTTTTACAAGCAGTAGGACATGCATTTCCGATTTTTTTGTTTTTTTAAACGTAACATATAAAAAAGTGCACTAGATTTGATCATATTGAAATTAAAAGCATTATAATATTCTTTATTTTGGTAATAAAGAACCCTGATAAAATTATTTGCAACCTTCGTAATTATCACTTAAGTCCCGTAAATTTGCTTTGTCTTACGTCACAACCTCTGCCGTCAATTCTAACTCTTCTTGTGTTAATATCTTGGGTTAGTCTTGAGTTAATCAAGTTATGAAAAAGATCTTACAGTGAAATTTCCCCCTCTCCCCTCACCCTTCTTCTTCAACGTCTTCTTCTCATTTCAATGTCAAATAATTTAACACCATGATTTTTATTCCCCGGATCTACTCATACTCTAGGGGGATGGGGTGAGTGGTATTGCTCTATCGCAAGATGGGCGGAGCTGATGGAAGCTTGGAGTTGCATGTGAGACTAGGGTCAATGATAACACAAGCTTGGCGACCCATCCTCGATTTTTTGTACTTTTGTGGCTTCTGCTTCTCCTTCTTCCTTCTCCATGAATTACTATTTTAAAACGTATCAGCCGACCTAATCTACAAATTTATTCTAACTATCAATGAATTCCTAAGATTTTAGGTGGAATGGAATTGCAATTCTTTCCACTTCCCATGGTATAACGATAGATTGAGAAGCCCGATTAAAAGGAATTGGAGGAGAACTGTTGTGTCACGTGTGTGTGTGTGTTGACCCCTCCCTTCTGGCATCCTAATTAATTTGATCATCCAAAGAAGACATATGTGTAAGAAGAAAAGACGAAGAAATGAGAAGTGGCTCTTCAACTGAAACCCTAATCTCGAGTCGGGGCCTAATCCCGAGCCTCCCGGACGAGCTCTCAACCTCTATCTTGTCACTCCTCCCAGTCTCCCTCTTCCTATCTCTTGGCCCCACCTACCTCCTCTGGTGGTCTCCCCCCCCCCCCTTCCTCCCACTCCCACTCTTCCTCCCCCTCCAGCTACATCATCACCGGCTCCTCTATCTCTTTCCCAATGACCCCACATCCTCCCGCTCTCCCTCCTTCTACCTCTTCCTCCATGTCCTATCCGGTAAGCATGCTTCATAGTCTCCTCTCCCATACATGCCCATCCCTGTGAGATCTTCTCTTGCACATGAACCCCCGATGGAACCCTTATTCTAGTCGCATGTGGGAGGTCCATGCACAATGTGTTCCCATGTTGCAGCACAAGGACTAATACTATTGAGCTTTGGAAGTTGAGAAAACGAAGTGGGTGGCGCTGGATCCCATGCGATGAGCATAGAGATGGTTCTGACAGATGCTTTGGATCCCAACTAGGTCATTATGTTATGTAAGTTATATTGTTAGGTCATAATAATGCAACTCTTCTATCGATTTTCTTATGTCAGATCGATTTTAGTTGTTGTATATTGTGCTCGAGATAGTACAAGCATTGGACCATCTTTTAGATGTGAATTAAATCCGTTATTGTATTTGTATGCCAATTACCACATATAGAATTCATAAATCATCGGCAAAAGCAATGCGAAAAGCGAAAGGAAAGTGGTTGTCACAGCCTTACTTTCTTTAATCAGTGATGGGTAAGAATCTGCCTTCTAAGAAGAGAGGTCCACCAGCCTAAGGAAGTTGAGAGCAGTGGAAAGGTGCAAGCAGAAATGGTGCATGGAAGGCCCTCAACAACTAAAAGTGACTCCTTTAGCTAAAAAGCTTTGGTTCGTTTTCTAGCATGCAATCATATAATGAACTAAGGATGTCGATTACTCCTCACCTTTCTAGCTCCTCGAAGGGACAAGTCGTTAGTAAAAGATATGTACCGCATGTCGAATCTATTACAGATGGCATCACACCTATCGCCACTTTCTCAGATGATGTCTCACTTCGGAGACAATCAGAAACACCAGATGTTTTATTAGTTCCACTTTCCGCTTTCTCCTTTTCAGTCCCATGACGTCACTCAAGGCTTCAACGTCAGCCAAGTTGGAGCCGTAGTTTATGTCTATATTAAGCATAAATATCCTCTTTTAAGCACATTCCGAGCTCGATACACGACAAAATAGTTTATATCAAGCATAGCAGATTCTCTTCATTAAGTGGTCGAATAAATCAATATGGCAACTGATGCAATAACCGCTAAGAATAACAAATGACTTCAACTTTGTATTCCAAGTCGATTAACCACCACATGCACTCGCTCATCGGTGTCTATATTAAGCATAAATATCCTCTTTTAAGCACATTCTGAGCCCGATAGATGACAAAATAGTCTATATAAAGCATAGCAGATTCACTTCATTAAGTGGTCGAAGAGAAGGTCCAATGTCGGATGTTCTGTCATACATTCATCATTTCTACATGGAAGGGGTTCCTCAGTCTCCATTAGACCAGTAATTATAACCTCATGCAGAGACCCGTGTGACATTTTCTTACCCTTTGGCTGCTATATATACGCACTCCTCTCCAACCTTACTGCTCCAAGCAAGACATTGAGGTTCTGCATCCCCATAGCATTGCATTCCCCTCTCTCTCTTTCGATCGATTTGTTACTGCAGAGGTTCAATTCTTTGTATTTCTGCTACTAATGTGTTGTTTCTATTCTTCGTAAATTTTTTTCATTTTTACATCTAAAACTAGAGCATAAATTAAGACGATAATTATTTAACCGACGTCTCTATAGACTTTCGTTTCAGAATTAATTGTATGCTACATGTGATAACCCTTTGTCGTGATGGTTAATTGTTTGGTTTTAAAGATGGCCAGCAATCAGAACCTGACGCAAGAGATCGAGGCTGCTGGTCGACTCGCTCTCCATCCACCACCACAACTACCTTCCCATGTTGCCGAGCGCGCAACACTGAGCCATGAGCATGAGAGCGGCCCGTCTAAAAGACGCAGGACCAGGTTCCACTGGACGACGGAAGAGGACAGGATGCTGACTAGACTGGTTCTACGATATGGCCCGCGCAGATGGCCTTCCATTGCCAAGTTCTTAAATGGAAAAACTGGTATTATTACATCCATCCACCCTTGCGGCATGCGATAATCAAGATGCAGTCAGTATTATACCTCCACCTTATATATATATATATATATATATATATATATATATATATATATATATATATTTCAAATAGGACTTGTATTATACCTCCTTCCATCCCTAAGGAAGGCCAGCCCCTTTTTTGTAGATAACATGACGACTTTAATAGAATACATATACATATTGTATTACAATGTGCAGTTTTAATGTTTGTATTATAATATACAGTTTTGTATGCGGCTTTGTATTGATAATGTGCAGTTATAATACAAACTGTATACACATTCTACTAAAGTGCTCGTGTTTTCTACAAAAAGATGGTGGCCTTCCTTAAGTCAGGAAGGATGCATCCTATTTGAAAGGGCCCCTATATATATATATATATATATATATATATATATATATATATATATATCTCACGGTGTACACTACCACCGTGCGATGCACATATATAGGTGGGAGAGCTTGATTGTCGTAAGCACCCGTGATCCGTCCGTGCGAAGACGACGGCTCTTGGATAACAAATTATAATATATGTATATAACTAACTCGTGTGAAAATTGCAGGAAGATGCTGCTGTGTCAGATGGTTGGATCACCTGGATCCGAGAATCAACAGAGAACCCTTCACCGAAGAAGACGATCGCAGATTGATGGAAGCCCAAAGGAGTCTGGGGAGCAGCTGGGCTTCCATTGCCACCCTCTTCCCCGACAGATCATATAATGCAATCAAGAGACGCTGTTATCTACTCAATGCCCGGCTGAAGAGATCGGCGGACCGTGAGGATCATGAGAGGGCGACGAGCAACAACGGTGGAGACATCAACGGTGAGGAGGCCGACGCCTCTGAAGAAACAGGCAGCTCCGAGGTGCGGCCGTTCTATGATTTCATGGGGGTTGGAGCATGAACATGGATGAGGACCTCAGGGCAGGAACAGGTCCAGGGATTAATATTTCCTTCTGATTAGTCCAATTTGGTCGTATGTGTATCCTGCCAACATCCAGGGAAGAGTACTCATGTGGTCTGTCTTAGTTATATATATGTATGTGCCATCTAATAAAAGGCCATTTCAAATGTGGCTTCTCCTTTAGGCTCTTGTTGTTCACCCTAATATTATATGTTGCTATGTATGTGCTTTTAATGTCCAGCTTTCTTTTATATATATTTATATTATAAATATATAAAATATATATAAGCGAACCTACATTATCATGATACAGCTAGCTTACCTACACCCGCTCCGTTTCTTCTGTACTTATTTTGATTTTTTTTGAAATGAAATCTAAGATGATTTAGATCATTATATATCACCATGATGTCAATCAAAACAAGGCTCTTGTCCATGCTTAAGCATAACCGTCTCACCCAAAGACTGGCTCTTATCCAAGCCCATATGTACCTACCCCTTTGTGGAGGCGGTGAAGACCACCTGCTTAAGCCGTGTCTAGAAGAGGCAGCTTTGGCCCAATTGCTGGTATGCCTGCTCCCTCGAGTGCAGATGCTTCGAGGAGTCGTGTTGCATCTGTATTACTTGGATTGCCCCGAATTGACGCAGGACGCGATCTGCAGTATGAAGCTCGACAATACATAGTTGAATAATAGGACTTTGGTAATATGCAAATCCCGTGTCTCTAGACAATATGACATAAGTTGAGCTACAAACATCAGCTTTGTAGAATTCCACTTAGAATTAGAGTTACAATTTTAGCGGGTAGACAACGACATGTAAACAAAAATGATGTTTGGATCATTACCTGATCGACGATCTTCAAGTCAAGGGCATCCACTACAAGAAATTAGACTTAGGACAATGAACAGTTTGTGTTTTCGTTGCTTATCTTCTGATGTTAAAAATATAACAACGAATATTATTCGTTGCCACACCATCTTTTGTACTTATAATTAGCAACGAATGTCATATTCGTTGTTAAAGATTTATAACGACGATTGTTCCGTTGGCTTATTTGCTAAAATTTATATTAATTGTTGCAAAATTTAAAAACGATTCGAAGAAAAAGTTAACGAGTAGTCGTTGTTATCTGATTCTTTATATCACAAATACCTTTATTCATTGTGAATTTAAAGAAACAAACTAAGAACAATATTCACTGTTATATTTAGCAACGAAAGATAGGATGATGAATATTAGATTATTCATTGCCTTATGCCAGTTTTCTTTTAGTGATCCATGTATGATCACACCATGTGTGTTGGCTCTGTTGTTACGCCAAATTCAGCATGCGCGCCATCTGCAAGGGACTACCTCTCCAAGTAGGTCAATGATGGATGATGGGCTCGGTATGAGGGGAACACTTCTAAGCCAACAACTATAAAAGAATGAGAGGACCGCCTATCTCAACTGCTTCCGCCCTTGATGCAACACACAATCACCGGTACAGATATGCTAAGCAGGTAGCCCAGTTGTATATCTCGCATGTTTCAAGGTCCTCCAGCAAGGGGAGGTAAATAAGTGGCACCTCGTTTCCTGACTTGTTGGGGAAAATAATGCATCATACTAGTTGCATAATATAAGCCCATTTTAATTGGTCTCCTCATTGGCATCGACTAGGAGGGCGGAGAAGTGATCGACCAAATAGTTCATGCGAATGTGTGCTATGTCAATGTTGGGCTTTTTTGGTTTAACACCCAGAAGTCTCTCGCAAAGCCCTGCCCATTTGGAATTAAAGGGAGTAATTATGATGTAAGACAAAGCATGTTTGTAGGACGTAGGTGATAATTAGGAAGAATGCATGGTCAATAAGATATTTAGCAAAGTTTTTAGGGTTAGAGGTAAAAATCCCCAACACTTATACTTGCCTTCAATTTCCTTCTTAGATGTCGTGATTAGTATATTTGAGCAAACAAGCACACACCAACAATCATCACCCTCAAGATTTTACTCGCTTTCAAATTTCCAAATCAGATTATCCTTTTGATAATTAGAAGAGAAAAATGCAATTCCTTTTACAGCAAATGCAACTTTTTATAAAATAATAACCACATTACACGTAATCATGGATAACAAGAAGGCCTTCACGGACGTCTCATTATACCCTACCCTTTCTACTCCATGCATTAATACTAGTAATAACGCTTCCCGTAAATCTACTCCTCTCACTCCCGTCTTTTCTTTCTCTCTCCTCATTATCTTCCTTCCCCTTCTCAAGACTCTCTATCTCTGACCACTTTATATATTATCTTCATCTCGAGGTTACTCTTTCCAAATTTGCTCACTTTCTATTTTCATGGTCTCTCTTCATCGCTTCATATATGTTGTTATCTCTCTCACTCTCTTAATGTAAAGAATTTTATTTTACGTAACTTTAAAACATCCAACATGGACTAAAGTGCAAATAAAATAACTATAGAGATTAATTTAAATATGAAAGAGACTATCCTTATTGCTATAGATTAATCGGTGTCAACATTAACAATCACACGTCTTATGGGTGCAAAACATAAGTGTTGTTCCTCGAAGGTGAGTCGTTGAGATCAATCGATGGGACTGGATCTACCGTCATGTAGTAGATCTAATCCCGCATCAATATTTTGTTGAAAGGAAGCGGATGTTAATCGCATGAAGTAAGCGATTTGTTGCAATAGTATTCTAGTCGATAGTCCTCAATCAGATTTTTGAGGTCTATCTCCCAAACATCTCCAGTATAAATCCTTTGCGGTTACATGACTCTACTTTACAACGAGAGGTAACCATCATGATCCCATGAGGGGAGGTTTAAATGAGGCTCGTCACTTTTACACGAGTAGGTCGATGGCTTCATCTCTCTTTGGGCCCTCCAACATTACAAAGGGTGGGCTCACATATTATGATCCCTTTCTCTCTTTTCTTCTCCTCAATCTCTCTCACTCTCTATCGCTCAAGGCCTAGAGGCAAGGTTGAGGCAATCGCGACACTTGGGAGCATTAACGATTTTCCTCTCCTAGTAAATGTATGAAGCAAAATTAAGGGGACTCCTATTAGTGACAATGTTTGAATACGATAAAAAGGTAGTTTGTATAGGTGTTTTTGCAATACGACTAACTTTCAGGTAAAAGAGAATAATGTTGGATGCGCAAAATCTAACAAGACTTCTTAAAACCATAACTAATCAAGACAAAAGAAGCATTACTCTTGAAATGAAAATCTTAGAGTATTAACATCACAAAAGCTCAAGACTTAAAGTCCAAACCTCAAAAGCTGACAGAGTGAAGAAAAGAAGTCAAGGAAGCTCAAGAATAAGAGGAAAACAAGCCAAGGTCATTATGATAATATTATGAAGTCAGACCATTTACAAAGTTTTTATTATTTTTTAAAAAGTATCTTAAGGTTTTTTATACATGACTGGTACACAAGCAATTTCCATCACACAATAAATCCATTGATCAATCCATTTTTCTGCCAATTGGTTTCATCTTGAATCAAATAATTTCTTCGTTGAACCCAAAATCAATATTCTGGATTCTATTTTTCAATAGGTCAATATTTTTCTTCATTTGGCTAGAATATTATTAAATGGATTAACCATGAAGTCCTTACTGACTACAATCTATTCCAATAAATAAGCATAACACCTTTTTTTGTCTACTACTTAAATTCCAACTAGTTATTGTCCACCAACAACTATTTTTTTATCACCAATGTCTAAATTCTAAGGTAAGTAATTCAGTCAATTAATTTGTTATACTAGTTGACTGGTTTAAATTTTCGTCAGCTGAAATTTCTTTTAGTCGACTAATTTGATCTTAGCCTTTGTTTATCTTCTACCTAGCCGTACTTAATGATATACATTAGTTACTAAACCTTCTTAAGCTTATAAATAAGACTATTAAATCCCGTACACCTTAATTTTGCATAATAATTCATTTCTGTCATCTAAGGGACTTGTGATCGTAATTCTACTCATTTGTGCATGCAAATACTCAATTGCTTAACTGTGTTCTCAAGTGCTCTCAATCTTCATCCTTCTTCATAGAGCATTTCAAGCCTTTTTTGACTTCATCTAAGCTCAAGTAAGCTTGATTATTTTGATTATATGAATAATGTATTATTTTTTTTTCGTTAGCTTGTTGCATAAATGTCCCGTGTTGCGGATTCCTTTTTCCTTGACGAATAAAATCTTCATGGAGGGATGTCTTAGGAAAGATATAACTTGTATGTGAGTTTGTTCTACGATGAATTTGGAATTCATGTCATGTTCTTTAGGAGTAGCATTGGGCCAGCCCAACCCGAAGCCCAACATGTACAGCTCAACGTGGTCCAAGCCCAAAAACAAAATGAGCCTAGCATGGGTTGTAGTCCTTGCCCCTATTTTTTTGGGCTGGGCTTGGTCTGAGGTCAGTCCAAATCCAATGGCCGCTAGCATGCATGGCCCTGTCACAGATCTGCTAGCCCAACTCAGTATTAAGCCCAGTAGTCCAAACCCAATGGCCCACTAGCATGATGGTACAAATTACGCAAGGTGCACTTAGCCCGATCACACAACCTGTGTAAGCCCATGGATCAGCCCATATTTCCTTTGGGTTCTTATCTCCCTCATTGGTTAATTCCTCTCAAAGCCCAACTTTCCAATTCCCCTTCTCAAAACGAAAGCACTAACAATGTAAGTGGTACAACTTCACAATGTCTTCCTCCATCATCTCTGCCATACACGTTGTTGTCACTGTCCACCAGCGTTTTGAGTTGCATGTCGTTACCGTGTTGAGTTGCACGTTAGCATTATGTCGGTCATCTTCCTATGGTGGATTCCATCTTCCATAGTTGCATTCAACAACTAACAACAACAATAACAAATCTTTGTCCCGCATTAAGTAGGGTCGACTTCATAGATTCCTTAACTTCATTCAGTTATAGCTTTGATCATTCTTGAGCTTAGATCTAATAAACTAACATCCTTGGATAGTCTCATTTCAACATTTCTTGTGTCTTCCTCGCCCTATCTTGGTCGGCTCAATATCCCAAGTTTTGCATCTTCTAACTAGTGCATCAGCCGACCTCCAGTGCAAATGGCAAACCATCTTAAGAGATTTTCTCTCATCCTATATCGGAGCAACAACGACTTCTTTCTGATCACATTATTTCGAATTCAATCTTTTCGTGTATGATCACACATCTACCTTAGCATTTTCATTTATGATAATATTATTCTATGCACATGTCTATCGTTCACAGGCCAACATTCAGATCCATAAAACATAGCAGGTCTCATGACTGCTTTGTAATACTTTCCTTTGATTTTCAAAAGGATGTTTCTTATCATATAGAACAATAGAGGTAGAGGCTCCTCTCCACTTTAGTCAACCTGCATTTATTCTATGAGTAACATCTCCATCAATTTTCCCATCATGTTACAAATTTGATTCCAAGTGTCTAAAAGAATCTTTCTTCTGAATGTTATCATCTTGAATTTTCACATCTATTTCTTCACCGCCGCTTTCATCAAATATGCACTCATATATTCGGTTGTAGCTCTACTTATATGAAATCCCTTAGTTTCTAAGGCATGTCTCCAAGTATGAAACTACATATTTTTGTTCTAAATTCTAGAGGATTTCTGACATGCAAAAACATATAAACGAGACATCATTTCATAGAGCTCGTCAAGACCTTTCCAACGAGTCCAAGAATGTAAAATTCGGTGCATCGTAGCTTATGTTATTGATGTTTTAAGATGAATGGTTAAGATCCATATATGAACTCGAATCAGATCCAAACCAGATCTAAATTTCACATATTTTTCTATAATATGAGATGGTAGATTGTCCTCTCAAAAATCTAACAACCCACCATTTCTTTTCTCACCGAAGCGCCACCGGTTTTTTGTCAAAATAGTCGATGGAGAGCTGCAGTCATCGTCACAGAAGGTATTCGGATCGACGATCCGAGACTAGCAATGTGTAGGGGAGCTCGAGGCCACCTTCATGGGCGCATTCTCACTGCGACCGGAGTGTCAAAAATGTTGTTTTCGTGCGAGAGGTCACGAGAGAACATCCACTACAACAAAATTTGGCTACAACAAAATTTGGCTACAACGATGTTTTTTTGTTTCAATTATTTGAGTCCTTTGTTGAATATTATTCTTCAGTTTTTTTTAATTTAGGGAGCCTACAACCAACGTAAAATATAGTTGGATCTATCGGCAATGTGCCTACCGACCCTACTCAAAGTGGGAGAAGGCTATGCCATGTAATGTAATTGGTTAAATTGAGAGTAAATTCAAGTTTTAATCAGGGTTTGTTAGGAAACTTTTCCATTTAGTTTGTAATTTCTCCCCTCCCCACACGAGTCATCGAGAATTTTGCAGTTTTCTTCCACCATAATGGCTTCTCTTTTATTTTAAGTGAGATTATTTTTATTTTAGTTGCATCGATTTCCTTTCTCTCCTCTTCCCCAGATCTTATTTGCATCAACCATCAGTCCATCATGAAGATCTGTAACATACTCCACATCATTGCTTTTGCGGATAACCCCTTACGATGTTTTCAGTTTATGAGGTTTTCCAAGTAAAAATCCCAATACTCCTTATAATTGATAGCTTGCTTGGTCAATTGGGGGTATCGGGAAACCGGCTTGATGAGCTATATTCGAACTTAACTCAATAAGAGCTTGTGAGCCACACTCAAAAAGCTATTGCGTACGAGTTCGAGTTGGATAAATGACTCGCTAAGATTATGAGTTGAGTTCGAGTTGAGCACGAGTCAACTCGCTAACTCAATTTGACCTTTATTTGTTTTTCTATATAGTTTCCATTCCATGTGGACATACATGATGTATGAATAAGGAGAAAATGGCATGAGCATGTTATTTGGAGGTGTGATGTTTGTATGTACTTGTATTATATATCAAATTTTTATAGTTCTTATCAAATTCACATTAATAAATACATTTATATATACTATCAAAAACACTCGAACATTATTATTATTAATGAGATTCCTAATGGATTTAATTGCTTCTTTAAAGAAAGTTCACAAACGATGAATATAAATCAACCTACAAAATGTTCATTAAGAAGCTCGTGAGCCAACTTGGCATTCTCGGACTCGAATCTCAACGAGTCCGAGCTCGAGGCCAAGTTTGACTCTGAGTCAAGACTGACTCGACTCGTTTAACCCGATATACACCCGTAATTTCAATCTACTGGTTGAGACCAGATATTATTACTTAACAAATGGGTACAGAGTTTTTTTTACCGTGAATGTTTTGCTCTTAAGATCATCCATCTGGTTATATGTCATATACCTTCCAATAAATATTCTAAAGAACCCTTGGAACGGGCATGTATCTATCGCATGCACAAGAGACGTTATAATAAAAAGGATTTTAGGTTTGCATTAATATAAGTTCTAAGCATAAATAGTTACATTATTCGCACCAAGAAAGTTGTGCATATGATTACACAACACCAAGAAAGGGGGGGCGGGAGGGGACTTGGCCATCTCTCAATTGATTCTTTATATATTATATTATTATAATAGAATATGATTTAGATACAAATTATAAACAACAATAAGTTGTATATAATAGCCCCCCCATCTCTCATTTACAAACTATATAGATATGGATAGATCTATATCTAATCCGTCATTGTATCCATATCATACAGGTTTTGGCATCCGTATCTGCGTTTGTTTTCAAATGGATATCAATATCGATATCACTTTCACATCAAAAAACATCTATATCCGTATCAGCATATGCATTTTGATATATAAATATTCTTGTACATTTATATTTAACTTTATATAACATAATTATATATCTTCTTTCATCATATTTGGTATGATTATTATGATGTCAACACATTTAGTATATTTTTATCATATATAATCCATGTACATTTAAGCTAATATATAGAATAATATTATTCATATACAATCGATATCTGTTTTATATCAATATCCATTTTTTACATCCGTCAATATCTATATAGACATTCACATTTGTATTTAAAAACAAATAAGGATGTAGGAACGCTTTAGAAACGATATCTCTTTTAAAAACAGATCGATATCCATTTTATATTAATACCCATTATTAAATTAATACTGGTGTTCCATTTAGAAATGCTTAGCTATCGCAATTTTAGTAGCTACAATTAGTTCACATTCTAAACAATAGCGATGGATAAGTACTCTATATGATTCCTCACTAATGATATAGTAATAAACATGGCATTCATCGCTAATTCTAACATAGAAATTATTATGTAACAAATACTATTCATTATTATATACTTAAAAATGGACGAAATATGATAGATTGAAAAAAAATTCTGTATAGGCTCATTTTGTTGTAAATTATTCCCTTTATTGAAGAAATACACTTGACTATTAGCATTTACGTATTGTAAAATGTATACTTTATATCTTTTAAACACTTTCATTTAAAAATAAATAAACTCAACAAAAAGGTAGAATTATTAGGAGCGATGTAATTTTACTTATTTAAAAATCATAATGGTTTAACTTAACATCATGTTAATGAAAATGTATTGTTAATTGAAGAATTTTGTAAGGATCTTTTTCTCGATACAATATTTGTTGGGATATTTATGTGAACTGTAAGTTTACAATAGTATCTTGGTGAAATAAACTTGCAAACACATTTTAATAACTACAATGACAAATAAGAACAAAGATGAATTATATGTAGTCACAATAATTTGGCCCCCCAAGTAAAAATTTATGGCTTTGTCCCTGATTCTGTAAGAAGATTTTATATAACCCCCCAAGATTAGTTCTGTTTCTATAAACTATATACCACCTTTTTGCACAAGAGAAGTATGTCACCGCCATTGTCGCCAAAGAGTAGCTCGGTTATGAGTGAACCCGTACATGTCTGTTACCTGATTATCTTGCGCGCTCCTTCATTTGTTTTTGCAATTTTGCATTTATTTCTGATGCACAATATATGGAAATCCTTCCAAACAAATAAAAAGCATGATATCTTAGCAGTATCTATTCATTAAGTCGTTATATTCAGACAGCAAAGAAAGCATCCTCTCTCAAAAATTAACTTAAACTGAAATATCTTTCGTCAAAATACAGTAAATACGTTACTAATCTTAACTACCATAAATAAAGGTAGACTGGTCATTTTTCAGCTTATAAAGTAGGATTCAGATGGAGAGTAAGAGACAAAAAATTGGAACAGAAATATCATTAAAAAAATGAAGAAAGTCTCGTCGTTGAGTGAAAAATGAGATATTCACGAAAAATCACAATCCTCACCTTGTAACATGATACCAAACAAGAACCCCTTTAATGGTCTGGTGGTAGAAGCAGTGGCTCCCACTTTAAAGGACCAGGGTTCGAATCCTACTAGTAAAAAATTTAAAAAAAAAACATGATACCAAACAGATCAAGTGAAATGCTTCCATCAAAATTAGAAGAAGAGAAGATGAAAATGTGTGATGCCAAAAAATAATAGCTGCTAAAGCTAAAAACTAGATGTGGTATATCAGGGAACAAAACCATGCCTTCTACCGAGATGTAGTCCGGCATCGCTGAGTGTATACATATACAACTATATCTCATCAGAGAAGCATCCGAAATGGTAGGCTAGTGCTGGGTCAGAATTCAGCGTCTTATTTAGCGATGTTGACTGACCTGAAGATGGGACCGTGGAAGAAGACTGATATGGATGGTAAACAGGTGGCAAAGGTAGACCAAAAGACCTATCCATTGCAATCAAGCGTCGGCATTTGCTACATCAATATCGCAACAAATTAGAATTGAAATGCAATACAAGCATAAGCATACCAGACAGATCCTTTTTTAATGGAGAATATATATCATTTACCTGCAAACCTTGCTAAATAAGGTGTGATAGCCGTATATCCAATGCTGCAGATGACAATTAACAAAGATAAGAGCTTATGTTGCATGATAAAATGGCTTTTTTTCATGATCCATTGGATATCAAACAAATCCTATATCAGGAAATGTCAGGTTCTGACTTTTAGTGAGAAATAATCTTTGGCGAGAAGCACAAAAACGGTGTATATTATTGAAAGTTAAATATTGACAAAAGATGAGATGACGTATATATACCAGTAAAGACTCCAGTGCATCCTCATTTTGAGCACACTGAAAATACTGTAATGCCTTATCAGCATGGTCCTGCAAATTGGAAAAGCCAAAAGGAAGAAAAGTATAGCATATTGTAGAAAAGGTGTATTAAGGCATATGGAGAATCAGCATGCATACCGTGATACGCTTAAATACATTGTGAACAGAAGAGCCTCTTGAATGGACGTAGTTGCCACCCTACAAAAATGTGGTTGGTAGGAGCAATTAGAGCAAGCAGACTCTCATATTTTACACATGTAAATCATTGTTTTCTTCGAGGGACAGAGAAAATTCAGAAATAGATTGCAGAAGAAAGAAAAAACATTCGACAACAACATGTATTATTATAGACAATATATGATATCTCAATGAAAAGGACTACCTCCTCAGGAGAGAAGAATGCCAGGGCAGCAGGATTCAAAGAACCAGCTGGATGCACGGCCAACACAGCCCTGAAGACAAAGGGTACAAATAACTCTATCACAGCAACTTGCTCCGTCGAAGTTGAACCCAAAGATCCCATTCTATGTTTAAGATTGTGTTGGTCAATGCCAACGCTACTGGAAAGAGATAGTGAAGAGGCTCTCTTGAACCAATCTAGGCGCTGGTATGTGAAGATTTTTACGTTAGGTGACTCATTCTCAAACCTCATCAAAACATCGGACAGCGTTCTAGATTCACTGGGAGATTCCCTTTGAACATCTGCAAGACCAAGAGTACTACAATGTTTTTTTGATATCTCGAAATCAGTACCAGCGCGATGCCCCGCTGTTTCGGCTTCAAGGTGTGGGAAATAGCGCTTCTTCTGCTCTTTAAATGCTTTAAGAGCTAATCTGAAAATTATAAGGGTCGATGAGTTGAAAAAGACTGCCTACTTTGTTGCTAAATGAACATGATAACATTATTTCGACAACTATGGAAAGAAAATCAAGTAGCATTCACAATAGAGGTTGTTAGAAAATAGGAATGCGGAAGCGTTATCAGAATAACATGATAAAAATAAAATGATAAAGGAAATAAAGAACACGGGATTTTTACGTGGAACCTTACTCCCTAAGGAGCGGGATGAAACCACGGGAGAATGCCACAAATGGTTGATAGTCTATTGTTTTTCTCATCAGATACAGAGGGTGAGGGGCTTCCACATCTTACAACTGGTAGATATGAGACTAAAGCCTTGGATATGGTAAATGAATCCTGGAGAGATCCATTTACCCATCTCCCACATAAGTGGCGCACAACATATACTCCCACATAAGTGAGCATTGCTGGAGCATGCAATGCTCAGCTTGGACAAACAGAAAAAATCTCAACTCACGCTACATGACACTACAGGCAATATCAACTCAACGCGCACAACTGTCAGTTGTTGTCGAGGACGTTGCTTCTCATGCCGTGCAGGTGAGGAGGGCGGATGAGCTGGAGTGTGAGTGAAACTGAATCTCCTTGTCGGAGAGCATGTGCTCTGTACTGAGCATGTCAGAGTCACTCAACTGAAATAAGTCTCCTCGTCGGAGTACTCTGGCCCGCCACAACATATGGACAACTGCTTCATCTCTGAAAGGGCCGAACTGAAAAGCTGTGGAGTGCAATCCTCGTCGGAGTCCACGGTCGCTGGAGAATGGAGTCTGAAAAAGTCTCTTCGTCGGAGAACTGGGTCTTTCCCATACTTGCTCAGAGAACGGTACCCTACTCTGGAGTTCCTATGATACCACATGAAAGCCCTTGCCGAAAAACAAGAATGATGGGGCCCACAAACAAAGATGGCAAACATGTACACATCTGAAAAGAAGATCGCATATATGTGTGTGTCTGAAACTGAAGACTCGGAACCAATCTGACGTCAACTTTGAATATATGAACTGTAGAGTCTGGAAAATCTTGTTGGTCTGAAATCTGACATCTGAATCTGGAACAGACATGTGACTCTATACAATACTCCCCCTTTCTCCCATACTAGTCGGAAAATCAACATCGACCAAGTTGGGAGAAGATAAGATGATGGGGAGAAACATGAATCATGCAATTTTTTTAATAAGTCGTATTATCATTTTCTCTCTTTTTTCGATTTCTCTTCTCACATTTTTTAACAATTTTTTTAAAGTTGTTTCATTCATCATTTTTTACAGTATTTCCCCTTTTTTGCTTTTTTTAAGCTTGCATATGGCTTTTTTTACGTACCTTTCCTCAAAGCAATTTCCTCTCTCTTTTTTTACTTTGGCCCAAATAGGGCCCAAACAACTGTCGCCCCTTTTTTTAAAAAATCATGCGGCCTCATTTTTTTAACTCTCGGTCTCATGGGCCCTTACAGCAACATCAATTTTTCTTTAATAACAAGGGCCATCGGGCCCATCTGTATACCCATAGACTTCTTCAATTGAAGTGTCGCTCGCACCTAGGGTTCCAAAGAACCCAACATCATCGCTGCCCAGAGGAGACGCCGCTACTGGAGATCACACGCTCTGCCCGGAGCTCTGTGCTTTGCGCCTGGGAGGTCGTTGCTTCTTGGGGCGTAGCACGGCCTGGAGTCGCTCCTCCAGCAGCGATTGGAGTAGGGCAGCAGCACCTGGAGAGGCTGGAGCACCACACGGAGCACTTGGACTTCAGGGCTTCTGCGAAGGAGGGCGGCGATCAGGAGAGGAGGATGTCACGCCAACTGCGTGCCACGCTGGAGCGCGTGGCTGATGCCGCCGTCCATGGAGCTTGCCGCTGGAGCGGCTGGAGATGATCTGGAGGGCCGATGGGATCTGGAGCGCCGCGAGATGCGACTGCCAGGAGCAGTTGGAGCAGCGGGGCCTCGCACGAAGGTAGTGTCGCCTAGGGTTGCGCAACTTTGATCTGCCAGTGGAGAACGGGAGTCACCTGGATGGGTTTGATGGAGTCATTGTGCGGCTAAGGCCTCTCCCTTGGAATCGCCTGGAGGCAAGGCGTAGTGCCTCTACATGAAGGACGCCTCTCACACGTAGGAAGCGAAGGAACAGCACCACGATGGTGCATTAGAAGTTGGGAGCGTCGTCTGCCTAGAGAAGATCTCGTGTGCTTCAGAGGCATGATTAGGGTTTCCAACGAAATCCTAGAAATCAAACTGCAGAACCTCCTTGGATGAATCGCAATTCTTGAATGCAGAAATAATCTTTACAAACAAATCTTCAACATCAAAAACGAATCTCGAACAGAAATAAGAACTTGAAATCCTCGAGAATCGGCCCGCTTTGATACCATGTTAGAAAATAGGGATGCGGAAGCGTACAACAACAACAAAGCCTTTTCCCACAATTAAGTATGGTCGGCTACATGGATTCTTCGCCTCCATTCAAATCTATCTTGGGTCAACTCCGGGCTTATATCCACAAAACAAAGATCCCTTTGTACGGTTTCTTTCCAACACTTCTTGGGCCGTCCCCGCCCTCTCTTAGCTGACTCAACATTCCAACGCTCGCATCTCCTAACTGGTGCATCAGCTGATCTTCTTTGGAAATGACCAAACCATCTTAAGCGGTTTTCTCGCATCTTATCCTCGATCGGAGCAACATCAACTTTATTTCTGATTGCATCATTCTGAATCCGATCTTTACGCGTGTGTCCACACATCCACCTCAGCATTTTCATTTCTGCTACAGCCATTCTCTGCACATGTCTATGGTTCACAGGCCAACATTCAGATCAATAGAGCATAGCACGTCTCACGGCTGCTTTGTAAAATCTTCCTTTAATTTTTAAAGGAATTTTCTTATCACAGAGAACAGCAAAGGCTCCTCTCCACTTTAGTCAGCCTGCATTTATTCTGTTAGTAACATCTCCATCAAGCGGAAGCGTATCAGAATAAAATGATAAAAGAAAATAAAGAACACGAGATGTTTACGTGGAACCCTACTCCCTAAAGAGCGAGATGAAGACACGGGAGAATGCCACAAAAGGTTGATAGTCTATTGCTTTTCTCATTAGATACAGAGGGCGAGAGGCTTCTTATATAGCCCTCACTGAGTCTCCACATCTTACAACTGGTAGATGTGGGAGTAAAGATTTGGATGTGGTAAATGGATCCTGGAGAGATCCATTTACCCATCTCCCACATGACATAAGTAGTGCACAACATATACTCCAACAGAGGTGTAATGAGCTAAAAGTCCAGATAGAGATACCAGAGCCAAGTACTTCATTAGGGATTGTTGGGAGAAAACAAGAGCATATTATTCCTGATAACCCTAGGCTCTCTTATATAGAGAGCCCTATGGGTAAATTACATAAAGCAGGTACAGAGAAATAAAATGATGAAACTAGTACATATAGAATATAAGATTATGTAAATATTTCTACATTCCCCCTCAAGCTGGAGCATAGATGTCAATCATACTCAGCTTGGATGAATACTTCAGGAATGACCCTTTGAGTAATGCTTTTGTAAATATATCTGCAGTTTACTCTCCTGAACTGACATGTGATATAGATATCAACCCCTTCTGAATCATATCTCTTGTGTAATGGCAATCTACCTCAATATGTTTAGTCTTCTCATGGAATGCAGGGTTGTTTGCAATAAACAGCGCAGCTTGATTATCACATTGTATTTGCATAGGTAGAGGAACTTCTATGTGCAGATCTGCTAACACCGCTCGAACTCACATCATTTCGGTACTCGCTTGTGCCATGGCCCTATATTAGGACTCGGCGCTTGATCTAGCCACAACGGTTTGTTTCTTGCTTTTACAAGAAACAAGAGAACTGCCAACAAATACTGCAAAGCCTGACGTGGACTTCCTGTCCCTAGGACACCCTGCATAGTCAGCATCAGCACATGCGGATACAGTGAGAGTTGCTCCTTTCCTGAAAAGCAATCTCGTTCCTGGAGACGATTTTAGATATCTCAATATCATGTGTATAGCATCCATATGTACCTGTCGAGACTGCTCCATAAACTGGCTTACTCAACTCACTGCGAAGGTGATATCCAGTCTGGTAATAGTAACATAAAGAAGCTTTCCCACCATCTCTCTGTATCTCCTCTTATCGACTTCATATGTATCCCCATGGTACAGCTTCATGCTAGGATCCATAGGAGTAGTAGAGGGTTTGCACCCAATCATGCATGTCTCAACAAGCATATATGTAACATATTTCCTTTGGGTCATCACAAGACCCTGTGCATTCCTAGAAATTCCAATCCTAGGAAATACTGTAAGGTGCCCAAATCCTTAGTAACAATCTAATTGCCCTAAAAATCTTTTGCCATCTTTATTCCTTGCTCATCATCTCCTGTAACAATTATATCATCCATATAAACCATGATGACAACTATCCCTCTAGATGTTCTCTGCACAAATCCTTAGTAACAAACTGGTTTCAGAAGCTCTCAGGTGACGAGCAACATGAGAGAATGTATCCAAATAATCTATATCATAGGTTTGAGTAAACCTCCGTGCCACCAATCTTGCCTTGTACCGATCAAGACTCCCATCGGCATGATATTTAGTAGTAAATACCCATTTGCAACTGACAATAGAGGCACCTGTAGGAGCAGGCACCAAGCTCCAAGTACCACGTGATTGCAGGGTCACCATCTCTTCCTCCATAGCTAAACACCAGCAGCTATCTTTCAAGGCATCCTGATAAGTCCTTGGAACTTCTTCAGCAGATAGAGCAACTGCAAAGTTGTGAAAGTCCCATGTCAGGCGATGAAAGGACACCTGTGAAGCAATTGGATATGAAGCATAGGTACGCTTTTGCTTCCTAATAGCAATAGGTATGTCCATGTCCTCAGGAACCTCCTCCAGCAGTGATCCCTGTACAAAATTATCGCCATTCCCATCGTTAGAAACCATGTTATCAGGACATACCTGGGACATGCTGGATGATTGGCCATGACCATGAGCAGTAGCTGATCTACGGGTATAGTACTTGGGTAAGGGTGGAACGGACTGCACGGGCGGTTGTGTAGAGGGGACTGGTGGTGGTGGTGGAGGAGGTGGAGGTGGTGACGGTGGCGATGGTGACGGTGGTGGTGGTGTAATAGTAGGAGAAGACAACGGACTAGGAGGTGGAGGTGGCATGTAGATTTCGGTATCAGATTCTGAAGAAGCCAACCTGTCACATGTAGGAAAGAAATATATACGAACTCAAAAAATGTGACATCGGCACTAATATAGTATTTCCTCTATAATGGATCATAGCATTGATACCCCTTCTGCGTCCTGGAGTACCCAACAAACACACGTTTGACAGCTCTAGGAGAGCTTGTTAAGACCTGGAGTCAATTGGTGAACAAAAACAACCGAACCAAAGACACGAGAAGTAAGAGAGAACAATTCCTTCTCAGAGAAAGCCATAGAGAAAGGAATTTTCTCACCCAAGATCGACGAAGGCATACGATTCACAAGATAATATGCGGTAAGAACCGCATCACCCCAAAACGAGTGTGGTGCACAACTCTGAATAAGAAGGGTCCGAGTGACATCAAGTAAATGTCGGTGCTTTCTCTCGGCAACACCATTTTGCTAAGATGTATAAGCACAAGAAGTTTGATGAATTATACCACGGGAAGATAAAAAATGTGAACTAGAACGAGTACAAAATTCCAATGCATTATCAGTCCTGACAAACTTCACAGACGCAGAGAAGACATTGCGCACTTCATTAATAAAGGTTTTGATTACATCCCCCACTTCAGATTTATTCTTCAATAGAAAGACCACGACAAACGAGAAAAATCATCTATTGCAACCAGATAAACATGGTGTCCCTGATGATCAGGAACACGACTTGGCCCCCAGATATTGACATGAAACAACTCAAATAGAGAGCCATTGCTCCGACTCTGACGACTGGGAAAAGTTGACCGGTGATGCTTTCTCAACTGACAAGCTTCACACTGAAATGAGGAAGTAGGAGAAATCTACAGCAAAATGTGATACATCTTCTGGAGAGAGAGATGACCAAAACGTAGATGCCACATATAGGGAGAGACTGATCCGGTTGATTGATAGGAAGCTCATGCGAAAGGTGTGCGCCTATAAAGTCCGCCCTGCTCACAACCACACCCAATCACGCGGCCCGTAAGGATGTTCTGAAAAAAAAGAGAAGATGGGTCAAATATAGCTCGACAGTGTAAATCCTTTGTAAGTTGGCTAATAGACAACAGGTTCATAGAGAAATCCAGAGCATGTAACACATTCTGTAGACGCATTGAAGGCGTCAAGGAAATCTCCCCCTGTCCTGCGATCGGGGAGTGGTCCCATCGACTATCATTACTATCCGTCCTGGAGGGACTTACCTGTATGTTGTTAGCTTCTCTCTGTCGCCACATAAATGGAGTGTCGCTCCGGAGTCACAATCCATTCTTTAATCTCAGATCCATGACAATAGGTAAAAGCATAGGGACTACCTGATGTACTGGCAGAAGCGGATGTACTAGCAGAAGCAGAAGGTGCTACATCTGAATGGCCTCTTGGAGATGAGGCAGGAGGCATGATATCTCGAAGTCTGGCGACGAGATCATCAAATCTCTGATCTGAGGTCGTAGGTGGAGGGGACTCAACTTGCCCTGCTCCTCGCGCTGATGCTGGGAACCCATACTTAGAATAACATGTATCCTCTGAATGATCAGGACGATGACAATAAGTACAGGGCTGACGAGTTCGACCCCCTCTACCACGGGGTCCACATCCACGGAAGGATGAAACACCACCTCTGCCTCTAGATGTTGTCATTGCCGAAGAGGTCTGATCATCCTGCTAAGTCGACGGAAAGCTTCCTCCATTGGAGGAATAGTGGCATCCGCAAGGATCTGAGAGCGGGCAGCATCATATTCTGGATCAAGTGCAGCAAGGAATACACCAACAATGGTAACATTCATGTAAGTCTTCTGCTGCTCAGGAGTAGCTGTCAGAGGCATGAAGCTGTGAAGCTTCTCAAACATTCCGCGCAAGGATGTGTACAGTGAGTGTAAGGGTCTTCCGTTCTGCTTGATCGTGAAAATATCATGACGCAACTGAAGAATCTTGGTCTCATTCCGTGCCTGAGAGTAGGTTGCAGCCAGAATATCCCGCATGGCCTTGGTCGTGGGCTGATGTAACACGTCATTGGCGATCTCGATCGTCAATGTACTTGACAGCCAGACTTTAACATATACGTCGTCTGCCTCCCAAGAGGCGCGAATCCATGTTTTCTCCACCGGTTCATCATCGATAAGAATATGCTTCTTGTCGTTCGACTTCATGGGACTCATGAACAGCATGGCCCAGAGTTCATAGTCCATCCCGTCTATCTTGACAATTGGTGTTGGACCTCTGAAGGCACTTGTGGCGGGTACATCTACTTTGTTGTCTGACATATTACCGAACGAAGATCACAGGCATATTGTAGACCAAAGATAGATGTCTACACAAACATGTGAGGATTCGATTGTATATGTAGACTTATGCAATCAAATCCATCATCCGAGGAAGACTCGAGATGCAACGCACGCCGAGGGTGGGGGGTCGACGCACGCACGGGACCGGCACTTAGCGAGGGTGGCGCTTAGAGGGGGCGGCGCACGCCGAGAGGAGGGGGCGGCGCATACCGAGAGGGCGGGGCGGTGCACGCCGAGAAGAGGGTGTCGAGAAGGGGCGACGCTGAGAGAGGGCGCCGAGGGGTGGGGGTGCGGCAGCGCACGTGTGCACGGTAAGGAGGGCGTCGGGAGGAGCTGGTGGCGTAGGGAGGAGGGGGGCGGCTGGTGGGGTTAGGGTTAGGATTAGGGTATACGAGCTCCGGTCTAGGACCGCCGCTCTGATACCATGTTGGGAGAAAACAAGAGCATATTATTCCTGAGAACCCTAGGCTCTCTTATATAGAGGAGAGTCCTATGGGTAAATTACATAAAGCAGGTACAGAGAAATAAAATGATGAAACTAGTACATATAGAATATAAGACTGTGTAAATATTTCTACAGGGATGTCTACCGAAAATCACAAGAGGGAAGAATTATGACATTAATCTGCAGACAATCACTCCCACTCTCTAATCAAGATGGTGGAAAACCAAGAACTAGTGGTTTCAGCAAGAAAATCAAGATACAGTTTAAGAAATCATATCAAAAAGTCAAAAAAAACTTGAAACACGTTATTGACGAGCTTATATTAGATACTGACCGATTCTGCTTTTATTTTCTTTTCCACTTCGAAAAAAACTGAAAGATGATCGTTAGAGGTAATAAATGTCATCCATGATACATTAATAAAAATTATATGGTATACAAAAGCAGATTTCAGAACAAAAAACACCTCCCAATATCCCTGTAACAAGGAGGATGGCATGCGTTAAATACGTTTTTTTAATGAATGCATTTAATATGATGTCATTGCTTTGCAACTAAATGTCCCATGTCACAGCAAAAGGTTCTGCTATTCCAGTCCCACGTCGCCGCACATGTAAGAGGCCAGGAAACCACCTTCTTTGTCCCTTCCGAAAGGATGAGCAGAACACATCTCTAGAGTCAGTCTCCAGCCAAGAAACGCTCAAGAGATGCAACCAACCACGCCCGCATCAAGTGATGATCAATATCCTCATAGTTGGATTTGGGAAAAGGGCGAGTGATGACCGCATCCAGCATCCATTCGCTCAATCCCAATGACTCTAGTAATAAGATATTTCCATTACAACATCCACATCAGGACTTTGACCTTAGGAATGTAGAACGATTTGTTGACCAAGTGGCCAAGAACCGTCGCCACCCGATCCAGGGGGGCGGCAGTTGCGGCGTGGCCGGGTCGCAAGGAGGACCGCAACCGCCGGGCGTGGGGGAGGGGGCGGACTTGGCGAGGGGTGAACACGCCCCTATAAATCTACCTCACATGGGAAGAAGATCATCATCCGAGAACAACCTCGCCATAGGGAGCCCCCTCTCATTCTCTCCATCTCTCCCTCTCTCTATTCTCTCTCGTTCAAGAAGTAGAAGGTGAAGACGCCGACGTACCTCGACTCGATCCTTGATTGGTATCAGAGCTTCTCGATGTAGCCGACGCTACCGATCGCCCACGCTCTTGGCCATCGTCGCGGCAGTCTACCCTCAAGTCTCTCGGCGCTGCCATTGCTATTGTTTTTGCCCTGGAACCCTAAAAGGTGTCGAAACCCTAAGGAGTCCATATTCTCTTTATTTTTTTTACATTATTACATAATTGCCCTTGTCTTTTCTCTTATTACGTGAATACCCTAAGGGTGCGTTTGATTCGTGGGTTATCTAGGGGTGGATAACCCGGTTTTGTGTTTGTGTGTTTGGTTGGTGGGATAAGGGTTGGGAGGGTTTGTGTGATGTGATTGTATTGGAATTTAAAAAAGTTGGTAGTTATTATGATATGATTGTATTGAAATTTGAAAAAGTGGGTGGTTGTTGTGATGTAATTGTATTGAAGTTTGGAATAGTGAGTAGAAGTTGAGTATTTTATGATTTTTAGATGATATGATGGTATAATATATATTTTTTTGGTTGGAAAGAGAGTGGGCCCCACTAGTGGGTTGGGAATATGGGTTTTGGGGGGTAACCCACCCAAAGTGGGGGGTAACCCCCCAACCAAACGCACCCTAAAGGAGCAGTTGCTATTGTTTGTGTGCGTGCTCCTGTGAGCACCTTTTTTTTTCTTTTGTTTTAAATAGGTTCATTGCCGTAAAAAGAAAATTGTTGCAGTTCGTGTTTTTTTTAAGTATGCACACTGCGTTTAACGTTTAATTACAACCTTTAAAAAGGGAAACAAGTTTAAAGAATAGTTTTTTTTTAACGTCATTCTCTGATATCTGCCACCCAATTTTTTGTTATTAAGCATTTTTTTTGTTATTAATCACGTTTTTTTGTGTGTTGGTCATTTACACTGTTTTCTTTATTGACCCATAATTTTTTTTTGATAATATTGGAAGTCTGTTAATAGTTTTTTTATTAGATCTTCAAATGTTTTTTTTGGGAAACGGGTCATACTTTTTTGATACACGTGCTGCATTTTTTTTGGCATTCAATTCTTAAGATTGTTCACATTTTCTTAATCAGGCCCGATTGTTGCCGTTTAAAGAGATTGTGTTATTTTATTTTGTGTGCAAGCATATACTTTTAATAGTACTAAAATATCTTGATTGAGTAGCCTAGATTAAAGTCGCAATTTCAATTGCTTGTCCTTGTTTAATTAGTAGAAAACCCCTTGCAACTTTCTGAAACTAAAAAAAAACTGCAAGTATTCCCCACTTGTTGAGAAAGAAACCCTTTGCCGAATTGCAAACAACGTTTTTTAAGAATCTCATTACTTAACATTAATAAAATAGGCCACGCCCTAAATTTTTTTTGTTTTGCATAACTAGTTAATCCTACATCCTCATTAACTTTTAGGTACTTTGTCGGATGAACCTCATTGCTTAACTTTTGTGCAATAGGCTTCACTTTCAACTTAATCATACTTAATAGTCGTTCTGTTAATTTTAGAAATATTTACTTATTCTCATACAAATCTTATATTTGTCCAATTAGATCAACAAAAACGACAAGCAAGATGATTGCCACTGAGGTAGGGAAAATTGAGTACCTGAATGGTACTAATTACGAATTGTGGAGTAGAAAGATCTACTATGGCCTGCTACACGATAGCATACACACTATCATAGACAAACCTGGCCCAATCTTATCTGAGAATCCAACTGTGGATGAAATTAGGTCTCGCGAACAGTGGGAGAAAATAGATAATAGGGCTAGGAGCTTTATGCTGACCCATATGGATCTGAACCTGATTCGGGTCTTCGAGACCTGTGAATCAGCTTACGAACTCTGGACCGCGGTTAAGGACAAATACCACTCCAAATCGGAGGTGAGCGTCCAGCTTCTTCTACACAAGTACAACTCGTGTAGAATGAAGGAATCTGAAAGCGTCCTCGAGCACGTGAACAAGATGATCGTGATGGCCAAGGATCTTGTGGATGCTGATTGCGCGATTCCGGAGAGGATGCAAATCGCGGCCATACTAGGAAGTCTCCCTCCATCATTCGACATGGTTGCCACATCTCTGAGAATGAATGGCAACATTAAGTCTGTGACGGACTTACCTGCACAGTTGGCAATTGAGCAGGACCTCTCCAAACAAAGATCGAAAGCTGAGATCTTTGAGGTCGAGGAGGAAGAAGAAGCGAATGTCGTGCACGCGAAGAAAAGGCTAGGCCCCTCCAAGGCGAATTTCAATGGAAAGAGTGGGAAATACCCACGCGGCTCTTGCTACGGTTGCGGCAAATATGGCCATTTCAAGGTCAATTGCCCCAACAAGAAGAAGCCGGGAAATTCTAAAGTACCTGAAAATAAAGGCAAAAAGAAAATGGAATTCGCGGCTGTCGTGGAATGCAACTCTGTCATCACGGACAGTGATGGATGGTGGATCGACTCTGGAGCAACCAGACACATCGCCAAGATGAAGGAAGGCCTGGTGGACTTCGAGGAGCTGAGCAAAGGCGAATAGAGGATCTTCATGGGGAACAACACCTACTTGGACGTGGAAGGTGTTGGGACATACAGACTTGACCTAGGGGATAGCATTATGGTACTGAATGATATACTATATGCCCCAAGGATACGTCGGAACCTGATATCTGTCCCAGTGCTGCTCAAGAAAGACTTTGAAGTTAGGTTTTATAATAAGCGTGTGTCAATAGGCAAGAATAAGAAAGTCTATGCAATGGGAAAGTTTGTGCCCAAGCATGACTTGTTTTGTCTTCCTGTAATAACTTCTAGTGAATCAATGAATGTCTCCTCTGATTATTCCTTGTGTTATTTGTCTGATTATGACTTGTGGCACATGTGACTGGGTTATCCAGGAAATTCTAAGATGGATCAAATGATTAAGGCAAATTTGTTGCCTAAGATCACGGGTGCAAGGACGTTGCCCTGCGAACACTGTCTGACCGGTAAAATGACGAGAAGACCCTTCTCAACCGGAATTCGGTAAACGGAGTTACTAGGTTTGATCCATTCAGACATATGTGGACCACTGAGCGTCAGCACACATAGAAATAAGGAATATTTTATAACATTCATTGATGACTATTCGAAGTTCTCCTATGTCTATCTCTTAGGAAGAAAGTCGGAAGCACTTGAAACATTTAAGAGATATAAGACGGAAGTGGAGACAAGATTGGGAAAACCAATCAAGACTCTTAGGACAGATAGAGGTGGGGAATATACCTCAAAGGAATTTGAGGATTATTGCATTCAAGCAGGCATTCGTAGGCAGACTACAATGCCATATACACCACAGCAGAATGGTGTAGCAGAAAGAAAGAATCGAACTTTGATGAATGCAGTAAGGTGTATACTTTCACACTCAGGACTCTCAAAGAAATTCTGGGGAGAGGCAGTGTTGACTACGAACTATATACAGAATAGGATTCCCACCAAGTCCGTAGAATCAACGCCATATGAAATATGGAATGGCAGAAAGCCCGAATTAGGCCATCTCCGGAAATGGGGATGTGTTGCACATGTTCTGGTACCAAGTCAGCTTAGGGACAAGCTAGACTTCAGGACATTAAAATGCAAGTTTATTGGATATAGTGAGAATTCTAAAGGATATAGGTTCTTTCATGAAACTAAAGGTCTGATCGAAAGTCGTGATGCAACCTTTCTTGAAATTCATCAAGAAAAGGAGCATGAAGTAGAGGAATCGGATCCTCTGATTGTCTTACAAGACAATGAAGACGACTTGAGCATTAGACAAGAACTTGAGGATGATATCGATCATCCAAATGTAGAAAATGGACCTATAGAACATGATGATCCTTTAGAGGAAGTGGGTGGACCCACACAACCCACGAGTATAATCGGCAACAAGAGACCCAGAACACGGCCCGCATTGATGGAAGATTACCATTTCTATGGATGTGAGGCGTCGTGCTACACCGTGGATGAGGATGTCGCGGATTGTACAGATCCCATATCCTTTAATGAAGCTATGGCTTCATTTGAGTCGGAATCATGGTCGGCCGCCATGAGAGATGAGTTGGACTCAATCAAGCGAAACGGTGTTTGGGAATTATGTGATTTGCCAGAAGGTAGGCAATCCATAGGATGTAAGTGGGTATTCAAGAAAAAGTATCGAGTTGACGGTATTGTTGATAAATACAAAGCCAGATTAGTTGCCAAGGGTTATACTCAGCAAGCTGGAATAGATCTCCAGGAAACCTACTCTCCAGTGGCTAAGTTTGCATCCATTCGGATGATCTTAGCCATAGTCGCATATATGGATTTGGAATTATTCCAAATGGATGTGAAGACGGCCTTCCTCAATGGAGAATTAAGGGAGGAGATTTATATGCGACAACCTGATGGATCTCAGGTTGAAGGTCAGGAGAGAAAGGTTTACAGGTTAAGAAAGTCATTATATGGCTTAAAACAGTCTTCACGGCAATGGTATCTCAAATTTCATGAGAAAGTTATTCAATTTGGATTTGTTTCAAATAAATTGGATAACTGTGTGTATGTCATGAAGAGTGGGAGCAGGTTTGCAATCATGTCATTGTACGTAGATGATATTCTGCTCGCAGGTAATGACATACAAATGCTCAATGAAATCAAGCAGAAATTGAGCAATGAATTTGAGATGAAGGACATGGGCGAAGCATCCTATGTTCTTGGAATTCAAATAACAAGAGGCGGGGACTCAAGGACATTGAGCCTTAGTCAGGAGAGATATTTGCATACTGTATTAAGGAGATTTGGAATGCAGAATAGCACTCCAGCTCCAACACCACTTGTGATGGGAAAAAGACTCAGTAAGAGTCAGTGTCCCGGAAAGGGGCAGAAACCTTTAAATGTACCATATGCACAGGCGGTAGGAAGTTTAATGTATGCAATGATGTGTACTCGACCTGATTTAGCTTATCCAGTAAGCTTAGTCAGTAGATATCAAAGCAATCCCGGTCCAGCACATTGGGAAGTTGTAAAGAGGATTCTTCGATATCTGAAAGGGACAGTACATCTGAAACTTGTGTATCAAGCAGAATCGCTTGAGGTAGTAGGATACTCCGATGCTGATTTCGGAGGGGATGTGGATGATAAAAAATTCACATCAGGTTATCTGTTCATGTTTGGTGGTGCAGCCGTTTCTTGGGGTAGCAAGAAACAAGGATGTGTATCTCGACATACACAGGAGGCTGAGTACATTGCATGTAGCATGGCCACCACTCATGCTGTATGGATCAGGCATTTTCTAGAGAACCTAAGCCTCGAATTGGTCAAAGGGCCAATTGAAATGTATTGTGACAATCAAGCTGCGATAAGCTTGATCAATAGTGGGGCTAATAGTTCTAAAGGAAAACACATTGAAATCCAATATCACTATATACAAGATATAGTGGCGAAGCAAGAAATCACGGTAACCTACATACCTACCAGTGACATGTTGGCTGATTCCCTTACTAAGGGAATAGTAGCAGGAACATACATTAAACATGTTGGTTTAATGGGACTCAGGAATGTTTGAGTCAAGGAAGAGGTTTCATAGATAATGATCCTCACATGATAAATCTCCTTGTATATACTACACGGATAGTGGGAGTATATATGTCTTGACCACTTTGGTCAAGTGGGAGATGTAGAACGATTTGTTGACCAAGTGGCCAAGAACCGTCGCCGCCCGATCCGGGGGGGTGGCAGTTGCGGCGTGGCCGGGTCGCAAAGAGGACCGCAACCGCCGGGGCGTGGGGGAGGGGGCGGACTTGGCGAGAGGTGAACACGCCCCTATAAATCCACCTCACATGGGAAGAAGATCATCATCCGAGAACAACCTCGCCATAGGGAGCCCCCTCTCATTCTCTCCATCTCTCCCTCTCTCTATTCTCTCTCGTTCAAGAAGTAGAAGGTGAAGACGCCGACGTACCTCGACTCGATCCTTGAAGGAAAGGATTTAGCTTGCCAAATGCACCAACATTCTTGGTAAGAATAGGTCCTAACTGATCCCAGGGTTAAAGTTTATTATAAAGATGATTTCCACGTATCTCAGCAATCCCTTCTACCAGTCTACATTTTGACACTGTCAAGGCTAGTAAATATTACCAAAAAGTCTGCAAAATGTTTATCGAATAATGTAGCAGCGAACTTGGGGCGGAAACATTTGTGTGTTTCCCCATTTTTTGCCTTGAAAAAACTACGATAAATTACAATTTAGGTCCACATCTATGGGTCCGATCCCAAAATGGGTCCCGATCTTTAAATTGTAACGATTCGGGTCCCGGGACCATTTAGGAAACGGAAATTTTGGGGTTCATGATGAATATGCCCTTGTCGGGAAGGGAATAGGGGTTGGGTTCCAACTATTAAACAAGGGCATATTCGTCATCAATCCGAAAAAGTTCATTACGTTAGCAGCCCTGGGACCCGAATCGTTACAATTTAAAGATGGGGACCCATTATGAGATCGGACCCATAGATGGGAACCCAAATTGTAATTTACCCAAAAAACTAATGGAGCAGAGTAAGTCAAGGCCCATGTTCCACAAGCCTCCACCAATATCGCCATAACCCCGTTTCTTCACCTCGACAGAAAAAAATAATTGAACACCATTGTCCAGTGTCTCCACCACCATATTTCAAACAAGATCAGAATGTCTTTCACTCCGTTCATAAAGAGAGAAGCCCTTGGTGATAGTCTGGCCTGATCCTCCATATTAAAGCCCTGTCATAACCACAGCAAATGAGTGAACTAAAAAGATCACCACCATTTGCCAACAACCTCATTGCACACTCAACAAGCATGGCTAAATTCCAAGTTCAGAGATCTCTAATAGGAAGAATACCCTCCATAACTACTTTATGCACTCCCTAATGAACCACCAGTAGACTGTAGAATGCCACTTTCCAATATTCCTGCTTCAGTCCAGAGAAACAGTATTTTAAGGGGTTCAAGAATCTTTCCAACCTTTAGTGGCATCCTGAAGATGGTAGGGGACAGCACCCATGTCAGCAACACCGAACTGCCCCCTCGGGGTAGGGTCCTTGAGTTCCACCGCTTAAATTACCCTTGACCGGCCCTCTTAAGCATGGACCCCAATCAAACCCATCTCGCTTCAGTCCAGAGAAACAGTCTTTTAAGGGGTTCAAGAATCATTCCAACCTTTAGTGGCATCCTGAAGATGGTAGGGGACAGCACCCATGTCAGCAACACTGAACTGCCCCCTCGGGGTAGGGTCCTTGAGTTCCACCGCTTAAATTACCCTTGACCAGCCCTCTTAAGCATGGACCCCAATCAAACCCATCTCGCTTCAGTCCAGAGAAACAGTCTTTTAAGGGGTTCAAGAATCTTTCCAACCTTTAGTAGCATCCTGAAGATGGTAGGGGACAGCATCCATGTCAGCAACACCGAACTGCCCCCTTGGGGTAGGGTCCTTGAGTTCCACCCCTTAAATTACCCTTGACCGGCCCTCTTAAGCATGGAACCCAATCAAACCCATCTCCATAGCAGCATCCCGCAGAGGAATCCCCAAGTGATTGGGAGGACTTCCCACCAACAACTTCATCCGTAGGAAACAGAATAGAACCAGATTTCATATGCCCCAAAATCCAAAGGGAATTTTGTATCAGTTTTCTCAAGCCCTCTTTGATTAAAGAACACTACATCGTCATCATCACGTTGTAAAAGAGGGAACAATGTGGCAACGCCTCCTATAGTCAAGCCACTATCCAAGCATGTCTCACGAACGCCCAGCAAACCAACCACCGGGGCCAGCACTTCATAAAACAGAAGTGGGCATCGCTATTCCCCACACCTTTGCAGTTGAAACCAACTGCATCAGCCTCTTAATGAAATCCCAAATTAGGAATTCGATCAAAATAGATAAATATATATGAATGAATTAAAATAATGTATTTTTTTAATTTGATGGCAAATTAATTTAACTAATTATATAACCAGGAGTTAGGTTTGGTTAACATTTGATTTTGACTTATTTTCTTTTATGAAGTCCACCGTCTACTATATAAAGGGGTCAAAATGCTTTTGGACGAAAACAATCATATGAAATTAAAAAATTGGAGTTTGACTTCAATATCCTTTTCTACCTTGCATTTTTTGTGGAATCTAACCCTAACTCCATTATTCCCTCAACCTGCAAAGCTTGTCTCGCTCTTATACCTTCTCCTCTCATTTCCAACTCCCGGTTGCATCAATTGGTATCAAATCATGGAGTATGAATTCTCATGATTCGGTGATCCTATTCATTTGAGCAAGCAAAGCTCCTACAAGAAGCCAAGCCTTCACTAATGTGAAGAAGGAGCGAGGTTGACCTCCCTCCCCCAAGTCCCCGACTCCCAGATGAGTGGGGTGTGATGTAACCTAATTGTGGTCTACAGGAGACATTCGACAAAGGAAAAGCTTCCAAGAACTCTGTTGACCCAAGAAACCAATCAATTCTTGATCGAAATCCAGTGTTTCTCAAGGTATAGCGAGTATCAATGGCATCAAGGACCTCCATTTGCAACTCTGTTATCAGCTCCGCAAAGTCATCTGAGCCTACATCATGTCCTCCCCAGAATCTTGGACGATCTGTAGAAAGGAGGGAAACAATGGAGTCTCCCCCCCAACAAGCCATGGCACTCCATGGTATTGCTCTCTAATATCCTACAATTCAGCCCACAAGTTCCCCCTGATTGAGGGGTCATTTGGTCCATACGCACATGAGATTAAAAAACAGACTCCTTTTCGAATATCTATAAGTACCGAGATAACATGGGCCCCTTTAACTTCTACCACTACGCTATAAAAATCACCTTTCCAAGCAATACAGGAGCCCCCTACACTCCCACAACATCTAAAGCAATGAACTCAAACAAGCTATCGGTTCCCAAAGAGCTCCAAAGCCGATCAGTCCAGTCTTGAAGCTTCATCTCTTGCAACAATACAATATCACAGCTCCACTCGATTAATATAGAAACCCAATCAATCTTCTTTTCCTAGTCCCCTAACATTCCACATTAGGACCTTCATTTAGAATGGTTTTTCCCTCTCATCGCAAGGGCCACACCTGCCATCTGAGCTATAACTTTTCTAAGCAGCAATTGGGCTTCAGGAGACAGCCACCTCCTTCTTTGTTGCATCTACCTCTTCCTTGGACTCCCCAGAACACGTTCTTCCTCCCCTCATTTTCTTCTTTCTCTTTCTGTATCTTTTTCCCTTCTTCCATAGCAAGTTGTTTCCCAATGACGAGCTAGGCGAGGATGGAGCAGCACGCAATCCAACCCTCGAAACCTCAAGCAAAATCAAAGGGAGATGTTGACCAGTCCCACCAAGCAGCAATGAAGGCATCCTACCTCTTGAGGCTTCTCGATCTGGAGTAACATGTGTCTTGATTCGTCGTTGTGGGGGCTCCCTCCTCTTGAAACGTACCCAAGTCTCCAACAAAGAAAGGTCCACCTTTTAGTAAAGGCAGCTTTACCGGATCCGAGAAGATAAGAGGATCCAGTTGCTCTAAGATCCAGCATTGAGTCAACCCAAGAGACCCAAAGATAGCCCTACAGGCTCCGAATCTCCAACAGTGCTATGTGGATCCGAAAGAACCAATAGACTCATGAAATGGGTCTGATCTAACAAGATTTGAGAACTCGTTTGAATCCATTCAAATAACGAAGCCAAAACCCTAACGCTCCAAAAAAGCATCTCCGAAAAGCCCTAAAACTCCAAAAGCCCAAATTCCCATTTCAATCTTCAATCCTTCCCTAATTTAGGGATTCGAAACCCCTTGGAGAGAAATCCGAACAAGTGTTTCGCTCCTCTCAAATAGCGGCGGCAGCGGTCTGAGAAGGGAAGCCATAGACGGTGGCAGGATGAACGCAGTTGAGGTCAAGGGCAACGCGTGCGGCAGTGACGATGATCTCGGCATGAGGTGTTGGCAAGAAGACAATGTTCCAAATTTCACGAAATTTCGGCGAAATTTCATTGAAATTTCGGTTTTGACACTCCACCGAAACCGAAATCGAAATCTCGATATAGACCCTTCCTTCAAAAATCTAGATCGATTTTGATCGAAATTAGCAAATTTTCATCGAAATTTCGAAATTGTTTCGTTTTTTCAACATTTCGAAACGAAATCGAGATTTAAAACCTTGCATGCAGGGCTGGGAGGAGTCGTGTATGTCTCGTAGTGCTAGGGATGGGTCTACCACGGTGTCGGCGGCAGGGGAGGAAATACCATCGTTGGCGACGACGGTGACTGTCGCGGAGGCAGCACAGGTGGCACGCAAACCGCAAGCGAGGCATGGCACCCCGGGAGTAGCCCCTCGGCGGGCGGAGGTGTCGGCTACCTCTCGAGCGGTGCTCGCAATGGCTTTCTGGTCTGTGGTGATGCTCCAAGATGGGCAAGACGACGATGATATTGGAAGAAAGCATGGTTTCAGATTTCGCGAAATTTCGGCGAAATTTCAGTTTCGACAAGGACCGAAATCTCAAGCGAAATGGCGATATGAGGGCAGTTTCCAATCATTTCTTCACAAATGGTGGTCGATATGGGCGAAATGTCGTCGAAATTTCGTCGAGATTTTGATGAAATATCATATCGATAGGGTATCGATACGATATCCGAAATCAATATTTAAACCCTTGGAAGAAAGTATCGATGTTGGTGGTGAAGTTGACGTTGTCGGAGAACGAACTGGTGCCTGCAACTCTCATGGTGTGGGTGTTGGTGGTTTGGGGGCTCCCTGGACGTCAAAAGCCGAGAGATCGAGAACCTCGTACTTTTCATCTTCGGAACCTCCATAGAAGAGGGGTCCCGTGTCCTCCTTTTCTTCTTGTATTGAAGTCGTATCAATAAAATCTCTGTCTTGCTTGAAAATACCTTCATTTTCTGGATCAAAATCGTGTTGTATCGAGAAAACGACGGTCTGATTTTTGTTGTTGACGAATGATTCTTCCTCGATTAGTGTATCCAGCCACTCTTGTACTTTCTGCTTGATAAGAGGGGATGACTGAACTTTTGTTGACGCAAACGCGCGCCATGAGAGAGGTGGCTTAGATCGAACTTCAAGCGCCAATATGCGAAAGGATCGTTGAATCGTAGAACGATTCAGTTGTCATGCTCTGATACCAAATGATGCAGACAAAAAAACAACGGTGGAAAATAATACTTTTGATGATGGAAAATTTGTTTGATGAAAGAAATTTAGAGATGAGAGGAAAAAAGAGAAAAACGTGCCGGTTGCGCGGGATTTCGGAGACGAATCACGAAGATTGCGACAGAGAGAGATAATCTCAAATTTTCATATAACCTGAACTGAACTATCTAAAACAAATGCCTATCATCCCCTTTATATAGGAGGAGTGGGATTATAAAAATAGAAAGTGAATAAATTCAAATTAAATAAATCATAATTGACTTTAATTGACTCTAATTGACTCCTAACTAAATCTAATTTACCATAAATATTGAGATTGTAATTAATCTCAATTTATTGAATGTAAATAAAAATAGATGACTAAACAAAACCGATCAATTAGGGATGAAAATCCTAATTCATCAAAAGCTCCAAATTCACGGCGGCTTCATACGGCTTGACCTGTCAATTTGGGAAATATTGCATCACCCTCCCCCCAATAACAAGTTGCATTGACCACCCCATCGTGTGCATTCAACCTTCTCCAAACAACCAAGTTACCTGCGTGACTGCGTCAAGTGGCATTAAAATCTCATACTATCCATGGAGTTACTCAAAAGTCCCCAACCCATGAGTGAGATATCAAATAGCTTAGAGGTGATTCTTCTAGAAGCTACTCCAAACCCATTGTGCCAAACCCGGAATGCACCTCCTATCTGTGTAACATATGTCCCACATGAATTTCCAAGAAATAGCAGCCCCCCCCACCCCCAACAGGACAATGACAGCCAAAAGTCCTTTGCAGGACATAAAAGCATGTGATTCATAGAATCAAAAATAATATGCAACCCTACAGCCGGTAAAAGAATATGCAACCCTACTACCGGTAACCCAGTTCATGGTAAAAACAGGACCAAGTGAGAGATGGGGCGAGGGACATCTCAAGCCGAGTGAACAGACTTAGGCTTCCCTCAAACTAAACAATCATGTCCCATATCAAGCAAGCGAGAAGTGCAGAGAAAAGAAAGTTGTCTAAGCTCTGTCGTAATGCACTCTGACCAGGTGGGTAGAAGTGGGTGAGTTATGAAGGCTGGAGTGCACTAAGTTAGCGTTCCAAAGCACTCAATAGTCAGTAGTGCAGTAGCTGAAGCAGCCGGATATGTAGTTACGAATAAGGGAGGACGAGAAGAGGTGGGAGGTTACGAGGCTGACAAACTAGCGAACATGGCCCTCCAGCATGATCGAACCTTTTCTAAACTAGTTAGTGATGGATTCCACTATCCCAGCTCGGATCCTGTCAGGTTTCATTGATCATGTCCCCTTCCTTTTTGACTTCTTGGGGTGTCGTCTTGACTCAATCAACGCACGCGAGTCCGACGTCTTTCTCATGTGTGAAGTAGATTGCAAGCGACGAGCAAAATTTACTAGTTTAGGCCCATATAAGTTTATAGTTTACGAAGTCCCCTCAATCTCTACCTCAGCAGGTTAAGTTTGACCTCAATCTTAAAGGAAGATGGGCATCATACTGCAACTATATATTCGCTTTAGAAAGGCTCCCCTAATATATAATAGGGGTATACCCAAAAGCAAGCCTTAAGTCCAGCGGTAGCCTTTCAAGATAGGGCATTTAACGAAAACCGAAGTCCGGTTGAATCCCTTGCTATTGCGGTTGCACTCATTTATTAGCTACAAAAATATGCTTACCACTGAGAAAATCCGCTCCGGCTTGCTTTTCCCTTTCCACGTCCTCTCCTCGAGGAAGATTCATCTGCATGTCCTAGACTGAGATAAAAAAGTTGGCTTTACTTCTCCACTTTCTTTCATGAATGATCCCCATGAGAAGGTACAGGTTTGTTTTTTCCTTAATAAATGAAAACGTGAAGCAGGGAATAAGAGAGCTTCCTAAAGACAAGGGACCAACTCCTGACGTAAACAACCAGACTAATGGAATTCCAACCCTGCAGAGCAGAGGTCAAATTAGCAAGTGGGAACAAGGCCATGAGAGTAGAATTATGTCGGTTGATGCAGATTCTAGAACATGTAAATGAGCGAGTCCTAGAATTGGAAGGAGGGAGTGGAAATTCCAGTGGGTTGTGGAGCGACCAAAAAGCCTTCAAAAGCCATTGATCCGGACGATAGAGAGCTCACTTTTAACCACACTCTGCTATTATATATTAATATTACATCTTGCTCCCTACGTACCTCATGTTCAGCTTGCACGACTCTATCCTCGTAGGAAGGACTAGGTAAAGCCATCTGGCTGAGAGGAAGAAACCCCTATAGAAATGCAAGACCTGACTGGAAGGGTAAGAGCAGACCCCCTCCCTGAGCGGAACAATTGAGAGGTTCAAGAAGCATGGACTATCAAGAATACAATGGACCTCTTTACTATACAACATCATTTTCACCAACTCACCACATTGAATTTCATGGCATCCCACCTGCATTTGCAAAAAATATCAATGTGAAACATATGGAACTTCCAATATACACTTCCTTTGTATTAATAGTTGTTGAATCTATGGGTGAGATTGTATATCAATGTGAAACATATGGAACTTCCATATACACTTCCTTCTTATTAATAGTTGTTGAATTTATGGGTGAGATTGTAAGTCAAGTTATAGCCTCACAAGGTCATAGTACTTCCAATACCTCCAGGGATAGATCATGCTTCTTTTTTGTTGGAGTATTTGGTTGCGCGCCTATTGAGTTGTAGATGGGTAAATGGATACCTCCATGATCCATTTACCACATCCTTGTGTTTAGTCCCACATCTACTAGTGGTGGGACTTGGAGGCTTTATGCATGGAACTAAATCTCGCGAAATTTCGACGAAATTTCACCGAAATTTCAGTTTCAATGGGTGGAGGATCTCGAAACCCATATGAATATCGATTTCTCATATTTCGACCGAAATTTCGCGAGATATCGGCGAGATTTCGGGTCATCTCGTTATCTCGTCCGAGAAAGGGAATCTGTAATAAAAAATATACCCATTTGACGATGTGGATCAAAATTTCGGTCGAAACTCGCCCATTTCGACCGAGTTCCAACAGCAACCTCTCCAAATTTCCTCCAAAGTCATTTTTCGCCCCTTACTTCAAGGTAAGCCAAATTTGGCCAAATCTTCATCAAATTCTTCAATTTTTTAGGGGTTTTACTCTTAGGATGTTGATCTAGCTTGGTGTAGTGTTTTTTTGAGAGATTTCGAATATCTAGCTTTATTTTTGGAGACAAAAAATAGGGGTTTTGTGTTTTAATTGCACAATAATGATAGTTATGAACGTATTATCTCGGATCTTGTGTATAACATGAAGTAAAACGTACTTTGAGAACATTTTGTAAGATCTATGGAAGAGGAAATTGGGACTTTTGTGTTTTAATGCGGAATGATGATGAGTTCTTCAATGATAGACTCGGATCTTAGGTTATGGAAGTAGAAAACATGTTTCGGATTTTTTTATAAATGAAATTTAAAAATTGAGTAAATCCGAAAATCATATGTTAGATCTATTGTTTTTTTAGTTGTGTCACTTAGGTAGTCTTTCTCGAAAATAGTCCCCTAATTGCTAGATCTAAGACCCTAGTGTATAGATCTAAGGTGTTTTTCTGAAAATCAGAATATTAAGAGTATACTTTCAATTTCAAACACCAAGTATTTACGATTTTGTGTGTATTAGGTGTTAGAAAAATTAAAAATATAATAAATCCGAAAATTAAAACATAAATTAATTAGCAAATTCTTAATCGGGCGCGTTGTATGCCTCTTGAATGATTGTTCTTCAATTTCTTCGCAGGTTTCGGTGATCATCATCATGGCACGTTCCGGTTCCGGATCAGGATCTGACAGTTCTGAGGATCAGAGGGACGATTTCAGTGGGGACATTGGTTGGAGGTATGCCTCTGCTCCTGATGGAAATAAAGCTGTGAAACCACGATGCAATTTCTGTGGAAAGGAGTTGGGAGGAGGCGGGATCACGAGGATGGAGCAACATCTTGTTGGCAATAACAAGAATGTTGCCAAGTGCACGCGTTGTCCCAAAGATGTGAGGGACAAGGTGAAGGCCAGCTTGGACGGGAAGAAGGAAAGGGATACAGAGAGGGTAAGAAGGGATGAACAATTGAAAGAGTTCATGTTTGAGAAAGAATTCAACGTCCTCTCATATTCAAACGACAATGATTTTGCCTACCCCGCTGACATTCAGACTACAGTGGAGAGGATGGCATACAGAAGGGCAACAAAAGAATCAATGAGGAGCGAGTTCGAGAGGAGAGAACTCGATGGTGCACATGGCGGCTTCTATGGTGCAGGTGGCAGTGGAAGTGGTTCTGTAGGCGTTCCAGTACCACCACCCACCAAAAAACACAAGGGGAAGGGAATTGAGCCCTTCTTGACGATGAGCGGATCCATGCAATACAAGGTAAGTAAGGATCCGAGGCAGAAAACGGTGAAGGGTATGTTCACCAATGCACGAGAAAGGATAGGAAAGGCCATCAGCAAGCTCTTCTTTGGGGAGAGCATTCCTGCCAACATTGCTAGCGGGTCATTTCTGCAGCATGCTATTGATGAGATCATTGCAGCGGGAACGGGAGTGAAGGCTCCTACATCCTATGAGATAATGAACAAATATCTGGGGATGGAGAAGGAGGAGATGAATGAGTACATCGTCAAGTTGAGGAGGAGATGGCCAGAATACGGGGTGACATTGATGTGCGATGGGTGGACGAGCTACACGAGGAAGCAGATCATCAACTTCCTTGTTTACTGCGATGGGAAGACAATCTTTTTGAAATCTGTTGATGCATCTGATAATGTAAAGGACCACAAGTACCTGCTGAAGTTGATGAAGGACGTCATTAAAGAGGTTGGAAAAGATCGCATTGTCCAGATTGTGACGGATAATGGCAGCAACTTCAAGAAAGCGGGTGAAACAATAATGAAGTCTAGCAGCTATGATATTTTTTGGACACTGTCTGCTGCATATTGCATTGATTTAATTTTAAAGGATTTCAGCAAGAGGAAGCTCGTCTCAAGGGTGGTGGAGAAAGCACAAACGATCACCACATTCATTTACAACCACAGTAAAGTGCTGGCATTGATGAGACGGATGTGCAATGGTGAGTTGGTGAGACCTGGCATCACACGCTTTGCAACCAATTTTATAGCGTCGCAAAGCATCAAACAACAAAAGACAGGGTTGAAAACCATGTGTTGCCAAGGTGAATGGTTCGAGAAACCTAAAGCTCGGACTGAAGGAGGATAAAAAGTGGAGACATTGATCAATGATCTCTACTTTTGGGATGACGTGACTCGGGTCACGAGGATCATGGATCCAGTTGTTTCTGCATTGCGGATCGTGGATGGCGATAAGAAGCCCACCATGGGAGATCTACGAGGCAATGCGCTGCATGAGAGAGAAGGTCAGAGAAGCGGTTGGAAAAGGATCCAAAGCATGGTTGGATTCCATAGACGAGCGTTGGTCCAAGATGCTCTCACATCCTCTTCACAAGGCCGGTATGTATTATGTAATAATCTAATTTGTTTTTCATTTTTTAAATTTTTATAGATCTTTAGAATATGAGAATTGTGCTTGTTCGTGACTTTGTGTCCAGTTTATTACTTCAATCCTAAGTAGCAGTACAAGAATGGACTTGGTACAAATGCTGACATTCAAGCAGCTGTACAAATTGTGGTGGAGAAGCCCGTCAAGGACGAGAAGTTATAGATCTTGTGCATGAATGAGGTAATCCTGAATTTGAAGCTAGATTAGGACTCACAAAAATATTCTTTAAAAGTATTATGTGACAATTTATGACTTAAACCTATATGTGCAGTATAAGAATTTCCGGGATGCCTTGGGTTCCTTTGGTCGAATTACTGCGGTAAATGGACGGGGCAATACTCTTCCTGATAGGGATGAAGACAAATAAATCCATTGATTGTGTGTTCATTTATTCCTACAATTGATTTATCTCGTTTTGATTTTTTTCAGCTGAATGGTGGTTATTATACGGGATGGAAGCTCCCAACCTACGAAATGTGGCAGTGAAAGTGTTGTCTCAAACCGCGTCTGCTGGTGGTTGTGAGAGGAACTGGAGCACATTCAACTTGATCCATTGATTCCATTCGAAGAGACGGAACAGATTGGGAGAACAGAAACTCAATGATCTTGTCTACGTGCATTACAACTTGAGGCTGAAGTTGAAACATGCAAGGGAGAGACAAGACAAAGAGGACTACACAGACCCTATTGATCTTGCATACATTTTCAAGATGCACGATGACGATGCTGATGAAGATGTTCTCCAGAGGTGGATGGATTCTAATGGTGCTCCCGTTCTCTATCAACCAGGTGGAAGACCAAATGAGAATATAAGCCAGCAAATGGGAGCATATGTATGTGACTATTTGGTAAGATCCGGGCGGATTACAGACCCTCTTGGAGGGTTGGAAGACGAGATTGATGCGGTTGTTGATGAAATTCTCTCCACTAGCTCCAAATCGAAGTCAAAGGATGACAGTGGAGATGATGATGATGATGATGTTGGTCGTGGTGGACCTGATGATGGTGGAGAAACATACTCAGGTGGGTCAAGAGGGGGTGATCGTGGACCACAAGATACAAGATTTGAGTAAGGACTATATGCAGGACGTGAATATACGGAGCGACAGAGGAAAACACATGGACAGTTTGTTCCAAGTCCGAGTCCAGGACCCATGGATTACGAGTACGGTCGTGGTCATCGTCCAACCGACAGCTACATGGACGAGTTGATATCATCTATAGGTTCCTTGAGCTGCATGGACATTAACAGCCCATATCGTGGAGGAACACCAAGTCCTTTAGGTGGATATAGATCATCGCACGATGAGAGATCATTTGGCATCTTTTTTTTGAAGCCAAGAAAAGGGGGATACACTCAATGGTGTTCACCCCAATATATTAGAAAGAACGAGAGACAAGGGTACAAAGAAAGAACAAAAAAGAGCGACCCAGTAGAGGAGGCGAAGAAGCCTCCAGATCTGGGCAAAAACACAAAAGAAAAGAGATACCACAAACTAATCACCACACCAGTCATCCACCAAACCCCTCGCGCGAACGAGCACATTCTCCAAGTAGAAGCATTGCGAAGAGAAGATGGCCTCGTTGCGGCCAAGCCAGACCGACCATAATCTTGCCACCGGAGTCAAAAGCCGCCTTCTAGCCATATGTCTATTTATGAAAAGAGAATCACAAAAGGTCTCCACATCGCAGGCACTCACCCAAGCCACAGGGGGGTCATCCCAGAGTCCCCGGACCAAAGGGCAAGATATGATCCAGGGATTCCACATTCGATTCACACAGGGCACAAAAATTGGAAACCGATGGCATCAACCTTGAGCATCGACCACGCGTCATAAGCCTCTTTCTGCGGACCAGCAATAAGAAGAAAACAATGCGCAATGGCAGTCCCAAGCTCTAGAATAAACCACAGTCTCTCACCAGGGGATCCGAGCGAGCAGGCAAAAATTCTATCAGTCCAGCATAGGCCTTCCGAGTCGAGAACCCACCATCCCGCCAAATCCAGTGATCCAAGCTCACAGAAGGCGAATCCGCATGAGCTAGGACGTCCATCAGAGCATGAAAGTCCAAGAACCTCTGATCCGAGAAATTCCCCTCAAAGCGAGGAGACCAAGACTCATTCTCCCAGCAGCAAGCGACGGAGGCATCCTTGTTTTCCGCCAACGTAAAGAGCCGGGGGAAGCGGATAGAGAGCGGATCCCCCCCAACCAGCTATCCTTCCAAAAGGAGAAGGCACGGCCGTCCCCCAGGACCGGCTTGAATCGCTCTGTTCTTCAAGAGGACCTCCATAACACCACGCCAGAACGGAGATCGCGCACTCACCACCCCCATCCCGTCCTCCCCAGCCCACTCCCTCCCGTGGAGCGCCCTCAATATCTCAATAAAGAAACTTCCATCTCTTCCCCACACCATGCTTGCCCACTTAAGTAAGAACGCATCATTGACCAATTGGAGGCGCCTGACCCCCAACCCCCCAGCCTTCTTCTCCCTCGCCACCTCCTCCCAAGCAACCAGGTGAATCCCTCTTCCAACAGCACCCGATTTCCCCCATAAGAATCTCTTGAAGCAAGACTCTAGTCTCCTGCAAATCCCAACAGGCAGACGTCGAGTCGACAAAAAGTGCACCGGAATGGCAGCCAGGACCGACTGAAGAAGAACCAGCCTTCCGCCTTTCGAGAGGAGCGTCGCGCGCCAACCCGCCAATCGCACCTCCACCTTCTCCACCACCCCACTCCAATCCCTAAGTCTTGTCCTTCCAACCACCAAGGGAAGGCCCAGGTAATCAATCGGAAGACTCCCCAAAAGCAGAGCCCAGAATGTTAGCAAAATCCAACGCCATAGCCTCCGAAAGACCAAAAGGAATAACCTTCGATTTGGTACCATTTATGCGCAGCCCCGATAGTTCGCTAAAGAGGTCCAAAGTCACCGACATGGCAGCGACCTCAGTAGCGCCCCCTTCAATGAAGCACAAAGTGTCATCAGCAAATTGAATTAATGGCACGGAGATGGCCCCAAGGTTTGAAAAAACTAAAAACGGAACGAGGCGTTCCCCCTGGAATCGAGGCGAGGCGTAGCCTCGAGGCGGTCGAGGCGTAAGCCTCAGTTTACAAGGACATATATCTATAAAAACTACAATAAATATATACTAAATGAAATTATATATATTCTGACTAACATATGATATATATCATTATAAGATATGATAAAATTATAAAGATAAAACACTGAAAGAAAGATATACAAATGTATAAGAATGCATCTGTTGGTATTCATCAGAATTCTAACTCTCTAAACCAAGTTGAAGAACCAGTGTATGCACCCCTCCTGCCATAACATACCCCAACAAGACGGGGGTCTCACTGCCCGGTCAGCGAGCCTAGGGGGGTCTAGGGGGGAGCATGTGCGCTCCCCCCCTGCGGGGGTGTGGGGGCAGCGCCCCCGACGAAGTTTTTTATTAAAGATTTTATTTCTGTTCGGATATATGGATCTGTTTGTATGAGAATAGTACATGACCGCCCCTTGAATTCTATCTTGTTTGTCCTTCTCGGCATATTGCATAGCTTATTGTGTAACAAGTAATTAAGTTTACAAGTAATGCTTTAAATGATATTTGCGGATTTGTATTTTTAAGGGTATAATTAAGAGTTTTTGACATAATTGGACATGTTTAATACTAAATATGAACATGAAAGTGGTCAAATTTAAGCATTCATCTTGTATATTTATATCCTAAACAACTAGACTTTTATAAACATATGAAATTACTAATAGGATAAATGATTAACATAAAAAATAATTTGAAAATAAAAAAACGCCTCAGGGACCGCCTCGCCTCCGCCTCGACCAACTGAGGCATTCGCCTCTCATAGGTCCCCTGAGGCGGCCGTTCTGGGGCGGTTTTAGGCCGCCTCGCCTCGAGGCGTACGCCTCGTATGCCTCGAGGCGCGTTTTTTTGAACCATGGATGGCCCCCTTAGAGAAGCCCTTGGAGAGGCCCGCAGCAACCACTCGGTCCACAATACGAGCCAAGACATCCGAAGCAAGGACAAAGAGAAGGGGGGCCAGCGGGCATCCCTGGCGAAGGCCTCGTCTCGGCTGAAAGCGCCCCCCTTCCAAAGCGTCGTTGAGCAATAGCGAGAAAGAAGCAGTAGTCACGCATCGCCGCAACCATGAAATCCACTGCTCCGGGAACCCACGTCTCCTGAGGACCGACCAGTGGAAGGCCCAATCAATGCTATCATAAGCTTTAGCAAAATCTACTTTCCAAAGCACCCCCTGTCTCCCCGAAGCTTTCCAATCAGCCACCAATTCCGACGCAACCGCAATACAGTCAGAAATTTGTCGCCCCCTAATAAAGGCCACCTGAATGGGGGATACAAGCGAGACCAGCACTCTAGAAAGTCTCATAGCCAGCACTTTAGCCACAATTAAGTATACGGCGTTTGAAATCGAAATGGGGCGAAAGTCCCCAATGTCCTCCGTCGCGTCTCTCTTTGGAATCAATAGCAATAAGGCTCTGTTCAGCCTATCAAAACCCGCATTTCCTTCACAAAACTCCACCACCACCTCAAAGACTTCACCTCCCACCAAGTCCCAAAAGTCCCGAAAGAAAGCCACAGAGAAACCATCAGGCCCCGGGGAGCCATCAAGATTAAGATCCCACACAGCCTCTTTAGAGTCCGCCATCGAAATCGGCCTAATAAGCATGGCACAATCCTCCTCGGAAACCTTGGGCACTCCCAGCCCCAACCACTTCCAATAGCGTGTGGAGCGTGTCGACATGACACCCCTGAAGTGCCCCATAATGGCAGAACCCATAGCATTATCCCCAACGAAACGCTCCCATCAACCGAAATCGCGCGTATTGAATTACTTCGTTTCCTCCCACTAGCCACCCTGTGGAAGTAAGCCGTGTTTGCATCACCATCTTTGAGCCACTAAAGCCTGGAGCGCTGCCGCCATTCAATAGCTCTCTTCTTGTCCTCCTCTGCCACCTTTTTTTTGCGCAGAGGACCGCTCCTCGAGCTCGTCCACATTGAGGCGCCTCTCACTTTCAACTGAATCAAGCCTCGTAATAATCGCCTCCGCCTCCGTTCTAAGAGCCACCCGCGCCACCCGCGTCTCCTTTTTAAAGCGTGTCAATCTCCCCCGCAAAGAATCAAGCTTGTGGCAAAGTCTCACAGCCGCAGACCCCTCCACAGTAGAAGAAACCCACTGGTCGGCCACAATACCCCTGAAAGAAGGCTCAAGGAGCCAGCAACGTTTGTATCTAAAGAGGCCCTTCAGGGAGAGAGATTCACCAGAATCCCACATAATCGGCGAGTGGTCAGAAAAAGCCTTGGGTCTAGAAGAGACCGAGCAAGAAGGAAATCTTTCCAACAAAGCTCCCGAAGCCAGGAAACGATCGATCCGGGATCGTGAAGTGTCGCTCCTCCAATTATAACTTATATCAGATGCCACCAAGTTCTCCAAAGCCAAGGAGTCCACGGTCTCCTTGAAAGACAAAGAACCCGGGTCATGCCCCCCCTTGCCCGGGGGCGATCAGATGAGAGAAAAGTCACATTGAAATCTCCCCAGTGATCCAAGGGAGACCCACAAAAGCACGCCCCGCGTCACGCATGTCCTCCCAGAGCTCAGCTCTCTTGATATGACAGCAAGGCCCATACACACAAGAAAAAGCAATGGGCGAGGCCGAGTCACTCCTATCCAGCACCACATAAAGCATATGTCTCCCCGAGATGGTCGAATCAAGCGAAAAAGCAGCCGACTTCCACGCAATGAAGAGGCCCCCCGCCGCTCCAACCGCATCCAAGGCCGTAAAGCCATCCAAAGCCCCCGCACCAAAGGAGCGCCACAGAACATCATCCAGCCCACGCAATTTCTACTCCTGGATCAAGGCAATATCACAACCCCACTCCAACAAGCGAGCACCCAACGCCTTACGCTTCACATCGTCTCCTAGCCCCCTCACATTCCAGGAAAGAACTTTCATTGAGAAGGTTGGCGACGCCCTCCAGAATGCGCAAGGCCAGCCGCCTCCGCCACAGTGTCTCTCAACGACGCACAAGTAAGAATAGGCGCAAAACCCGTACGAGACCTGCTCCTCCGACGATATCTTTTCCCCGATCTCCTATCGGAGCGGGAACCCTGATCGACCTCACGGCTCGCCACCGAGTCGCCCATGACTGGGCTAGGCAAGGCGAGGATAGGCGAGCCGTCATCATCATTGGAGAAAGGCCCCAGGATGGATAGCGAAGCCGAACCCAGCACAATAGGCAAAGAATCACCCGAAGGAAGGCCCGAGACAGGCAAGTCCCGAACTGAAGGAGAGTCGTGAAGCACCACCGCAACATTACCCGGACCAATGATGGGCCCAAAAGAAGCCTGGGAGGGTTCCGGATCCAAATCCGCGGGAAGGAAAGAAGTTTCCCCACCGGACCAAGACCCGAAAGACCCCGATCCGCCAGCAACGGAAGATGAGAGACCTGTCCACGCGCCCGAATAGGAAGCGCCCATCGCACGGTCCACCTTCCAGGCAAAAGAGCCAAGAAACGAATCAACCTCGGACGTTCCCCCCATAGGCAGACTGCCGCTTCGGGCGAAATCACTCGGGAAGCGAGAAGGAACGATGAAGGGGCGTGAGCAATCAAATCAGGGGGCGAGGTTTCGCAAGGGCCTCCATGCAACGCCAGCTGGCCACCAGGAAACGAGGCGACGTCGACAACCGCAGAGGCCAGCGTCCCGAACGAGGAACCCGCCGGCCCAGCCACCGCCTGCGGCTGACCAAGAGGCTCCAAGAAAGAAATCTCCACCGAGAACGAGAATCGACCAACCGAGAAGGTCTCAAAGACCACCTTGCCCAAGACGTCATCAAGCAAACTTCTACCACATTCCAAAAGGACCCGGGTTGACTTCCAATCCGAACCTGGCCTGTAGCCATCCCCCGCAATCGCCAGGAGCTCCCCCCATCGGCGAAGAAGTTTGCCCAAGCCCTGCATCTTGCGAGAGAGGAAAGGAACCCCTCTCACCTCCACCACACAAATATCAACATCAACGCATGCTCCATCATCGTACCGCAAAGGTCTCCACAAGATGTCCTCAATAAAATCACTCATAAATAAGCTTCGTCGTTGCTCCACCGATAAGCCACGAACACAGCACCTTGAGTTGTCGAGAACAACCATGTCGCCACCGAACATGGGTCCCAGGAATCCATGCAGACGCATGCCCACGATACTCCAATCAACTCCTTTACGTAGGGCTAACCCCACAGCAACTCCATCATACCCACCCCCCTTCACGAGTTGGCCATGCAGCGAACCTTCCAACGACTTCTCCCCCCCCCCCCTGAGAAGCATCTTCCACACCGCGGCGCCCACCCGCCTTCTCCAGGTTTATATCGCCAGCAAAAGAGGTTGTCGAATCCCTTCCTGGGTCTTTCGCACGAGGGGGGTCCTGGAATCACTAACCACCTGCGCAAAAGACCGCGAACTCTTCCCCCCCCACAGGGATCACGTCGAAAGAAGCAGCATGCACAGTATCCTCCCTCCCGGATGAACGAGAGTCTTTGTGAACAAAAGGAACCGCTCGGGCAGCCCCGAACCAACAGGAAACTTTCTTGTGGCCAACCCTTCCACAACCAAAACATCTTGCAGGCATCGCACAGGCCGGAGCAGTATGACCACGTTCGCCACATCTAAAACAACGCTTACCCGGCTTCTTGTGAGAAACACGAACCCAAGCACCACCCTCTTCAAGCTCCTCGGAGACGTGCTCGACGTCGCGAGCACTCCCCCGGAGAACTACTTTTCCTTTGAAGTCGACTCCACAACATGCTTCCGAATCTCACGTGCATCTTCCTTAGGCTTCCACCGCTCTCTCACTCTCCACCAGCGCTTCTCTCCGCCTCCCATCATTTGGCATCTTCCCGGAACACTTTCATGCTCCTCCTCCAAGACCTCCTCCTCCTCCTCAAGTGTATTCACCTCCATCATATTCATATGGTTAGAGTGGGTATGGGGGATACAGTAGCTACAGCGGTGAAAACTACCAAGGTAGCCAACCTGAGCAGAGCCAGGGCAGCTTCTTTGGGGGTAACAGTTATGGTTTCTTCCCTGAGTATACGCCAGTTCCTCCTCCTCCACAGAGATCTTCTCCTACTCTGTCGTCGTCATCCCGAGGATCTTAAGCCAGTAGTTCGCAGCCTCGTCGTGCCACTCGTGATACCGGATCTAGTGATGTTTATCCTCGTCTCGAGATACTCATATGCATCGATGACCACCAATACAAGCAGTATGTGATGGATTACAAGGCCATGTACTCGTACATGGCATGGGAGAACTACTGCGAGTTCATTGAATCTGCGATACTTTATGAGAGACAAGAAGGAAGGGAGGGCGATTCAGATCCACCGCGGAACTCTTAGTTCTGAACCAAATATATCACCAGGTAATATATTTTAATCTTTTATTGCATTGATCATTAATGTACATGTTGTTATTACTCTACATGAAATATATGTATTTTCACTTGTTGTAACTTGTAAGACTATTACTCTATTATTAAGTATTAAGTATTAACAACGATATGTTCGATATGGTGTATGACATACCGTCATAGTCATAGATGATAAGATGATTGATATGTATGCTATAAGACTATAAGTGTATATCTATTATTTCATTGTTTGAAATACTCGGATTAACTCTATTTGCAATATCTAACATATTCTACAATATGACCGATATGACCGATATGGCCGATATGACTGATATGTACAATATAAGGGGTATAGATGAGCAATATGTGTGAAATAATTGTGTATTTATAAGTTATTTATTGTTTTAATAACTTGGAAGATCATAATTTACAATAAAATTGAAAAAAATGGTTTTTTGAGCCATTTCTGACATTTCCACCGAAATTGTCGAAATTTCCCGAAATTTCAATGAAATTTCGATATTGGAGATGACCGAAACGAAATCGAAATCGAGATTTCGTACGTTGGCTCTATGGAGGCTATATAAGGAGCCCCAGACCTCCTGTATCCATTGAGAAAAAGGAATGCAACATATGGTCCTTTGAGGCCTTCTCCCGTGATTTCATCCCGCTCGTTAGGGAGTAGGGTTCCACGTAAAATCTTGGTGTTCAATCTTTATATTTCTGTTCTTATGCTATGTTTATCAATTTCGCTTCCGCTTCCTATTTTCTAACATGTTATCAGAGCGGGTTCGATTCTCGCATATTCATTCTTGAAGATTTATTTTTTTGTAATTTTTTCGAGATTAGATTATTTGATTGTGTTCCATCCAAGGATCTATTTGTGTTTAAGTTCACAATGCAATTTAGGGTTTTCTTAAACCTTAATTTCTGCACGATCCAATCACTTTATGGCACCACTCGATCTGTCCGTATTCCACTCCTGCAAGTGGCACCACCATGCTCAGGCTGCATCTTCAAGCATGCGATGTCAAGTCTCCTCTTCCTGCTGAACGACACCGCCCTCCGATCCAAACCCTACCGTAGAGCACCTCCAACGGTGCCAACATCTTCAGGCGGCACTCCTCTCTTCGACAGCTAAACCTCCGCACACCTCCTTGCGCGAGCACTGCCCACGTAAGCTCTGACCCTAGCCCCTAGGCGATGGTCTCTTGGTGTTGCGTAGGCAGCCCTGGTGGCACTTTTTATCCGCTCGCACCTCCATCATGCAAGCCTTAGGCGATGCTGCAAGATCCATGCAGAGCCATCTCTCGTACAGCCCCAAGCGACGTTAGCGGCGCTCCAGGCCGCTCCTCCCCGATACGAGCTCCAGGAGGCGACGTGATCTTGCCGCATCCTTTCATAGCTCCTCCCCAGACGAGAAACCCTAGCCCAGGCACGAGGCGACGCGTAAATCCAGATGAGGCCCTCCTCTCATCAATCGAGCGCAGTCATTCCATGCGCTAAATCTCCACGTCGCTCGATCTCCAGGCAACATCGCGCCCTCACTCCCTCCACCTCCAAGGGCCCGACGAACGGCGGTGCTCTGGATCGCTCCTCCGCGCACTCCTTGTCTCCAGACGAAGGTTTCGCCTCTGCGGCACCTTCGTTCTCCAACAGGGGTCCCATCGGGGGTTGCAGATCTTCGAAGGAGGGTTCCCAAGTGGAACCCATCTATTACAGACGGAGGAGCCTTCCGTGACTTGGGTTCTCACGATGAGAACCTTAATAGGTTAGGAAGGGTGTTGGCTCCCTTCATTTATAAAAAAAAAGGAGGCTTGGTGAGTTTTTAAAAAAAAAGGAAAAAATATATTATTTTGAGAAAAAGACGCGTACAATACAAAAACCGTACGCAATTCAAAAAAGAGAGCGAAGTCGTAAAAAACTGTTGAAGTGATACGACTTAAAAAATGTTTTCAACAAAAAAATTGTGAGAAGAAAAAGCCAAAAAAAAATGATACGACTTATTTAAAAAATGATGATGATGGCTAATTGATGTTTTCTACCCCCATTTTATTGTCTTCTCCCAACTTGGTCGACGTTTCTGCTTTCTGACAAGTATGGGAGAAAGGGGGAGTATTGTGTAGAGTCACAGGATATTCAGATTCTCCAGACCATCCAATTTTTCAAACTCTACAGAGAGAGTTCGAATATTCAGACTCGACGATCAGTTTCCGAGTCTTCAGATTCAGACACGCACATGTATGCAGTCTTCTTTCAGATGAGCACATGTATGCCATCATTTGTCGTGGTCCCCATCATTCTTGTTGTTTCGGACAGAGTTTTCATGTGAGCCATAGGGACTCCAGAGTAGAGGATCATTCCCTATGCCATGTGGGCAAGGGTTTTCATGTGGTATCATAGGGACTCCAGATTAGAGTACTATTCTCTGTGCCAGATGGGAGAGACCTAGTTCTCCAACGAGGATACTTCCAGACTCCATTCTCCAGCGACTGCAGATTCCGATGAGGATTGCACTCAACGGCCTTTTAGTTCGGCTCTTTTCAGAGATGGAGCAGTTGTCCACATGTTGTAGCAGGCCAGAGTTCTCCAGGTGGAGTCTTATTCCCAGTTGCAGTAAACTCTGACAGGCGTAGTACAGAGCACATGCTCTCCGACGAGGAGATTCAGTTGAATCACACTCCAGCCCATTCGTCATCCTCACCAACACGGCATAGAAGCAACTTCATCGACAGCAGCGGACAGTTGTGCGCGTTAAGTTGATATTGTTCGTAGTGTCCTGTAGCGTGAGCTAAGTTTCTTTCTGTTTGTCCAAGCTGAGCATTGCCTGCTTCAGCTTGAGGGGGAGTGTTGGAGTATTTGGTTGTGTGCCTATTGAGTTGTAGATGGGTAAATGGATACCTCCAGGATCCATTTACCACATCCTTGTGTTTACTCCCACATCTACTAGTGGTGGGACTTGGAGGCTCTATGAAGGCTATATAAGGAGCCCCAAACCTCTTGTATCCATTGAGAAAAAGGAATGCAACATATGGCCCTTTGAGGCCTTCTTCTGTGGTTTCATCCAGCTCCTTAGGGAGTAGGGTTCCACGTAAAATCTTGGTGTTCAATCTTTATATTTCTGTTCTAATGTTATATTTATCAATTTTGCTTTTGCTTCCTATTTTCTAACATTTTTCATTTGTTTGCTTTGACATTGCTTGCAAGTCAACTTACCTTCTTCAGATACATCAGACTTTGGACTAAGGTTTTAAAAAACATGAGGCATATCAAGGCGTTTTTCCGCCTCGAGGCGTAAGCCTCACTCCAGAAAGAAAAATTATCATAAATACAATAATTAATCGTAATTATACAATAATAATTGTAATTATATTTTACAAATCTAGAAATTAAATAGCTTTGATAAAAAAAACATAACTCCGTGACATTTTCGAGGCTAATTTCATATTTCAAACATCCAAGATCGCACTTGTGGGAGCTAAACTATCTCAAATTCCCAACAACTCAAAACATAAATAATTTGACCATTACAGTACATGAAAGGCTAATAAAGCAAATTCAAATATAAACATGTTATCATTGCATCTATAAACATTGATATCACATCTCTAAACAAGTATTGAAATATTAAATTTAAGCATAAGATATTGTAAGTGGTTAAATAACTCTCTTCTTTTGGACTTTCAAACAATAAGGAATCAAGTAAATATGGATTTGCAAGCACAGCAATGGGTAAGTCTCAGTAATAAATTTAAATAAAGGGCATAGATGTCCATGCCTTTTTTAAAAAATTAATAGTGGTATGTGTGTCAATCAATTGAGAAAGATAAGAGAGTAAGCAGTGATCACTTTTTACTTTACCATAAGAATTGGGCAATAAAATACTTAAATATTACATGTTATGAATGTCTTTGTTCGTGCATGCTTTGATGTATATTATTTTGGTCCCGACTGAATAGAAGAAAAGATGGGACATGTTTACAAAACATACTCTTCTAAATTTAGGACAAAGTAAGGGACTTGCATCTAAACATTTCAATAAAGAAAGCATTTATGCTTGATTCATACTAAAGATTAAAGGCATTACATTTAAAGAATCAAGACTCGATTTTTTTTCATGTTGATTTATAAAGAACGTGTAGAACAAAGTAAAAAAAAGCTTAATATGTTAACAAATTACATAAATAAATACCTTTCAGTGAATCGTGAGTTCAAGGACTTAAAACTACTTGTCTACGAAAGACAAAAAGCTCACAATCAAAGAGAAGACAACAATATATAGCATAAAATAATGAAAATCAGCTGAGGACTGAGGCAGCGCCTCGAGGCGCACGCCTCAATGAGGATGTTTGAGGCTATAACCTCGAGGTGTTTTCCTTTAAAAAAATGCCTCAAGGCACATTTTTAAAAGCAATGCTTTGGACACTAGAAGCGGCTTACGTAATAGGTAAGCTCGGAAGATGTTAGATGAAACTTGATGAAAGAAGTTAAGGGAGAAAGGAAAAGATGTTGTTAAATATAGATTCCAAAGAATCCATCAACGATTCACGTCCATCTACTATGGGGTTGAATGTAAAGAAAAAGCACATTGTAGGATCCCTACAAACACAAGTAAAGTGATGCAGGGCATCACAACTTAGATGACAAACATCGTTACGACTAACCCAATCACCCTCGAAACACCTTTCTTCCCTCAAGCATCCTCTCTTCACTTTCCAGTCTCCTCCGTATGTCCGCCTATCTATACATGATTCCTTATTGTCTGCTCTCTTCTTGCCTCTCTCTTTTTTAAAAGTCTACCTCTATGTTAGCTTGCTTCCTCTCCTCTCTCCATTACACTTGACATTTTTTTTTGACGCTCAAAAAAGGGGGAGACACTCATTGGTGTTCGCCCCAATCCATTAAAAAGCAAAGAAGGGAGTACTTACAAGGTGGAGGAACAAAACAAAGAGGAGTGGTAGGTGATATCACAATAGAGATGCCACCCACGCACCCAAAAAACGCTACCCGGAGGACCAATCAAGACAAAAATGATACGCCGATATACAAATATTTTCCTTATAGAATCTCTGCCGAGCAAATAGAGCCCCGTTTCTTCCCAGCCAGATGCTCCATAGGCGCGCAATCGGGACAAGCAGGTCCGCCCTCGACCGACCCCCGGCGTTAGACAAGATGTCGCAGAAGGCTTCAAAACTGGAGAGATTCAGCCACCCCAAATCGTCCCAAATGGCACGAACACAGTCGCAGTGAAAGAATAGGTGCCCGCTGGTTTCCACCTCCGTACCACAAAGGCCGCATAATTGCGAAACATTAGGGAATATCATAGCACAACGGTCACGAGTAAGCAGCCGACCACGCCGAAGAAGCCATAGAAATATACCAACACGTTCCGGCAGCTTGAGACTCCAGATGAACTTGCAATGATTGAGCAGATTCGAATCCACCCCAGCGGCGCTGGGAAGAAGAGCAAAGTACGCCTTCCGCGTAGAGAAAGTACCCTCCTTCCAAGCGAAGTGAGCAGGCCCCCCAGTAGGCGTGGGAGCAGCAGAAAGAAGAGCCATCAAGGACGTGAAGTCGGACAGACGCTGGTCCGATAAGTTAGCGATGAACAGAGGGCACCAGCACCCATCGTTCCAGCAAGAAGCAACAGTAGCCAATTTGTCGCCCGCCAGCGCAAAGAGACGAGGAAACAAAGTCTGGAGAGCTCCCCTCCCGGACCAATCATCCGTCCAAAAGAGGAAAGAATTCCCATCGCCAAGAATAGGTTTGAATAAGGATCTGTTACGGCGAAAAGCGACCAAAACACCGCGCCAAAAGGAGGAAGTGATTCCCTCGACACGCCCGCGAGAAGCGGTAATAAAATTAATCCCCGCCGCCTCCCGAAGGCACTTCAACATGAAATTATCATCCCGACCCCACACCTTCGCGGCCCACTTGAGGAGCATAGCCTCGTGCACCACCTCCAATCGTCTCACTCCCAAGCCCCCATCGCGCTTGGGACGCGAGACATCCTCCCAACCCACTAAATGGAACCCCCTTCTCCCATCGCCCTTCTTACCCCAAAGAAAACCCCGCATACACTTCTCCAAACGCTTCCGAACCCCCTTCGGCATGCCACGCACCGACAAGAAATAAATTGGGATCGAGGAGAGCACGGATTTAAGAAGCACCGATCGACCCCCCCTCGAAAGAAGCGCCGTGCGCCAGCCAGCCAACCGAGCCTCCATCTTCTCCACGACCTTCCGGCAATCGCGCAGCCGAGCACGGCCAACCGAGAGGTGCAAGCCAAGATACTCCAGGGGAAGGCCGCACGGGGAAGAGCCCAGAACACGAGCACACTCCTCAGACTCCACCGTGGACATAGCAAACGGAACGACCTTCGATTTGCTCCCATTGATAAGGAGCCCCGACATCTCGCAGAAAAGATGGACCGTAGTAGCCATTCCCGAAGCATAAGCCTGGCCCCCCTCAATAAAACATAAAGTATCGTCAGCGAACTGAATAAGAGGAATATGATACGTACCCAAAGAACAACCGCGTGTCAGACCGGCCCCGGCCACACCCTCGATCATACGCGGCAAGACATCCACCGCCAAGACAAAGAGGAGGGGAGCAAGGGGGCACCCTTGGCGAACCCCCCTGCGAGGCTGAAACAACCCCCCCGCCGGCCGGCCATTGATAGAAACGGAGAAAGAAGCGGTGGTAACACACCGGCGGACCCAGGAAATCCAAATTGAGGGGAATCCCCGCCGCCTTAATACCGACCATAAGAATCGCCAATCCAAAGAATCATATGCCTTTGCAAAGTCAATTTTCCATAACAGCCCCTTCGTATCATTTCTGTGCCAGAAATCCACGATCTCAGAGGCCGGCGCATAACATTCAGATATTTGCCTCCCTTGAACAAAGGCGGCTTGCGAGGGCTTGATGAGCGAGCCGAGGAGCGGCGCAAGCCTTCTAGCGATAGCCTTGGCAGTGATTAAGTATATGCCATTAGATATAGAAATAGGCCGGTAGTCCTCGATACGGTTGGCCGAAGGGGACTTCGGGATAAGAACAATATTAGCCCTATTAAGTTTGTTGAATCCCCTGTTACCATCGCAAAATTCGAGAGCAACGTCCAAGACGTCAGTTGCGAGCACATCCCAAAAATCCTGATAGAAAGATATAGGGAAACCGTCAGGACCAGGGGCAGCGTCAACGTTAAGGTCCCAAACCGCCCCCTTGAGCTCCTCCAGAGAAAATGGCCGAGATATCGCGTCCGCGTCCGAAGGCGCAAGGACGGAGGCCCCACGGCCCGTCCACCGCCACGAGCGAGTAGTTTGGCGGTCAAAAAAATTCTTGAAATAATTTACCAAAGCCACGCCCAGCTCCTTCTCGCCCTGAATCTGGCACCATCGACGTCGAGGGAGGAGATGGTATTAGCACGTTTACGAGCACTGGCGACCCGATGAAAGAAGGCGGTATTGGCATCCCCATGTTTGATCCATCTCAGGCGCGAGCGCTGACGCCATTCAATGGCCCTTTTCCTGTCCTCCATCGAAACCACCTGCACAGCCGAAGCACGATCGGCCAATTCCGCAGGAGACAATTCCCTTTTGTTTTCTAGCCTACCAGACGAAGAATAATGTCATCAGCCTCGTTACAGGTGGATAAACGTGCCTGACGAGTGGATATCCATTACACTTGACATTCTTCCTTCATATTTGTAAAGCATGAAAATAATAGGAAGATCCGATCGATTCTAGAGTTTCTCTGAAGGCCATCAACATGTTCAACGAAGGCCTTGTAGTATAGCACATGAGACCATCAACACCTCTATTATGCTTTTAACACCACAGTTTAATAGACACTAGAATTTCACTTTAGGTTGTCAACATGACCGGCTTCCTGGGTAGCGGAATATTACAAATGTATCAAAACAATTAACGCGCTCAGAAGCAGAATATTATTAATGTCTCAAAACAATTAGCACAATCAGATTCTTTCCTTGTATTCTCCATACTAGCCTCTATTTAATTTATAGTCATAAATCATATGACTAAGTCGGTGAGTATAAACAAGTGTACCTAGCTCCGAAGGGAGACTTCAGGCTTACCTGCGGCTATGTTTGCTAGACGAGTTACAAACTAACATTGATAACAAAATCTGTATTTCTAAAAGTATACCATGGTGCACGCTGTACACCATTTTGGGTTTTACCCCCTTTCTTACCCCAAAAGAAAATCATCACATAGACTAATCTGTCGGATAAGTTCCCTTACAACCTATAGCTACAGGATTCTCTGGTGAGGCGAATAATTGAGCTATTATGTGCAAGTAATTGTTTAAGATTTTTCATTTCGTTGTTGGAAATGATGGGTTGTAATATAGATAGGGTTTGTTGGCATTTGATATGAAATGAATGGTCGGTTATTCTGTGATAGGTGCTTGTTTGTGTTTTTCAATATGCCTGTTGTTTGAATACTCAATCGGAAGGTTGCATCATTGAACCAAAAAGCTTTGCTGATCATGCTACTTTATGGGCGTGATGATGGATAAGATCATCAGAGTGAGCAAAAGCTATGCTACGGTGGATTGCATTTTTTAAAGTTGCCACTAACCTGGTCTTGTCAACAGCAGAAGCCCCAGCTTGACCGGCCAATTGCCGTTTCCAAGCATATGCAACGATGGTACTATCGGGGCTGACAAGGGGCATATGCAGACCCCAAAAATCGCTCCGCGACCTCAGGGACGGGTTCAACACCCCAGTCTCCTCCAGCTGTCTTCCTACCTAATCGAATCGAGATTGAGATTTGCTGAGAGGAGAGGAGAACGGTGGGAAAGGGAGGATTACCGAGAGAGCGGAGGTCCTGGAAGTGTTGGCGCATGGAGACGTCGGCCTTGGTAATGATGATGAGGGTCTTGTCGGAATCGGGGTAGCGGGGGTCTGCGGCGGAGAGGACGGCCTCGAGGAAGCGGTCGGCGCCCAGGCGGATGTCGGCGATGAGGCGGGCGGCCTGATCTAACCTCTCCATTGCGAGGGCTACCTGATTCGGCGGGGCGTCCCCAGCCGCCGCCTCCTTCTGCTCCCCAGCCGTCGAGGCCGTCTGCATCTGCTGCTGCTGCTGCTGCTGCAACATCCTCTCGATGATGTTCTGCGCTCTCTTGCAAAGTTGGCGAGTCCTGCTGATTGTTAACCCTCTTGAGAATTTGCTCGTGCCCCCCTCGGAGTCCGCAACATATATAAGATCAGAGTTCCACTTGACCGTAACCCGTCTTTTATGAAGAAAGATATCAATTCCACTTGTATCCCTACATTGTTGCTTTGTTCAAAGTTCAGAGTAGATGAAAGGCCGAGTAGGGATGAAAACAGTCGGATACAGATACGAATATAGGTATATTCCTATCTGTATTCATTTTAAAATACGAATGCGGATATGAATATTGGCGAATGTGAAAAATGTGTTACTATATCCTTAAAAATGAATACGAATGTAAAACGAACACGAATCGGATACGAATAATAGTAGAAATAATTTACTAATATGCATGTTTAGGATGGTTTAAACACAAAATAAATATACCAGATATTGTAATTTCATAACAATTATATCAGCAGTGGTGAATGCAATCATAAAATATTGTTACGCGCATTTATAAATAAACCTATTATTATACTTATGTTCGAAAACGAATATACGAATGCGAATGCAGATATTAGCGAATGTCAAAGTGATTTCCATATCCGCATCCATTGTAAAATGAATACGAATACGAATATCAAAATATGTATAAAACGAATATGTCAAAATATGTATAAAACGAATACGATGGCGGATCGGATACGAATATATTCACATTTATTTTCATCCCTAGGCATGAGGAAGGTAGGAGAGATGATGCAGGAAGAAGATAAAGAAGAGGATGACCAAAAAATAAAATTATTGTGTTTGACACTTGTGTTCCTGACTTATTTTGTAATTGCAATAATTCTCGAAAAACAAATTGATTAGTAGTGTCTTCTTTAGTTGTAATGTGTGTCCATTATGTGTCATTACGAAAGTTGTTATTGATCTAGGCCTCATTATAGTTTATCATGTTCTTGCATGCATCTATTTAAGCTTTGGGTGAAAATAAACATCTAGGGCTAGTCTCTATGGTCCTTAATCATACAATAATAGAGTTGATAGGTTGGTCAATTGCATAAAGGTCGTCGCTTAGGGTTCGTTTGGTTGCAGGGTTGGGTTGGCCCAACCATGGTACCCCTCCTTCCAACCCTCCCAATCCTCCTCACAATTTACTATTCACAAGGGTACCTCAACCCAACCCAACCCTACCCAACCCTGCAACCAAACGATGTGTTCCACAGTCAACTTCTTCATTGTATGATTCTTGAATGTTATGAAGTCGTAACTAGGCACCATCCGCCGATTAACTGATGGATTAATCGAGTTAGCCAAATTCGACTATGTATAATTAATTCAATGGTTAAATCAATTAATCTATTATTGAAAACTAATGTTATTTTGATAAAATTATTTACTAAAATTGACGCAGCTAGTTATTAATTAATTTATACGTACGAAATCAAATATTGTCATATTGATTGGAAGGCAAAACAAATAATCATAAGAACTTGTTTTACGGATAACGGCGGAGATAATTAGTTGTGAATTAATTGAGATAGATGGAATTCGAATTTTAATTGATATTATTGTGTATATTAAGAAATAAAGAGGAATTAAATATAGAAAGAAAATTGGGAGGATGACTATCATTATCAATTGCATTTTATTTATATTGTAGCGTACAGTCATAAGATGTGGAAAAAAGGTTTAGGGTTTGATGGTTCATCGAGTGTTCAAGGCAAAGGTGAAGGATCATATTCCTCCTCTTGTACTCATTTTTGTGATATGTTTAACTCGTATTAGGGTGCGTTTGGTTAGCGGGTTAAGGCGGGTTAAACTGGTATGAGGTAACCCGTTTTTGGATTTTGGTGTTTTAATAGAGGGTTAAACTGGGGGTGGGTTAGAATTGAGTTTGTTGTGATATGATTGTATTGAAGTTTGAAAAAATGAGTAGTTATTGTGATGCGATTGTATTGAAGTTTGAAAAAGTGAGTAGAAGTGGAGTAGTTTATAATTTTTATATGATATGATGGTATAATATATTATTTTTTGATAGGATTGATAATGTAAAATTGATTTATTTAATTTTAAAAAAAGAATAAAGTGGGGCCCACATGAGAGAGAGTGAGGGTGGGTTAAGGGGGGTAAACTCCCCCAATGGGAGTTTAACCCCCTTACCGAACGGTACCTTAAAGTTTTGATTATGTCTTCCCTTTTTTATCCGCAGGTTATTCCTTTGTTATAAACTGATGTAACATGAATCTATGTTTAATAGTCTTCGTTACTGATTGGATCCGAGCCAATGTTAGGCCATGTGTCGACATCCATCAACAACTGTGGATAGGTCTGTCAAAAAAATCTCAGGTTCGATATTCGTTCAGGTTCGATTCGATAATAGTTCGATTCGAATTCGGTTCGATCCTAAACGAACCGAACCTTAACATAACTTTGGGCACGTTTACATAAATGAATCGAACCTTGAAATGGTAGGTTCGCTCAGGTTCGGTTCGTTAATAATTCGATAAAAATAAATATATAATAAATAAATATATATATATATATAATATGATTTGAGAATTGGGACATCATATAAAGCTCACAAGTCAGAAGTAACCCTTATATATTAATTTATGTTCAATTCTCTGAAAACAAAGCACCTAATATGAAATTTTCCCAAAACCCTAAGGTCCCTAACATTCCTAATTCCTCACAGCTGCCTCTCCTCTTTTCTCTTCCCTCTTATCTACCCACACCCGACGCAACCCCTCCTCCTCCTATCTAGCAGCCACCGCAGCCCTACTCCTCCAGGCAACGGGGAGCGTTGCATCCCCTCCTCCTCCTAACGATTGCTGCTCCTTCTTCCCTTCTCCACACGACCGTTGCACCCGCTCCCCCTCTCTAAGCGGTCGCTACAACCGTACTCCTCCTCCAGGCGACCATCAGCGCCGTAGACCCTCCTCCTCTTCCTAGCGGTCACTGCCCTCGCTCCCCCTCTCCATGCGGCTGCCACATTTGCTCCCCCTCTCCATGCAACCCCCGCAGCCCTACTCCTCCACGTGACCGTCGGCGTTGCAACCCCTCCTCCTGCTAGCGGCCGCTGCTCCCGCTCCCCCTCTCCTCGCAGCCACTGCACCCGCTCTCCCCCTTTCCAAGCGGTCGTCGCTCCCCCTCCCATGCATCGATGCCGCACCTCCTCCCACGTGGTGGTGCTGGTGACCCTCTCCTCCCTAGCCACGCGTCGCACGCCGACGACATCGCACACCTTCTCCTCCCCCCTTAGGCTCGACGACGGTGACCCTCTCCTCCTCCAGCCACTCGTCGATGCCACACCTCCTCCCACCCTCAGCGACACAATGGGTTATCAAGGTTTGCATCGAATTGATATGTCATTTTTTTACATTGTTGCACATGCATATTATAATTAGATTCATAAGTTAGAAACTATAAATTAGTGATTTTTCTTCGTGATTTGTGGTCATTCAAATGATAAGATCTAGTATAGTAGTATTGCATTAAATTGTGGATGTAGCATTTTAATTCTTAATATGAGAGGATTAATATCTTAAAAATTTAAAATACATAATTTTTATGATCATGTGGTATGTGAAATATTATTTGTTAAGAATCATTATATATTGAATCATTGGTGATTTTTATTATATATATGTTCAATTTTTGGAATCTTGTGCCCATTCACTTTGTATATAATCGAACCCTTAACGAATCGAACCGAACCTTAGTGCCAAACTTGTGCTCATTCACTTTGTGTATAATCGAACCTTTAACGAATCTAACCGAACCTTCGCGAATCTCAATCGAACCAAACCGAACCTGAACATGATTTAAATCTTATCGAACCGAGCCGAACCTGAACCTATATACCTAGTAAACGAACCGAACCGAACCCATGTAGGTTTGCTTGGGTTCGATTTGTTTACACCCGTGGATGGGAGCTCGTTGGTTAGGCAATCTGTGCTCATGTCCAACCAGATTTCTTATTATACTCCAAACTAATATTTTTTACCCATGAAAACAAAAGGAACACTTTTTGATTAATTACCGATGCATCCAATAATGTAAAGATAATTCCAGAAAATGATTGAAGTGTCCAACCTACTATTGGAAATTTATTACCGCAATATTTGATCAGTTTGATATGTTTGTAAACTTGTATATGATTCTACTTCTCGTAAAATTTAGATTTTTGATAAAGAATAAAATGTAGAAAAATCCCGTAAGATCATGAAAATTATTTTTTGACCTGAGAACTTTTGAGAACGTTTTCATAGAAGGGAAAAATTATGAAAATACCATCATTATTTATTTTGTACACATTTGATGATTCTAATAGATGTATTAGTCCAAAATGATGCATAAAGCAGAAGCTATGAGATGCTTGATATTCCCTTTACGTATCGATGTTATTAAAGCATATTTAAATTAATATGGGATGCCTGATGCGTATTAATATCTCCTCGAAACAGAGACTGCGCAAGGAGAATGTCAGCCAATTGATTAGTGATGGATCTAGATTTTTTTCATATGTTTAGTTGTAAAATGTGTGTCATGTCTTCTTTTAGCTTTGTGAATATGATCCATGAGCTTGGTTAAGGACATATTTAGCATGCACGTGACTCTTCAGACAAAATTAAATATATCAAATGAAAATGTATTAGAGTGCTTTGCTATCCTTGGAGTTTTTTAATAGCATGCTAAGATCAGTAATCATACTTATACTAATTCGTACCCAAGTTAATTCCACTAGGTTAAAACAAGAAGTGACTGTAGGAATTTGGATGCTATGTATAACTGTTGCATGGATTACCTATGCCCTCGACTCTTAATGTGTTCGAAACTAAACCACATAAACTTATTTTAAGATATGGGATAGTATTCTATTACATATATTAAGCGGGGGAGAAATCTTTGCCCCCATTAGTTCCCCCACCAATTACATTCCACATAGGCCCTTATATACTTTCCCAGATTTCCATCATACCCTGTGCAAGTTGCAACCTATTCCAAATTAGTAGATTACCACGTACACATATCTGCTTATTTCATATTTGCTCGTGTACTGCCATGCCTATTTACATGTTGCCTTCGGACAATGCACAACTCGATGACGTGTAGGGTCTTACGTCCCTTCATGCTTTATGTAATCTTGTTGTTTCCCTCTGCCTATAGCAGTCGAACACGGGCAGGTGTTGTATTACACGGGACCATCCGATGGGGATCGGACGACCCTCATAGGGGGTCGAGGATAGTGAGCCCCCTTTGAGGACCATCCGATCCCCATCGGATGATCCCGTATAATACAAGTCTTGTCGTAGAATAACAGCTTCACTCCAACCACCAATGACTTCGAGCACGGCAACCTTAGGTCACTAGCATTGCAATAGGTACTATAACAACAGATGATCCATTCCGAGGTCACCAACGATGTCTAGCACAAGGAATGTTTGCTAGGGATGAAAATGGTCGGATACAGATACAAATATAGGTATAATCATATCCTTATCCATTTTAAAATACGGATACGAATGCGGATACGAATATTGACGGATATGAAAAATGTCTTACCATATCTTTAAAAACAAATACGAATGTAAAATGAATATGAATCAGATACGACTAATAACAGGAATATTTTGATAGATTAACAAAAATATACATATTTATAATGGTTTATATGTAAAATATATATACGGGACATATTCTTTTCATTAAAATTATATCAACAATGGTGAATGCAATGATAAAATATTGTTACATATATTTATAAATAAATATATTACTATACTTATGTACGAAAAAAGATATATGAATACGGATGTGAATATGCACTCTCATGCAAGAACAATATCTTACACATGCAGTTGATTGCATCTATACTAAATGTCGCATTTAATCCAAACATATTCAGACCTATACAACGTTATTCACTCATCTTTAAATCTACCCTCTATTTATTGCAAGCGAAGTTGCATAGTCGTCATAAATGTTTGTGTTTTAAATAATAATCTAACTTAAATTCTTAGATAAAAAAAGATTTTGAAGATGGACTCCCATGCACGATCGGTCGATGATTCTTAGATTCTTTAATTGATAATATTGATAATATCTTACATTACAGTTGATTGCATCCTACGAACTTTTTGCTTGCTCTTTTATCTACGCTAAGTCAAATCTCCAACTTGAGGATCAGACAATGATCGCCCAAGTATTCGATATTGTTAGCCACCTAAGTAAAAAAGAAGTCATAAAATTAATATTCCATATAATTGATGGTTGTTTGTAGGCCTTGCAAGCTCAAAGCAAAGCATCTAGACGCATGATGATTGTGTTCAAATATTAAAAAAATGGAGCAACCATTATTCTGTCTACGGAAAAATTCTAAGATATTTCAAATTTCCCACATCTACACTTGCTGATATTTTGAGAGCATATCAAACCTCACCATCGAAGGCACATTGACCTTTACAATTCTTTCTCTAATACCAATAGGTCATTTCATATCAATTATTTCCTCATATAACCTATTACTCTACATTTCATTAATATTCAGAAAATGACTTATGTAACGAAAGTTGTTATTCAAATAATCTTCACAACTACGGACTTATGGTATGAATGTTCTAACTTGTGCTTCAACACCTATATATTAGATGAAGAGGGATATTGTGTCAATTGTAAAGCACGAAAGCCAAAATGTTAGTCTCGTTAAAGTATTTCTTGAATTTCACGTCTCTATTTATAAATAGCTCTCCTCCAAATACTAATTAACCCACACCCTTAAAAAAACAAAATGAAAGTTACAACTAAAGTACTAGACTGCAATATTTGTGCATGTATCATGACCTTCGCAATGCCGAAGAAAAAGTTCTTCAAATGACTATCGTTGAACAACAAAAAATGCTTGAGAAGGTCTATGTGTATAATTTTCCTAATCCTTTCATAATAGTTTCGAGAAAGGTAGATGAACTTTGATTTGACTACACTACTAAACGCCATGGTTATTAAGGCAATAAGGCGACAAGGCGTTACACCTGGGCGCCTAGGCGCCTAGGCGCACCTAGGCATTTTCAAAGTGGTATCAAGAAATTTCACAAATATCGCATTTGGATGCTATATTATTAAGAAAATATATTGCTATTCAAAATTACGACATGTATATCACATTTTCAAAATGCGTTATCTATATCGCTTTTTGTAAATGCGCAATGTATATCGTATTTTGAAAATGAGATATCTATGTATTGTGCATGAAAAATAGTCGCCTAGGCGGCGCACCTAGGCGGCCGCCTAGGCGCCCAGGCGACCCAAGGCGCATGCCATTTGCTATAAAAGCAAGGCGTTCGTTCTAGGCGCATGGCTTGGGGTTCCTAGGCGTGCGCCTTAACATCAATGCGACACGCATAAATAATCAAACACATAGAAATTTATAAAGTTCACGTCTACATACAAATGATGACATATAGTTATTCATCATATGAGTACTTGTAGCACTTTCACAACAATAATGTATTATAAGCTAATATTACACTTAGCATTTACACACTTCCAATATTAAATTAATTCATTTTGAATTTTTGTGTGATATCATGTACTCTTATGATTGTATTCTATGATTGGTTCGATAGATGCGAGCATAAGTATTATCGAGTTCGTCGATCATTATTTTTTTATATAATTTATAATATTTAATTTCTAATGATTGGATCATAAACGAGTCCACGTATTAAGCTTTGCACAAGAAAATAATAATCATAATACTTAATTTGCCAGACAAAGTAGATTTAAATAACCATCTCTATATCAAATCTACATGGTAGTATACGTAACATGTTCATAATTTGACATTTTCCATCCATATGTTTGTTGTTAGTGAATACTTTACTCAAAGCCACCCATGGCCTTTTATAGGGCGATTGTTTTCGTAACCTATCTCATGGAAGAACTTTTTCTCTTGATTTAACTATATGATATTTGAGCAATAGCTTCTATAGAAATGGGACAATCATATTTGATTGATAGCATTAAAAATAGTTTAGAACTAACTTAACACGTCGTATTTTGCAAGTGTGCCTTTTCCTTTGATTTATCTTTAAAGATTTCGCAAAAATTCTCCATACATAATTTTTTATGCATGTGCAATGCACGGGTCCACCACTAGTTATTTCTATTCAAGGAAAAGTACGAAAAAATACTTTGAGTTTTAATATCAAAATATATAACATTCTAGTTCAGATTAAAATATGTTGTTATTTACATTTTGTCTTAGGTAACATATTTCAATTTTACCTAGCTATATAACAATATAAGTGTGCATGTGTGTCCTCCGTGCATATCTTTTCATACGTAAATGATATTTTATACTTGAATGATGCATAATTTCTTAGATTAACTATGTCATTCTATCACTAAAAATTTACAAAAATGACAGTATCATATTTTTATTAGTTTGGAAGACTCAAAACTACGCTTATATCGAAACTATAAATCAATAACCACCAAGTAAATCATGAAATCTAACGTTATATCTATCATCCCAAAAGGGTTTGAAATTATCTCATTATCTTTCAGTATTAGTATCAACAAAGAGTATATATATGATAAAAATCAATATTTAAAACCTACACATACACTAATACAAAATAGAAGGTTTTTTATATGATATTGAATATTTATATGGACATTAATGTAAATGTTTTCAGGAACTAAATATTTTGATCCATATTACCTATTAAATAAATGAGATAACTAGGTAAACAAAGTAATATTTCTATAGTATTTGTAATATTTATGAAAACTCCATATACTAATTCTATTAGATTGGACTGAATTATGTCATTTTTCTAATGGTTTTCTGGAAACACATCTATAACCCACACTAATAGTGGGTTTTCTCCTGCTTAATCCTGAGGACTCGTTTGGTTGCTGGGTTGGAGTGGGTTGGGGTAACCTAATTGGAATAGTAGCTGTTTGGGATGGTTATGAGGGTTGGAGGGGGTTGAAATAAAGAATGTGATGTGATGTCACTATGATTTGTGATAGAATTCCATTCCATCAAAAGAAAGGGGTAAACCGAATTACCTCGGGATAACTTGAGGTAACCCGATTACCAAACGAGCCCTCAGTCTAACATGTGGCATACTCTGATTGTCCATTTCCACTGTCAATCCCCAATTCTCTTCTCTCTCCTTCCACAATGGATCCCCTATTCTCTTCTCCTCTCTCTCTCCCTCCATACATCTCTCTTCTCTCTCTCCCCCTCGAGTACACACTATACGTTACATGCACTCTCCCCCTTATCTTCTCTTTATAAATTTAGTATTATATTAACATTAATTAAATAAAGGTAAATCTTATAATATTTATATCCTTTATAATATTTGAAAATTATAGAATAGATTTTTCCTTTTAAAATTAGTATTTTTAGAAATCGAATGTATATTTAAAAAAATACTCTAAACACTCTTCATTTATAATGTAATTTGATGTATTTTTATAGGTATTTCTTAAATACGTTGAGACCTCCCTCTCTCCGTTAACAGATCCGACGAAAGATTTTCTATGATATTTGCTCTATATCTTGAATGTTTGATTATTGGGACCTTACCGTTCTTCCCCATTACAAATTTAAGCGTGGGTTTTACTTTTTTGTTTTTTTATGTATTTTAAAAAATAAAGTCGATGGAGTATGTTCGTTTCTTTTTACTACCGTGTATTGTATTTTACAAATTCCAAAATATAAATCATGTTATATATTTTAAATTTTCTATTTTATTGCGATTGTCAATTAGAATTTTTGCATGTATGATGATCGAATATTTGATGTTACTCAAGTACTTTATAATCTTAGTAATCTTTATGAATCTGAGTTTTTTTTTTGCATATAACATTCTATAGGTATCTCATTATACAAAGATGATCATCTATATTATACATTGGCTATAATTATATAATTCCATATGAAACTTTTAATGTCATACTTATACATATAGGTAGTCAGTTATCAAAATAATTCATAGGCGGCTTTATAAATATTGATATAATGAAAATGAGATGATTTTTGAACTTTTTCGTATGGTTATATATAACTCCATTAATATAGGATTTAGACATAGATAACCCAAATACTCATTTGGTTTAATATATATATGCATATATGTTGTCTTCTCTGCAAAAATAACCCATACATATTTTAATCATATTTACATATGTATAAATGTCTAACCCTATATTTTAACTACAAAATGCCAACTTAATGGTAAATTTTTAACAAATATAATTGATACTTTTAAATTCATGTTACATTTGATTGTATAAGTTCTATTTTATATTTTTAATATACATCTACTCACACCGTACAAGTGTATACTTACATGATACTTTAAATTATGATACTTTAAATGATTCGTGTGGCATTAACACCCTTCTAAATGTACATTGTATTAATGATCAATGTTATATGGACTTTTATTACTCAATATGTATATATCTGCATGATTTTTGAAAAAAAAATACCTAATTCCTATATTATATATTCCAAAATAATAGTTGTGAGACAACGTTTTATGATAAAATGAAATTGTGAAAGAAAGATATTAGTTCAATTAAGATAGTGAATAATAAACTTATTGAATTATACAATATAACAAATGAGAGAGGTGTGAAAAAGAATATATGGAGTTGTTGAGAAGATAGGCAATAAAAACACCACTTCAACCATTGAAATGAAGCTCAATTCTCACCTATAATAATTTCATAAAATTATATCCTTCTTAATTAAATCATTATTACATAATCATCATTAAACATTTACTTTTGAAGGAAAAAAATATAAACTGGCATTTGCTTCATTATGATATAAAATCATTTACTCATGTTATGCACACCTATTAATTCTTTAGTAATTTCCCCTAAAATTTACAAAATTAATAACAATGACCTGTATACAACAATGCATTCAATATATGAACTCTTTTCTTTTACTTCCTCTGATTTTCCTTCACTTCTATTAATACTCATTTTTTTCTTATCATCTAACATATTTATCTTCCTTTCTTTTTAAAATATAACTTAACTTTAGGATAACATGTCTGATAAAGAACAACTACAACGGAACTAAGGAGGAGTAAAAATACAGTCACAAATTTTTAGACTGAATTTCCATCTACAATTTTGTTTTTGACCTCTTAGTTCTTTGTTTTCCCCTCTATCAACTACACCCTAAATTATGTTATATAAACATTACATCAACAGATTTCTTGTAACCACTTCTTCTAGGTCTTTCATTATTTCTTCTTGGGATTTTTACCCGGCAGACCCTGAAATCTTTTGCAATTACCGCCACGACCCTCAAAACATCGGTATTCCTCTCACGACCCCTTAAACTTGCGCCGTTTGACCTCACGAACCCTCCGTCTGTGTGTCGTCTCCTTCGTAACCTAACCAGAGTCTAAATGGTAACCCTTGTACGACACAATCGCTATGGATGTGCCACGTGCCCTGGGTTTAGGGTTTTTGCGGGAAGCTCGGATAAAGATGGACACGACGCTTCGTCCCCTCCAATTCCACCTCGCGACCATCGATCTCCTCCTCCATTCGCACCCCGTCGACCTCTCCTCTGCTTGCTCGACGACCTCGACGTCTCCCACCCCTTCCTTTCGCACACCATCGCGTTGGTGGCCGCGGAATCTCTTCTTCATTGATCGACCGAATCAAGGTGCTTCCGCTTTAGGGTTTCATTAGCGCACGGAGAGGATGTTGAACAGGATAGGGTTCTAACTCTTGGTTGCCTTTTTGTTGGTATCGAACATGTAGGTCTTGACAATGGGTTGGTTCAGTGGACACGAAGGGATCCTCACCATCTGCGTCAGACATGGAGGGTACTTCAAATGGACCCGAGGAATGAAGGGAGAAAAGTACTTGCTTGGAAGTGAACAGAGGATCGGGATCGATCCAGACACTACCTCTTGGTTTGATCTTATGGAGGCAATCTCTGAGGTGGTACCTTGGGAGTCAAGGTGTGCAATCACTTTGAAATATAAGGTACCTCACATTAGAGGGAGCAAGTTTGCCGAGATCATGAACGAGAAAGACATGATGGAAATGTTCAATGCACACCACGATGGGTCCGAGATCGAGCTTGTAGTGGAGATGATTGACGTTGAGGCTCTGAGTTACATCCAAGCCAAGGAGTTTCTGAGCAAGAAGAATGCAGATCTGATGGATGCGGAGAACCCCAGAGGCTCCGTGGATCCGGTACCGCATGGGGAGAACGCCCGAGGTACCATGGAGCCACAGCCCCAGGATGTGGATAATGGAGGTGCTGGAGCCTCTAAGATGACATTGTCATTTACATATGAGCAGCTGGACTGGAACATGGGCGAGGAAGGAGCTGCGGAGAAGGTTTGGAAATGGGTTAATAGTGAAGTAGGGACCTCTACTAGGATGACAAGGGAGAATGTCGATGACAGTGGAACTGAGGCAGCACCTTTGGGTGCTCATGGGACAGAGTCTGCTCCTATGAGTGATAGTGGAGCGAAGGTCGCACCTTTGGGTGCTCCAGTGACTGAAGGTGCACATGTGGAGGCTCATGGGACAGAGGCAGATGTGGGTGCTCCTGGGACAGAAGGAGCACCTCTGGAGGCTCATGGGACAGAGGCAGTTGTGGGTGCTATCGAGAAAGAAGGTGCACCTGTGGAGGCCATTGGGACAGAGGCAGTTGTGGGTGCTACCGAGAAAGAAGGTGCACCTGTGGAGGGTGGAATCTCTCTTGGAGAAGAACCTTATACCTGCATCAAGCACACAAGAGCGTGTGGAGGTAGAAAGACACCTATTCAGTCCCCATTCAACCAAAGACGCACGAGATCAGGGGTAGGACAAAGGCCCAATGAGAAGTACCAAGCAGACCCCAATTCTGATTCATCTGATTCCATTTTCAATGTTCTTGACGCTGATGTGGAGGACAGTGATGAATCAGATGACTTTGATGGCCTTGTCTCCGAGAATAGCTATCATCGTCTTCTCGATTCAGATGTGGATAATGTGAGTGACTACGAGGGCCCTGACGCCAATGTCGATTTGGATGCTCCATCCTTTGAAGTAGGGGCTGAATTTGAAAGCCAAGAAGCATTCCGATCAGCCCTTGCATCTCACTGCATTAGCAAGGAGTTTGCCGCGAAATTCATCAAAAGCGAAAGCACCAGAGTCACAGCAACGTGCACGGAGGAGGGATGTCCTTGGAGAATACACGCCTCCTTGATTCGAAACAGCAACAGGTTCAAAGTGAGAACTTTGGTGGCTGACCACAGTTGCGCTTCGAACAATCTTGCGGGAAACACAATGGTTGGAAAACGCTGGGTATCACACCAGATTTCGAGTTGGGTGATGCAGAACCCCTCAATCACGGTGAAGCAACTTTCTGATAGGATCTTTGAAGCGTACAAGCTGCGACTGCCATATATGACCATCTATAAGGGAAAGAGGATGGCATCAGATGCGTTATTTGGGAGTGTTGAGGAGTCATATGCAAAGATCCCCTCCCTTGTTGCAGAGTTGAAGCGGCGTAATCCAACCAGTGTCATCCATTACTTCTTGGAGGAAGATGACTCCTTCCTTAGATGTTTCATCTCATTCAAAGCTAATAGGGATGGCTACATGTTTGGATGTAGACCTTTCCTGGGGTTGGATGGATGTCACTTAAAGGGGAAGTACTTAGGCACATTGTTGTCTGCTACTACACTAGATGCATCAAATGGGCTCTTCCCTGTTGCATTCGCGGTCGTTGAGAATGAGTCCAGCATAACGTGGCACCGGTTCTTGCAGCATTTGGACGAGGCCATCCAATGCGGCGAAGGAGATGGTCTAACAATTATCTCATATGGTCAAAAGGGACTGGAGGCTGCGGTGAAAGAAAGATTTCCATGTGCTGAGCATAGAGCGTGTATGCGACATGTCTACAAGAACTTCAAGATGAAGTTCCCAGGTTCTGAATTGGAACATATATTATGGTCAGCAGCTCGAGCTTTTGAGTCAAAGCAATTTCTCCATTGGATGAAAGAAGATGATTTTGTGATGTCTCCAGCTCCGAGCATAACGTGAACCAACTCTTGCAATATGGCCTTTAAATAATTTGGTTGCAGCTTGGAAATAGCCGTTGGAATTGGTGGGGGAAGGTTAGGACATGCCCCTCAAACGGTCCACAAATGAGGGGTATAATAGTATCTTCACTCCTCACATAACGGTCGTTACTGCCCTAAGAGACGGATGCAAACCCCAGGGTCTGCCCGATAAGGGTTAGCAAGTTTAAGGGGTCGTGAGAGGAATATCGATGTTTTGAGGGTCGTGGTGGTAATTGCAAAAGATTTCAGGGTCTGCCGGGTAAAAATCCCTTTCTTCTTTTATCTTATGTAACTTATTTAATTCTTCAATTTTTACACTGATATTTTATCATTCCATTTTCACCCATCGTGCTTCAAAAAGATTCTTCAGATATTATATATAACTTTGAAATTTTACAGCAAAAATTGTCACGCCGCGAAGCGCGGGCATACACCCTAGTAGTTATAAAAGTTGTTATGATTGATATCTCAACCTAAGGAATGTTGATACCCAATTTGTTGCACCAACTCCCATAATATACATTTTATTATATAGTTGTTGTCATATATATGGGTGTCTACTAAATTGATAGAGTATATGTCGAAAGTAGGAAAAATAAGGTTCTTATTAAGTTGATCAAGTGGATAAATACATGGAGTGTCTATCCATAAGATAAGGAAAATAATAAAACTTTATAAGTATTTAAATCCAAGGTATATAATGTTGAGTTGTATACTTGAAATTCTAGATGTGTCTATACATTCAATGGCACCTTCTCAACATTATATATTTATTCAAATCACATTCTTGGGTTCAAATTTGAGTTAATTCCATACATTTTTTTGGTGTTGATGCATTTCATGTTCTTAGCTTATGCAAGCAACTTGGACGCATCCAAAGCATACCTAAGTGTATATATCTTCCCGAACGCAAGTAAACTAAGAAGTCCTCACCGTTGGCTCGGTCATGGAAGATGACGGCAGACCTTAGTTGATCTGATCTCTAGGGCTATCTTTTTCTATCACAACAGTATTGATGGGTGCCACACTTTGAAGGATCTTTCATAGGGGCTATTCGGTTAGAGGAGTAAACCCCCCTTGTGGTGGTTTACCCTCCCCAACCCACTCATTTCTCTTTCTAAGTGGGGCCCACTTTTTATCTTTTTAAAAATTAAATAAATCAATTCCCCATCATCAATTCCATCAAAAATAATATATTATACCATTATATAATATAAAAATTATAAACTACTCCACTTATACTCATTTTCCCAAACTTCAATACAATCACATCACAATAACTACTCACTTTTTCAAACTTCAATACATTCATATCACAATAAACCCACTTCTAACCCACCCTCAGTTTAACCCTCTATCCAAACACAAAACCAAAAAAATGTGTTACCTGCTACCAGTTTAACCCACATAAACCCACTATCCAAACACACCCACAGAGTAAGTTGGTTCTTTCTTTTGATTTGTAGGGACACTAGATAGTTGTAAAATCGTTGTCCGGAACATGGTAACTTTTATATGTCCACAATCAGCTCGAAGAGGGCGATAGTTTCTGAATCAAAACTTGTTAGCCCCATTCATTGTGATGAATCAATTGATTTTTTTTAAAAACTGAGTTGATGGTGTTGATCACACCTAGACTCGAGCTCATTGTGAGTTTATTAACGAGTCACTAGCTATGTCCATGAGGAAATGAATTGTACCTACTTAAGTGGGTTTCTTATATATTATGAAAGACTTTGTTCGAATTTTTTTGTTCGTTTTGAAAGAAAAAATAGTAAGAATGTTGCTTCTTGAAAGGATGCCTTTTTAAAGAGTAGTAACATTATTTTCATACTAACTCGACAAGACTATCGAGTTTCAATGTCTTTCTTGAGCTTTTCTTGTTAACTCAAAACTCATGAGCTAGTCAATGACATGAGCTTTTCTTTCTCACACCCTTAAGATCAAATGTAGTCGATTCAATTGCTCGGACAACATAGAATAAAAAGGCTTATATAGGTACCTTTGTATATTGTACACATCCATGAAAAAAATATGACCAACATTCTGTCATCCCCTTAAGCTCTTGTAAACACATGCAATATATATATATATATATATATATATATATATATGGGTAAAATGGGGATGTCCCTATGGGGGGAGCTAACTTGGTTCCCCTGCGCCATTTCGTCCGTTTTTTTTATTTTTTTGGAAAATTTCTTCCGTAGATTTTCATCAATATATACCTATATTATGTCATTCAAATTTCGCACGAAACAGACATAATATATGTATATAGTGATGAAAATACACGGAAGAAATTTTCAAAAAAACTAAAAAAGCGGGTGAAATAACGCGGGGGAGCCAAGTTAGCTCCCCTCGTGGGGCAGTCCCATTTAACCTATACACACACGTATTTGTGAATGTAAAAATCAATAGCTGTACGTGCAATAGATATTCATAAAAGGCCCGTTAAAGTGTCAAATTAGGGTCACGAGATGAAGATCTTTCCAGAAAAAGGGATTAATAGAATAGGATAAATATGTAGTCGAAGAATTGAGAATCAGAATAATGGAAGAATAGAGGCGCAGTGAGGAGAGAATAATGTGGTAGAAGATGGATGGATGGATGAAGAAGAAATAACAACAGAGGACATTGGTATTAGCGAACGAAACGTAGCAATCTATCTGCAAGCAGAAGCTTTCGTCATCTCACGAAGCATTAATTAATGCTAAGGCATGTTTTCTACCAATCGACGAAATTGAAAGCTAAAGTCCCATCATCATCCAAGACTAATTTTATAGGGAGTACCGATTAAAGGGGCTAAATCTTACGGGGATTATTCCTTCGTTAAGGGCGGGGGAAACTGGTGGCGATTTAGTCCCACATCGGGCGAGTCAAAGGAGGACGCGGGCAGGATGTGTATAAAATGGAGGGCAGCGGCTCTGAACAACATACTTACCTGGACGGGGTCAATGGATGATCATAAAGGTCCATGGCCTAAGGGGGTGACCTCCATTGCACTTGGGAGGGGCGCCTTCTTAACATCTCCCCAAGTGGGAGAGTGTACGTCATAATTTGTTGCTGAGGGGGATTCGCGCACTGCGCGGCCCCTGCCATTTCTCAATCTCCTTAACTTTTCCTTTTTATTATTATCGTGTCTCAGGGGATGCACTAATAGAATTGTGTCTCTCTTGGTTTTTATTATCGTCCAAATCCTCCTTGGCGAATGATTAGTTTTTTTGCAGTTTTATAAAAAAGGGTCTGTAGCACGTAAAGCGTTCTTCAAAATAAAGAGATGCGTTCTTCAAAATAAAGAGATGCGAGATTCGTTCTTTGAGCCAGCCTACTACATAAACATGTAGTATGATAGGAAAAACATTGTATATGGATCTATTTAGGATTAATTTTATCATATATATATTCATAGATATATCAATGGGTAGTTAATAAGCATTATTACCATAAGTTATAATTATATCATACACATTCATGAAGTTTAGTATACTATAAATACCATATGTATCTTTAAACAAAATAAAACTATATGAATATATCAACATATACAAATGTGCAGACAAATTAATGCATGTATATTTCTTTTAATATATTGTGCAAAATATTGTAGCATTTACTGATACTAATACATGTAGCCAAGTATAATGGTAAGTGATACTCTAATGTCACGACCCGTCCCGCTATCCGAGACAAGCGCGACAGGAACCTATTTATAAACCTCCCATTAAATCATTAATCTATTCTAATCTTTTTCTTTTTCCGCAAAATTTTGACAGAGTTTCCTCTATAACATGGATCTCCCAACCGCTATCTGTACCTAAAACGACTTCTTTTCATTCTACGATAAAGCCTTCTAATCCAATCAAGATCACATCAACCATAAATATAAACATTACATTTTACCTTTCTATATAAACAAGATCTACATATTTACATCATCATCACTGTCCATTCTTGCATATCCATACAAAAATCCGCAACTTTGTTTTCATCAAACATTTGCTAAGGCATCAAAAAGTTACCAAAAACTAAGGTCTTTGATGGCGCAACCTCCTGCTAGTGATGTGCAACTGTACACGTTCCCCCCCAAGTTTCCGATCAAGATTTATCTGTAATAATAATAACAATAGAATGGTGAGTCTAAACCCATGAATGAGCTTAGACCCAGCGAGCGGATCTCAAGCTTTTGATAAACTACTTTATCAACATAATTGGCATGGTATCAAATAGTTCTTTGCTAAAACATAAACATAAAAAAAAAATCTGCATGCATCAACATGTATCATTGAATAATTATGACATGAACTAACATTTAAAGAAAATCTTGACAATCTTATCATATTATATTCAATGTCGCACTACCCCAACATGTCGTACTAATTCATGAACCGTGTAAAATTGTCTAGGGAGAGAACTCAACCCAAGACCGTGAAAATCTCATCATTTCATGTTAATGGTCCCAACGACCAAGTACATTTCGCATACGGCCCAAAGCCCATTAGTATACGAAATGCGGGCCCAAAGCCCTCCTGAGTCACAAGGAGTAGGCCATAGGTATATCACGAGGATATACCTACCCCAACATGTAGTGACTTGTTCATGACTTTTCTGGGGAGTAGGCCATAGTGTGCATTGATCTTATATCATATCATGAAAAATCTTGACTACATAATCATAAACATCCATGTAAAATCGGCATTCATGAATCGTAACTACATCTGTATTGCAATATGAAAATCATGATTGAACTTGGTAAATAAAATATCAGGATAACTAACTAATTACTGTAGAAATATTCATAAGCATGGAAAAACTTGTAAACATTATTGCTATAAAATTTAGCAAAACTCACTAGTTTTTATAAAAAAAATATGACTTGGAACCACTCACCTTGAATTTTTACTTTTGCGATAAAAATGCGATTTGAACTTCTCACTCTTATCCAATGCTCTCGAGCCGTCCTACATATTGGTAATAATGGATAAAAAAATATTGAATTTTAGTAATAATACCATTTAAAAATACATATCCTCGTTTAAATGGAAGTGCTATGAGATCACTCGTTATAGTAGGCACTATAGCTTTAGTATGAACTACCCATTCTTAGTGTATACTAGTATTATTTTATTTTTGAAGTATACGTGCATATCTGATATTCATAAAGTAGTGTACGCTATATTAAACTTAAGTCCATGATATGATAACACTATTAGCGGAAGAATGCAATAGGTTCGAATATACATGCCCACTGATAACCATATGGTTGCATGAATGGTTGCAAACAATATATAGGATATGGTCATTGGAATAAACTTTTATTAGATTTTGTTTACAGGTTAGATGTTGATTTCATGTACCGATTATCTATTTGTAATTAATTATGTTGTATCTTATCTAATTAGAATACCGTAGATACCAGATCAAGCACTATCGTAATTATTTTTTTTTCTCACATACAATATGTGTATTTGCATAGCATACTAAAAAAATGATGATGTTATTCCGAATTAATGATTATCAAAACAAACCAAGTTAATCAGCAAAATATATTCTTAAATTGAAAAGTAATCATATCATTATAACTAAAAGCACAACTGTTAATATCATACTCACGTAGACTGTAAGGACTTTGTACATAAATGGATTTCCTTACAAGATAGTAGTTATAACTATAAAATTATGAATCGTTAGATAATTATTACTATCACTATACCATTACTTAAAGTTTCCATACATGTTTTAGTCCCTCTATTTAATTTGATTTCATAATTCCACCAAGGAAGCCATGATCAAGATTAAAATAAATGTAACCCCATATACATGCATGAGTGGGTATATATATAAGACATTAGTCTGCAGAAGAATTACGAACAAGAGAGTAAATTAACCTGTGAAAGGTCTTATGCATGGATCTTGTTTATTCTATATCAGAGTAGTTTCTTATGAGGTATAATTATAGCGACTATTATCCTAATTGCACATACTATGTAAGGGTTAAATAATTAAAAAAAATACCACCAATTCCTTCTCCCTTATTTGATATTTGATACGAAAGATCTACCCATCCACCTTGTTTTCTTGATTATCTTAACATGCATATATGCATGAAAATCTAAAAACAACCATGAAGAATATAGATTAGATGGTTACCTGTAAATAACCCTGCCGCCTCCCTTAGCTTCTCCTTTACCCGAAGAATGCAAAGGCTTATGGTATTCTCTCAATTTATACCATACATTAGTCTCTTTCCTCGTGCATGGTAACATCGAAAGTGTTATTACACGTAGCCCACAAAACATCTATGTGTCACTCTAGTATTCTCTTATATATATTACCTGCCGACATCACTCCCCATCTTATATTTATCTGCAGCTTTACATTCATTTTCATAGATATACATATTAGTATCTTTATTTTATTTTATTTCCTCATTTTTACCTTTAGATTACGTTGCATGCACATCATCTAGTCTTTATCTATTCCTGCCTCCAACCAGATTGAGCTACCCAGTTTTTTTTTTCATTATAAAAAAATGTAACGTTAATTTATTGGTATGTTGTCATTAGTCCTCTCATAATATTTTATTATTTTTTTTAGCATGTAAAAATTAGTTTTTTTTCGTAATCGCCTCTATTTTCCATAATTTGAAAGTACAATATACATCACTAACTCCACTTTAGACATGATAAAAAAATATCATCATAATGGTTCATGAAATTGGCATAAATGGAATTTTAAGAATATTACAATATTCCCCATAAAGAAAAAAATGTATCTTTAAAAGGTTTTATTTCTTAGGCCTGGTTGAAAAGTAATGGATGTTACAACACTCCCCTACTTTAAATAATTTCGTCCTCGAAATTTCGTACCTTAATCATGTGAGAATAAATATGGGTACTGGGTTCGCATATCCTCTTCTCTCTCCCATGTGGCTTCTTCTATAGCTTGACTTCTCCAGAGAACTTTTACTAGTGGAATCTTCTTTGTTCGGAGTTCTTGAACTCTATGATCTAAGATTTGTACAGGAACTTCTTTATAGGAAAGGTCTTCCTTCAATTGTATCTTTTGTGGTTCTATAATATGCGAAGGATCTGGGATGTACTTTCGAAGTGTAGAGACATGGAAAACATCATGTATCTTTGATAATTCTGGTGGAAGCAAGAGGCGATACGCCAAACTACCCACTCTTCCGACAACTTCGTATGGGCCAATATATCTGGGACTTAGTTTTCCACGTTTGCCAAATCTAATGAGTCCTTTCCAGGGGGACACTCGAAGAAATACCTTGTCACCAACTTGAAATTCAAGATTCCTTCTTCTCTTATCTGCATAGCTTTTCTGTCTATCTTGGGCTGCTTTCAAATTTCTTCTAATCTCTTCAACCTTTTCCATGGTGTTTTGTATGAATTCTGGCTTAAATAATTTACGCTCCCCTACCTCATTCCAACACACCGGGGTCCTACACGATCGGCCATACAAAGCTTCATAGGGGGCCATTTCAATGCTAGCATGGTAGCTATTATTATATGCAAATTCCATGAGTGATAAGTGGTCATCCCAACTGTCTTTGAAACTCAATGCGCATGCCCGGAGCATATCTTCTAAGGTTTGAATGGTTCTTTCAGACTGACCATCTGTTTGTGGGTGGAAAGCAGTGCTAAACGCTAACTTTGTACCCATCGCCTTATGCAAGCTTGGCCAAAATTTTGAAGTAAAACGAGGATCTCTATCAGATACAATGGATACTGGTGCTCCATGTAGCCTTATTATTTCATCCACAAAAATTTTTCCCAGACGATCTAATGTATACGTCATATTGACTGCTATAAAATGAGAGGATTTAGTCAATCTATCAACAATTACCCAAATTGCATCATGGCTTCGACGCGTCCTGGGTAATCCAGTAATAAAATCCATAGTAATGTGTTCCCACTTCCATTCAGGTATAGGAAGTGGTTGCAAGGTACCAGTTGTTCGCAGATGCTCAGGCTTTGTCTGTTGACAGATCAGACATCGAGAAACATATTCAGCAATTTCTCGCTTCATTCCTGACCACCAGTAAGATGTCTTCAATGTTCTATACATTTTTGTACTTCTTGGGTGCATCACATACATGGAGTTATGTGCTTCTTCAAGAATTTCAGTCCTGATTTCTGATGATTTTGGGACACACAGTCTTTGTCTGAAAAATAGTACTCCTTGTTCATTGATCGTGTACTCTGTCAATTCTCCTTTTTCTACTTTTTCAAGTATCCTTTTGATTTCTAGGTCATGTAATTGAGCATCTCGGATTTTATCATACAATATGGGCCTGACCTGCAATGAGGCTAATAGATTTCCATATTCATCCATGCTCAAACTAGTACGTAATCCTCTCATTTGTAACAATAAAGGAAGGCGTTCACCTTTGATGTATAATAATTGGCCCTTAGACTTTCTGCTAAGAGCATCAGCGACAACATTTGCCTTTCCAGGATGATATTCAATGGTACATCATAATCTTTAATCAGCTCTAGCCATCTTCTTTGCCTAAGATTCAGTTCCTTCTGGGAAAAAATATATTTTAGGCTCTTATGGTCGGTGAATATTTGACAAGTCTCACCATACAGATAATGCCTCCAAATTTTCAAAGCAAAAACTACCGCTGCCAATTCTAGATCATGTGTAGGATAGTTAAGCTCGTGTTGTTTCAATTGTCTAGATGCATAGGCAATCACCTTTCCATTTTGCATGAGTACGCATCCTAATCCTTGCTGTGATGCATCACTGTAAACTATAAATCGCTCATTTGCTGATGGAAGGCTTAGAATCGGTGCTGAAGTGAGTCGATTCTTAAGTTCTTGGAAACTCTTCTCACATGCATCATCCCAGAAAAATTTCACCTCCTTCCTAGTTAACTTGGTCAATGGTGCCGCGATTCTCGAAAAGTTCTCAACAAATCTTCTATAATATCCAGCCAAACCAAGGAAACTTCGAATTTCTGATACATTTGTCGGTTGTCCCCAATTTAAGATAGCTTCTATCTTGCTTGGATCTACCGATATGCCTTCTCCTGAAATTATATGCCCTAAGAATGCCACCTTTTTCAGCCAAAATTCACATTTATCCAGCTTTGCAAATAATTGATGTTCCTTTAAAGTTTGCAATACAATCCTCAGATGTTCCTTATGCTCTTTCTCTGATCGTGAATAGACCAAAATATCATCGATAAATACAATAACAAATTTATCCAAGAAAGGACGAAATACGCGATTCATTAGATCCATAAAAGCAGCAGGGGCATTTGTTAATCCAAAAGGCATCACCAAAAACTCATAATGCCCATAACGGGTTCGGAAGGCTGTTTTAGGGACATCTTCGGCTTTGATTTTCAGTTGATGATAGCCAAATCTCAAGTCTATCTTAGAGAACACAGAAGCCCCTTGTAGTTGATCAAATAAATCATCTATCCGAGGAAGAGGATAATTATTACGTACAGTCACTTGATTTAGCCTTCTATAATCAATACAAAGCCGAAAGGAACCATCTTTCTTCTTGACGAAAAGGACAGGAGCTCCCCAGGGTGATATACTAGATTGTATGAAACCCTTATCTGCTAATTCTTGCAGTTGAATCTTCAGTTCCTTGAGCTCAGACGGAGCCATCCGATAGGCTGCCAGTGCTATCGGAGTTGTGCCCGGGACTAAATCAATGTTAAACTCGATCTCTCTATCCGGTGGAAGTCCTGGTAGTTCATTCGGAAATACTTCAGGAAAGTCTTGTACGATAGGGATGTTCTCTAGCCTAATAGCTTCCACCTTTGTGTTATAAACAAGAGCAACATAAGAAGAGCATCCTTTCCTTATTAATCTGTGGGTCAGTATATTAGAAATTACAGGAGTAGGGTATATTTTCCTACCTCCTGAGTAAATGAATTCAGCTTCCCCGGGTCTTCGAAAAATGACTTCCTTTTTATAACAGTCCAATAGAGCATGGTATGCGGTAAGACAATCCATTCCTATGATTATATCAAATTCTTTGACCTGCATAGGAATTAGATCCACATAGATCTGGTGTTCCCCTATCCACATCATACAATGTTTGAAAATGTGGCGAACAATTTCAGGTTCTCCTTTAGGAGTTGTAATTGCTAGAGTGCTATCAAGGTTTTCCATTTCTACATCAGCATGGATGCAAAAACTTCGACAAATAAAAGAATGACTAGCTCCAGAATCAAAAAGTGTATAAGCCTCTTTGCCGAAAATTATTGTAATACCTGAGACAACATCTTCTGAGGCAATGGCTTCTTCAAGAGTCATGTTAAAGGCTTTGGCAGAATTTTGTCCTTTCTGAACTTGGCGATTTTGCTCATTGTGCTTCTTTTTGCCTCTATTTAAGGGCACACGATTCCTAGCATCATTATTCCATCGTTGGTTTGATTCTTGATTATCTCTATGTTTCCTGGCCCAAATAGGACAATCACGGCGTATATGTCCAGTCTGCCCACAGTGGTAGCAATCTCGTGTGCCTTTACGACATTCCCCAGGATGATTCCGTCCACAAGAACTGCACCGCGGATAAGTGTTCATTGTCACTTCCTTTTCCCTTGGTTCTCGTGCATAAACATGGAATTGCTTAGGATTTTTGAAATTTCTGAAGGTTTTGATACCATCACTTTTCCAGTGAGAGATTTCTCCACCTCTTTTCCTTGATGATACATTAGCTCTTCTTTGTTCATGGACTACCTTCTCTGCTCTTCGAGCTGCCTCAACTAGATCAGCATAAATAGTATATCCTGCAACAGCTACCATAGACTTTATATCTATATGTAAGCCATCCTCGAAGCGACGACATTTCTCTTCCTCTTTAGCTACTAACGAAGGAACATACTTGGACAATTCAATGAAACGTTTTTCATACTCATCCACTGGCATACTTCCTTGAGTTAAATACAAAAATTCTCGACGACGTTCTTCCTGATAAACTCTTGGATAATATTTTTCATTAAATTCCTTCTGGAAGATCTGCCATGTTGGAGTAATAGCAGGATCTGCATATTTTACCAATATAGACTTCCACCAATCATAAGCATCTTCTTTTAGTAGGAAAACAGAGAATTTCAGACGTTGTTCATCTGTACAGTCCATTAGATTGAACACTTTTTCTGTATTCTCAAACCATGCTTTGGCTACTTTTGGATCGGCCGTACCATAGAATGATTGTGCCCCTAACTTGCGAACATGCTCAAAGGGCAATTGCTGTCCGAAATCATGTGGTCGCATGGACTGGGCAGCCATACTTCCCAATGTTTGTGAAATCAGCATTAGAGTATCGTGCAAGTTATTATTATTCGTCTCATTCCCGTTGCCTAGTCCTTGTGTAGTCCTAGGAGGTTGCTCTGCTGCCATCGTGTCCTATAACAAATAGTACTCTAATTAGTCCTCTGACAGAATTTCAAAAACAAAAAAAATCCCTAAAGTTTCATGTAATAAAATAAGATAAATCCTCAACATCTGAAAAATCAATAATCCAATTTTCCTATGTATTTCAGTTCTCCTTATAATTCAATCTCCGAATTTAACGGTAAATGGAAATCCAAGACCTTTGCTCTGATACCACAAGTTGTCACGACCCGTCCCGCTATCCGAGACGAGCGCGACAGGAACCTATTTATAAACCTCCCATTAAATCATTAATCTATTCTAATCTTTTTCTTTTTCCGCAAAATTTTGACAGAGTTTCCTCTATAACATGGATCTCCCAACCGCTATCTGTACCTAAAACGACTTCTTTTCATTCTACGATAAAGCCTTCTAATCCAATCAAGATCACATCAACCATAAATATAAACATTACATTTTACCTTTCTATATAAACAAGATCTACATATTTACATCATCATCACTGTCCATTCTTGCATATCCATACAAAAATCCGCAACTTTGTTTTCATCAAACATCTGCTAAGGCATCAAAAAGTTACCAAAAACTAAGGTCTTTGATGGCGCAACCTCCTGCTAGTGATGTGCAACTGTACACGTTCCCCCCCAAGTTTCCGATCAAGATTTATCTGTAATAATAATAACAATAGAATGGTGAGTCTAAACCCATGAATGAGCTTAGACCCAGCGAGCGGATCTCAAGCTTTTGATAAACTACTTTATCAACATAATTGGCATGGTATCAAATAGTTCTTTGCTAAAACATAAACATAAAAAAAAAATCTGCATGCATCAACATGTATCATTGAATAATTATGACATGAACTAACATTTAAAGAAAATCTTGACAATCTTACCATATTATATTCAATGTCGCACTACCCCAACATGTCGTACTAATTCATGAACCGTGTAAAATTGTCTAGGGAGAGAACTCAACCCAAGACCGTGAAAATCTCATCATTTCATGTTAATGGTCCCAACGACCAAGTACATTTCGCATACGGCCCAAAGCCCATTAGTATACGAAATGCGGGCCCAAAGCCCTCCTGAGTCACAAGGAGTAGGCCATAGGTATATCACGAGGATATACCTACCCCAACATGTAGTGACTTGTTCATGACTTTTCTGGGGAGTAGGCCATAGTGTGCATTGATCTTATATCATATCATGAAAAATCTTGACTACATAATCATAAACATCCATGTAAAATCGGCATTCATGAATCGTAACTACATCTGTATTGCAATATGAAAATCATGATTGAACTTGGTAAATAAAATATCAGGATAACTAACTAATTACTGTAGAAATATTCATAAGCATGGAAAAACTTGTAAACATTATTGCTATAAAATTTAGCAAAACTCACTAGTTTTTATAAAAAAAATATGACTTGGAACCACTCACCTTGAATTTTTACTTTTGCGATAAAAATGCGATTTGAACTTCTCACTCTTATCCAATGCTCTCGAGCCGTCCTACATATTGGTAATAATGGATAAAAAAATATTGAATTTTAGTAATAATACCATTTAGAAATACATATCCTCGTTTAAATGGAAGTGCTATGAGATCACTCGTTATAGTAGGCACTATAGCTTTAGTATGAACTACCCATTCTTAGTGTATACTAGTATTATTTTATTTTTGAAGTATACGTGCATATCTGATATTCATAAAGTAGTGTACGCTATATTAAACTTAAGTCCATGATATGATAACACTATTAGCGGAAGAATGCAATAGGTTCGAATATACATGCCCACTGATAACCATATGGTTGCATGAATGGTTGCAAACAATATATAGGATATGGTCATTGGAATAAACTTTTATTAGATTTTGTTTACAGGTTAGATGTTGATTTCATGTACTGATTATCTATTTGTAATTAATTATGTTGTATCTTATCTAATTAGAATACCGTAGATACCAGATCAAGCACTATCGTAATTATTTTTTTTTCTCACATACAATATGTGTATTTGCATAGCATACTAAAAAAATGATGATGTTATTCCGAATTAATGATTATCAAAACAAACCAAGTTAATCAGCAAAATATATTCTTAAATTGAAAAGTAATCATATCATTATAACTAAAAGCACAACTGTTAATATCATACTCACGTAGACTGTAAGGACTTTGTACATAAATGGATTTCCTTACAAGATAGTAGTTATAACTATAAAATTATGAATCGTTAGATAATTATTACTATCACTATACCATTACTTAAAGTTTCCATACATGTTTTAGTCCCTCTATTTAATTTGATTTCATAATTCCACCAAGGAAGCCATGATCGAGATTAAAATAAATGTAACCCCATATACATGCATGAGTGGGTATATATATAAGACATTAGTCTGCAGAAGAATTACGAACAAGAGAGTAAATTAACCTGTGAAAGGTCTTATGCATGGATCTTGTTTATTCTATATCAGAGTAGTTTCTTATGAGGTATAATTATAGCGACTATTATCCTAATTGCACATACTATGTAAGGGTTAAATAATTAAAAAAAATACCACCAATTCCTTCTCCCTTATTTGATATTTGATACGAAAGATCTACCCATCCACCTTGTTTTCTTGATTATCTTAACATGCATATATGCATGAAAATCTAAAAACAACCATGAAGAATATAGATTAGATGGTTACCTGTAAATAACCCTGCCGCCTCCCTTAGCTTCTCCTTTACCCGAAGAATGCAAAGGCTTATGGTATTCTCTCAATTTATACCATACATTAGTCTCTTTCCTCGTGCATGGTAACATCGAAAGTGTTATTACACGTAGCCCACAAAACATCTATGTGTCACTCTAGTATTCTCTTATATATATTACCTGCCGACATCACTCCCCATCTTATATTTATCTGCAGCTTTACATTCATTTTCATAGATATACATATTAGTATCTTTATTTTATTTTATTTCCTCATTTTTACCTTTAGATTACGTTGCATGCACATCATCTAGTCTTTATCTATTCCTGCCTCCAACCAGATTGAGCTACCCAGTTTTTTTTTTCATTATAAAAAAATGTAACGTTAATTTATTGGTATGTTGTCATTAGTCCTCTCATAATATTTTATTATTTTTTTTAGCATGTAAAAATTAGTTTTTTTTTTCGTAATCGCCTCTATTTTCCATAATTTGAAAGTACAATATACATCACTAACTCCACTTTAGACATGATAAAAAAATATCATCATAATGGTTCATGAAATTGGCATAAATGGAATTTTAAGAATATTACAATATTCCCCATAAAGAAAAAAATGTATCTTTAAAAGGTTTTATTTCTTAGGCCTGGTTGAAAAGTAATGGATGTTACATCTAATGCTTGGTCCATATTGTGGTGAGATTAGGCCCTTTTGTACTATTATATTGGAAACCCCATATGGTGACCTTTGCTGGTGACCTTTAGATGAGGGATAGGGTTTCGTCACCTATCCTTTGCTGCGGAGATCTCTCACTACCTCGCCAACATATCTTCTGCCTTTCTCTCCAGAGAGGAACTTTGACGTCATGGCTCCATCAATCATGATAAGTCCATGCTAACGTGCTGACTGTAGAAGCTCACCTGGATCGCGAAGGCATGGACAGACAATAGTACCGTAAGAAGTTGCTAGAGAGCTTAAACTTGGAGCATTAATCACATCATTGTGGAAAAGAGAAATTTGTAATTTGCGTCTAAACTGTGATTAATTGTGTTTTTTCCCTCAATAAGGTTAGATTGGTTCCACATAAAATAGTCTAAGCTAAATCAAAATAGTCTAAGCTAAATCAGAAAGAAAACCTTTTTATAGCACACTTGTTTGCCTCTTCTGGAGAAAGTATATTTTGGATGAGATGATGCCTTCGATTCCTTGTTACAACTATTGATTTGATACCATGCTTTCTCCACCCTTGTAAACTCCTATCGAATTCCAACTGAATTCTTGTTTTGGTTTTATCGACAATGAACCGTTCCGATTACCCATTCACAACTTCTAAGGTGACACTCTCCTCAAAGTTCATGCTCAAACTTAAAATGCCAAGAACACATAAAAAGGCATAAATACTGAAGTTAAATTTACTGTGATCATACTATAAAACAACTTTCAGTGTGCTTTATGCTTCATTTCTTAAAACAACTTAAAATCACTGTATATGCTCAAAAACAACTTCAGGGGTGAGGACATCCGTTGCCAAGGTCTACTCCAATCCAACCCTGCAACCAAATGAACCATTGGAGAAGATGTTAAGAGAGCCTTATCTTCGTTTAATAACCGCTCAGCTCATTATATACCTATCCCCGCGCCTTTCTCCTTTGATGCTCCCCGACGTGGGACTAAATCACCACCAGCCCCACCTCCCCCCACTAATGAATAGATACTCCTGTAAAATTAGCCTCATCAGTTAATACTCCATAGTTGAAGGTACTTTGTTTTTCCATTAATTAGTCCCCTTAATTAATACTTCAAGAGATGATGAGAGCTTCTGCCTATGGATACATTCCGTTGGCTAATACAATCTGCCCGGAACCCTCCCTCATTTTTCTTCCGGTCATCCCATATGATCCTCTGTCTTCTTTCTGTGATCGCTTTCCTAAAAGAAAGCTCTTCGTCAGTCGATACCAGACCTAAAGATGGCATATGCATTCCTCTTATTTGTCCTGTGAGATTCGCCAACCCATCTGTTCGAATCGCTCGCCGGATCCTCTACCTTCTTCTTCCTGCTCTATAGGTCCTTCTCATCTCGGCCAATGTCTGAACAGTTGACACTCGGTCCTCCTCTTAGGAAACATTCGTGTAGGGGGTTACCTCTTTTTTGGGGTTATCCCATAAATCCATACTTTCTCTCTAATGTGAGACTCACTCTCCTCCTCTTTTTAAATGCATTAAATAAATCATTTTTCTTCAATCCATTCTATCAAAAAATAATATATTATACCATCATATCATCTAAAAACTATAAACTACTAAACTTCTACACACTTTTCTAAATTTCAATACAATCACATCACAATAACTACTCGCATTTTCAAACTTCAATTCGATCACATTACAACAAACCCACTCAACTCAAAACCCTCTATCCAAACACCAAAACACAAAACGGGTTAACCTCCCTCAATTTACCTGAGGGAACCCAACAACCAAATGCACCCTTGAAGTTTTGTCGTACCCGATGCTCCGATTTCCAAGAAATGCTACTCCTCTGCAAACCCCTTGGGAAAATGTGCATTTTCAATGACAGAAGAAAAAATGGACATTTTTTCCCACGATCGACTCCAAGAAGACGCCCTTCATTTAAAAAATAGACAGAATGCACATGGGTTAGAAATCTCCTTTTCACCTTTGTTATCCTTGCACAATACCTATAAGGGGATGTGTGGTTCGGATAGGTGATCACGAGTTGTGTGTCGACCCCTTAGTCCTCGAGATGCAAGCCATTCTACGTGGACAGGAGAATTGTCCAATCATAAAAGACAACTGGAAAAATTCACAAGAAGTTTGAATGTTGAGGAGAGCAAATATATAATAGAATAGATGATCAAGTAAGGTCATATGAATTAAAGGAACATAGGCAGATGTTTATATAATATATCAATGTCATCATGTTCCATAACATCTTTATATAACATTAAAAAAATATAGAAGTATAGATAGACAAAGTTGAGAGAGTGTCTTCTATATTTAAGGGCTCTAAAAGTGAGTTTAAAAAGAAAAACAAGGGCTCACTACCTATAGGGAGAGTGACTAGTGTTCGTATGGAAGCTAAGGAGCAAGCTTATATATATATATATATATATATATATATATATATATATATATAGAGGGCCCTGTGCCGATTTGGGTTGTAATGAGCACCCTACGAGAGACGTTAGATTATAATCTTGTGGTTAAAATTAAATATAAAATTTAATAGTAAATTTGGCACGTTCTGATTTCCATAACCGTTCATGCGTAATTCTAGGACGTTAATTTCCTTTTTGAAAATGTAATTACTATTCGAGTAATTACCTAAAAATTCATTAGGGATGTGTGACTGCGGCAGACGACGATCAAACAGAGACAATTCCTATTATCATTTTCTTTGGCGATCGATTGAAGGTAGTTCTGCATCGATAATCAGTAAGTTTTTATGTTTATTAACATTCAATGAACAAGTTCTAACACATGGAATAAGTTAGTACTTCCGTATGTGTAAAAACTGATTTATTATTTTTTTCTCTGTGAAAATGAAGATTTCAATTTCTCAGATTCGCTTAGTATTTGTTTGCAAAGAAATGGATTAATTACTAATACAAGTTCTCACATATTTTAATCAAAATTTAATTCATATAGTATATCATGAATTTGTTTGCGAAATTGAAACTGTTTTCTTTCTAATATTCCTTCTGCCATAGGAATTTTTTTGGTTTTATTACTTGATATTATTATCAAGTCGCAATACTATTGCAATGTCAAATGTTACCAAAATATTCTTCTTTTTTAATGTTGATTATCTAATTCTTACTTTTACAACTTACTAGTTTTTTTGTTACTTACGTATATTAAAAGCTTACTTGTAATTAGGAGATTGTTACTGAATTGATAATTGTTACTTATCTTAGTAATATTCTTACCGATACCAAATATTTGTTGATTTGTTACTTGTAATTCTTAAGAAAATACTAATACATATTATAAAGTTACTGATGGTAAGTATAGAAATTACTAGTTATATTCAAAATGCATCAAAATACTTTTGTAAGTTTCCGAAGTTACAAAGCGTTTTCTTATGTGTTACTGATAGTAATCTCTTACGTATGCAACTTAATGATACTTTACAAAAAATATGTTATGAGTTACAAGTCTATCCTAGATTCTTACTGATACCGTTATATTTCCTTAGTTTCTTATATATCATAAGAAATTACTGATACTTTATATAGTGTTACTAACAAATCCCATATTCTTACTGGTATTCCTATCATTAATACTTATTTAGGTTATATGACTTTAGTTACTTACGTATTTCAAAAATTTACTGATGCTTCAAATATTGTTACTGAATGCAACATGAATATTACTTTTCATATATCTTGTTATATAATATCAAACTTACTGATGTTTCAAAAATTGTTTTATGTGTTAGGTGTTACTTGAAGGCAACATGGACTTCAATTGCAATGAGGTCACGACCGGATTTGATATTGAAGAAATACCTAACTTCCGCGCCGAGATTGCTTCTATTTTCCTGAAGGGAAATAAATTATTCATTAGCTTCTTTTTGGATACAATTTTTTGTAAATGTATGAGGGCAATGTCAAATTCACTTGTAATTAGTATAGAAATTTTTAAAGTTGTTATGTAATGTACAAACAAAGGGTTTAATTCAAACTTTCTCAAATGAATATCTTTTAATTTTTAAAGTGAAAGAATTTGTTGACGATTGCTTAGTTTTGCAATTGATATTTCAACAACAAAGATAATGGTGTGTTAACTCTTGAATGAACAATTTGTATCATTGTGTGTGCTTGTAATTTTATGATTATTCCAAAGTCGGTAAAATATTTATATTATCTTAGTTACTTACATATCATAACAAATTATTGATACTTCAAAAAGTGTTACTGATGGTAACCGTAAAGTTACTTGTCTAACTAATACCAATGTCTATATTACAAGTAGTTTTATTAGGGTTATTGGTCTTTCTCTCTTATTGGTACAATTTTATATAACCTTACTTACTTACGTATACTAAACAAATTACTTATACTTCGAATAATGTTACTGATGGAAACACTAAAATACATATACTATTTTAATATATCAAGTTACTGATACTATTTGTCGATGTTACAAAAGTTTTGATAGGAGTTACTGGTCTTTCTCTCATAGTTACTGATACAGGTTATATGGTCTTACTTACGTATGCTAATAAATTACTTATACTTCGAAAATATTACAGATGACATCATTACAAATTACTTGTTATAAAAGTTTTTTATTATACCAAGTTACCGATGCCAATAACGTGTATTACTAGTTAGATTTTACTTAATTTCCTCTCATTCTTACCTATACAATTGAAGTAGTCAAACATCCAAATATACCACATAACATATTTTATTAATTCAAGCTCCTAACCAGAGCTTAGTAGCAAATAAATAAATGAATTTGTGTCCTTATACATCATCTTTCTCGAAAACAAATGACAAATGTGTACACATAAAGGATTGATAATTAATAGACATGGAAACTATGACATGTGCGCCTCCATGATGATAAATATATTGGTCGTTCCGCGATATGATGATCTTGAGAGATGATGACTCCACAGAGGAATCTATGAGAAAAGAGTTTATCATCACAAGTAATATGGTTGATGATCCAGACATCTAACATACCTGAAAAATAAAACAATATAATTTAGATGTAACTCGTAAGAATTAATCATGGAATAGAAAAAATAAAATATTAATGAATCGTAATTATAATGTAATCGTGATCAATAATTTGTATTTTTTACCAACGTACTAGTAACACATGGGAGAAATATTACAAAACAATAGCCATATGATAAAATGATGTTAGTAATTGATTTGGATTCAAAAGTAACTAAGAACGAGACATTAGTAAATCAGTGTATAACATTAGTAACTAAAATGACATACCAAAATCAGTGTATAACCCCAGTAACATTTATATTGATTTTTTTACTTGAGATACTTAGCGACTTACTGATACATTAAAGAAATTTACTGATAGCAGAACGAAAATTACTTGTTATGCTTTTATTACAATAATTTACTAAAGCCTATTCACGATGATACGGCTCCTTTAACATGTATTACTGATCACACTCTCATTACTACTATTATATTGCATTTTGTTACTATTATATTACTTTGTTACTTGTCATACATAGCGACTTACTGTTACCTTAAAGAAAGTTACTGATATCAGAACGAAAAATACTTGTTACTTGTGTATTGCATTTTGTTACTTATGATACCTTGTGATTTACTGTTACCTTAAAGAAAGTTACTGATAACAGAACAAAAATTACTTGATATGTTTTTATTAAAAAAAATTACTAAAGCCAATTCACGATGTTACGAATCCTTTGAATTTTTTTATTGGTCACACCCTCATTATTACATATGAAAAAACATGAAAAACTAACTTTTTATGATTTTTCTAAATAGCATACAAACTGAAAAGTGAAACAATGAAAAATATTCGTATGAAATATAATAGATACCTGATCTTTCAGAGATATTGTTCTTATCAACCAAATCGAGATGATTGTCTTCAATATTGACTTCCCAAAAATTATCTTCACTTTCTAATCCTTCGAGGAAATCGTTTTTTATAATTGCTTCAGAAATATGGCGATCACAATCCATTCGTGAATTATCCATGTACGAAACCTAATAAAAAATATTAGACAAGAAAAAACAATAATCATAAGAAAATTCTATCAAAATACCTTTGATTCCGAAAAGACTATCGCAGAAATACTAGCACACAGAACGATCGAGCGATCCACTCTCAAATTGTGAAAATTGAGTATATTCTGAATACAATAGCAAATGATACCAAAAAAGTCGATTGCTATTTTAGGGAGTTTCATTACGATTCAAAATCAAAGCACTTATCATTACAATTATCGCTCCTAAAATCATGGGATTTAAACGTTTGATCTAACGGTGGATATGATGGGCTTATTTTAACATAAATGGGCACATGGCTCTCTGGATAAAAATCCTATATATATATATATATATGGGGAGCTGGGAGCCTACATCCGGGGGTGTAGGTAACTACCTATACCCGGCTTTCTTTTTCATTATTTTTGGATTTTTTTTAAAGAAGCCTTAGGAGGATTTGCGTAATATATTGATGGGAATATGTGTTTCAAGTTTCATGCAAAACAACCATTCCTAACACATTCATCTAAAAGTGGTCAATTTCAGCAATTCTGAGATCGTTAAACTTTGGTAATTTTGACGGAGATGATAGAAGTCCCGAATTAAGTTTAATTTAGAATGACAACATGGTGATATATGGTGATCTAATTCCCCAAAAGTTTCGTTTCAAAAGAATAAAAAAATATTGGAAAAAAGAGCCGGGTGTAGGTAAGTTACCTACACCTCTGGGTGTAGGCTCCCTTTTCGCATACATACATACATACATATATATAAGTTATGGTAGGAAGTTAGAAGGATCGTCAAGGGGTAGGAGTTGTTGTTCCGGGCAGTCATCTGGTCGGGATAAAGAGTGTGCAACAGAGGGAGCCGTGACGTGTTGACTCTGCCCTAAAATATTACTAGTACATTATAAAAATAGGGGAAACAAAATAAATGCCAAGAAATGACTAGAAGTAGAGGTTGGTTACTAAGCAGTAATACTTGGACTAATATGAAATTAATAACATAAGGGAATCATGAAGCCGATCAGCTTTCGGTAGAGTGTGTGGTGGCTCGACTTGACCTTAGGTAGAAGGAAAGGAGGTGAGGTTGCGTTATGGGAGCCTAACATATATACACGTCAAATATGTGATGCCTCCATGTAACAATGAGTACTTATTCATCGCGTGTAGCCTCGTTCTAACAAGCGGTACCTTATAACCATACTTATGTAACCTTATTATGAAAATAAGTTTAAGAGTAGCTAATCAATCACATGTAGTAAGAGGGTTTGAGAGTACTTGTAACTTGTTGTTGCGGTAAAGAAACTTGTTGTACTTCATCTCTCGTAGTCAGTGGTCAAAATAAGATTAATAACTTTGTGATAGAAGAAATCAAAATAAAACTGAAAATGGTTTTTTCATGTCTTGACAAGTTATGCTTAGTGATACAATGCAAATTGTTAATATTTTGATGTGAATTGAACATCATAAACCTTGCTAGTTACACGTGCATATATCATTCATTACATCTTTTTATTTTCAAATGTAATTGGATTAAATGCATGTCAACCTTTTGTTACAGTTATGTTATAATTGTTAGTAACCATTCGTAAGAATATACTCATTGATGATGCTTATTGTCTTCACTGGGCTATTTAGCTCACCTTTCAAGTTGCAACTCATATAAGTGGGTGAGACACTTGCTGACTATTTAAGGATTAGTTGCTTCTTATAAAGAGTTAGTCCATTGTTATTACTTTCCCAACATAATTTTCTTTTATTATATTTAGCACATATGTGTTACGCCATGTAATAAAAGCATTCTTAGTACTCAATTTCCTTTGGGTTATCATATATCATGTTATCTTGTTTCATGGAACATATATGAAGATCTTTCTGTCATAAAGAAATGAGTTGTGATTGGTAACGTAAATATTTCATATTTGATTTTAGATAACTTGATTTGGTTGATTAGAATCAAGTTAGTTCTTCATAGTGGTGAGATCATACTTTTCTTTCCTTCTCACTTCTCAATGACGTATAGCCCTATAGTCTAGTTGAAGCAAAAGATTTCTAAAGTCCCCTCACGTCCCTAAATTCTTCAATGAAGTTATAATGAATTATTCTATTCGACGTCCTGAGGTGCGTTTAATAGAAAGAGGATGACCCCCGAACTTCTCCCTTATTTTGAGAAGCTCTCAAGCAATGCCCAACGAGACTTAGGCGATTTCGCTACTATATATCTATATATTTCAAAAAGTCGAGGTAATTATATTCGAAAGTCTAGTTGAGTCGAGAGAAAGCGACGGAAGCTGAAGACTAGCGAGGAAGAGCTAGGAGTCGATGCGCACCTACTGGCGAGGTTCAGACTATTCTACTCCGGGAGATAGGACTCCTTTCCTTGGTAATTGGTATTATCCTCGAAGCTAGACATGCTGCGTCAGCGGAATTGAGCTCTGACGTAATTTACTCTGCACAACATTTGAATAAGATCAGGATTGGATGGGATGAGGCTTACATGAATTGGTTCAACTCGGTATTTTTTTAAATAATCATTAATTAATATATAATTAATTAAATAGGTAGGGAGTTGAATTATTTAAATTTTAGGCATCAATCGACACCTCATGTGCCGATTTGGAGAACCGAAGAGCCATGCCCAAATCGGCACCTAAGTGTTAGGATTAGAGTCATTAGGATTGAGAATCCTAATAGGATTGGACTCCTAATCCTGATAATAGTTGAGTTATATTCTATTTATAGTCCTAAAGGGAATAGGACTATAGGGATGTAATTGGGATATATAAAGAGGGGGTGGAGGCATTGCCTCACCACCACAGCAAGAGAGAAGAGAGAGAGAGAGAAAGAGAGAGAAAGAAAAGGGAGCAAGGGAACGGAGATCTTTCTTTTCCGGTGGTCGTGAGAGGTGACTGACCACTGTTATATTTGGTGTTCTTTCTTTCACGTGCTTCTGTAGTGGTGGTCGTTTGTGTATCAGCTTTCATACCCGGAGAGGTTCGTATCCCCAACATCCGGTATCTGAGAGGAGACGATACATGTTAGTCGTGTTCTGTCACTAAGGTGTCGATTTAGATTGCATGACATTAAATGCACCATTATTGCATGCATGGGATCATATATTGCATGGGCGGAGGAATTATTGCATGCATGAGGGATCATTATTGCAAAAGGGATCGTGTTTGCATGGGAAATCATTATTGCATGGGCGGAGGGATTATTGCATGGATGAGGGATCATTATACGGGATTGTTATTGCATGGGCAAAGGGGTTATTGCATGCATGAGGGATATTATTGCATGCATGAGAGATCATTATTGCTATAGGGAACGAGTGATTATTATTACATGAGGGATTATTGTTGCATGCACCAATTAATGATAGAGGCATGCATCACTATCCAAATCGGCACCTTAGGTGCTGACTTGGGGAGCATGTTTCCCTAAATCGTCACCCGAGGTGCTGATTTGGACTTGACTCTCTAAATCGACACTTAAGGTGCCGATTGATGTATAAAATTTTAAATATTTCAACTCTCTACGTATAATTAATTATGAATTAATTAATGATTTTTAAAAAGTCCGTTCAACTCTTGTTTTTGTACCAAGTCGACGAACTTCGACTGATACTCCTTCATAATCATGGAAGCATGAATCAAATATTGGAAGTTATTGTGCTTAGACTCTATCCAATTGAATCGCTCACTAAATAAATTTGAAAACTCTGTGTGCTTATATGGCACAGTCAACATGTGTAACATCTCCTTTATTGAATTGTATCGAGGATAGCTGTCCATGGTAATTTATTGGGATCGGGCCCAATTAGGTTCTTTGACCAGATACCAAAATATAAGCTAAGTAATGAAGTAGTAATCCTCCTCTTTTATATCTCACTCTCACACTTCTTAAGTACTAAATATGTGACTATGTTGAGGTTGTTTCAACATCCCCCATTTATTTATGCAACATGCTTATTGCAAATACGTCATGTTACTTATTCCCAATAATAATGGTGGATCCACATTCTAGGTAGTTGTTCCATCTATCTCTTTAAAAGGAATGCCTCCTCCTCTTAGGTAGACTTTTCCACTATTAAAGATAACCAGCTTTGATGCCATATACAACATTTTGAGCCTAGACCCAAGTTGTTATTGAGGATAATTATCCATGATAACTTAATGGACATGATATTTGACCACCTCCAAAAGCTTAGTTTAGGTGGTTAAGCAACAATCCCCCTCTTTTGTACCCCTCTCTCACACTTTGTGAGTATGAGACATTGGACTATGTTGGGGTGTTTCATGCATCCGAATAAAATCTTCTGACACAATGTTGCTTAAAAACTGCCAAAATGTCATGCTTTAGTTATGTATGTTGTTGCAGTTCGGATTTCATGCACAATTCAAGAATCATAAGTTAATGTTCAATTAAATGTGTGGTTGATTTTTATTTTACTTGGATAAGCCCAAGATCAGACACAAAGAATCAAGATATGGGCTCGATCTCAGTACAAACAACCATGCAATTAGGTTCCCTGAAATGGTTTCTTTTATATTTTTGAATATGAAATGCAATGAAATGATGAAATACACAGGTGATATGCAAATTAATTTGAATGTCACATCGTGTATTCTTAAACCAAACACACGCATAAGGGTATTTTTATGAATTGATTTTGAGGCTCAGATACATCATGAAAGTTGGATGAAAAAAATTGAAGTTTTATCATTTGTGCCTTTCTGGGCTATTATAATATCAGTTATGTCACTCCCTTATTGGAAATATCAGTTGTGCCATCGACTTCATATCGTTCTATCGCTTGTGCCCCTTGGGTTAGTTGTCGTTCATCCCTAACGCAAACTAACGTTAACTTTGGGGACACAAGTAGAAACAAATTAGAAAAAGGGGTTGAGAAGTCTTTCTTGACCCTCCTCACCCTCTCCCTCCTCCCTCCCCTCCTCCTCCTCCTCAGGCTGACCTCCTCCTCCCTACCCACTCCTCCTACCCAGACCGACCTCCTCCTCCCCGGACTAACCTCCTCCTCCCACCCCTCCTCTCCCCTGCCCCCAACCTCCTCCTTCTCCCCCACATCTCCTTTGCCCCTAACCTCCCTCCTCCTCGGCCTCCCATCTCCTCCGCCCCCAGCACACACCCCAGCCTCCCCCTTCCTTTGCCACATCCTCTCCTCCGCCTCCAGCCTCCCTCCTCCTCTGCCTCCCCCTCTCTTCCACTCCCAGCCTCCCCCCTCCTCCGCTCCCAGCCTCCCCTCTCCTCCGCCCATTCCTCTCCTCACCTACAACCTCCCCCTCCCCCTCCTCTGCGCCACCTCCCCATGCCGACTTCTCCCTCTCCTATCCTCCGTCCCTTAGACAACAGAAGAACCACTCCTCCGTCGTTTCCCGTATCGCCTTCCCCACTATCACCGTCACGATCCCCTTCCCTAGTGCTCCCTCGCTAGCATGTACCCAAGCTTTGTCGCTATCATCAGAGGCCCACGCGTAAAAGGAGTCAAGGTCGGAGAGGTCGAAGGAGCTGAGGAGGAGGTGGGGACTTTTATTCCAGATATGACCCTTTTAACTATACTATGATTTGATTAAACAATGGTTAAGTTCAACTTATTGACGGCCAAAGTAAGAGAAGGGCACAAGTGATAGAACAGTAAGAAGCTGGGGGCACATCTAATATTCCCAAAAGAGAGGGCATAATTGATATTGCAATATCTCATACGGGCACAATTGATAAAATAAAAAAATTGATGCTAGAATAAAATATATTATCCTAACATTTTTTGGAATAGTCAAGAAAATAAATTTTGAAGGGAATAAAATATGAGAAAATTTTATGTTACTGGAATAATATTTAACTTTCTATTTATCCAGAAAATACAAATAGTGTATATTTTGACTATTTTTTCTATATGGAAAATATTGAATACTACATGAAATTTATTTTTTAATTCTCAGATTAAAATGCATGCATGAAATACAAATGATTTTTTAAAATTGTTGTACACAATTTTTGATGCAAATAACCACCAAAATGAGAAAAGATTTGTCATAGATTAACTACTAGAAATACACATACTATATTTTTTGATTTTTTTGGAAATAAAAAGATTTTTTTGATAATTCTTTTACTGAAATAAATGATTTTGATTATTTAAATCCCATGAAATAGCCAACATTAATAATTTTGCATTTTCAAATTTCTATACTTAAACAATTAGACGGTGAATACAAACACTTGAATTTTTGCAAAAAAACGTAGGAATTAATTATGAATTACCAAATTCAATCTATAAATATTTCCAGGGGTTGACGTTATTTTTCATAAAAAATAACACGCGGTGAAGCATATTAAAACCTACAAGTCCCATTTATGTTTTAAGGCAAGCTGGGTAAATATGCAATATTGGACCAATAGAAATAAATCGTCAAGAATAAAAGTCTAATTAAATAGCCAAAATGCTGGGCATTACCCAAGGATCACAATGTTATTTTTAGGTTTTGAAAATAATGAAAATTTGATACTTAAATAATTGACCAAATAGAAGGGGTATATGTAAAATGAAACAAAAATCAAGATGCAAATGTGTGCACAAGAGCGCTTATATAAATAAACACACAGATAGGGCACTCGGAGTGTTTCAAATTTCGTGAAAATTTGTTGAAAATTTGTTTTCGACACTCCACCGAAATCGAAATCAAAATCTCGATATTGATAATTCCTTCACAAATCTAAGTCGAAATTGACGAAATTTTGACAAATTTTCGAAATTGTTTCATTTTTTGCCATCTCGAAACTAAATCGAAAATGATATTTAACACCTTGGTTTGGGATCAATGAACTATCAAGATACCCCATGCTCCATGTTTTGATGTGGAACTTCCTTTCAATCGCATGGACGCAGCTGCACGAGGTTTTGACAGTTGAGATGCCATTCAGCCTCGTTATAGGGCTGATTTAGCTCATGCCTCGTGCTATTCTTCTTCCTTTCTTCGACACGGCAAAGCTTGATTCTATTGAGGGCCTATTGAAGGCGTCAGGTTTGCTAACATTTATTCAAGGAGAATGTGATTTTATTAATGTCTTGATCATGTAAAGAGCTCTTCATGGTGTTTAGCTTATGCTTCAAGTCAATAATGTCTTTGAAGAAAATAAGACGCGTTCGATTGTAGAGCACTTTAAACCAATTATTCTTGGCATTCCAGGTTACCAACCCATCCAAGGGAATCCGATTTTATATTTTGAACTTTTCCAAAGAGCAAGAAATGAGGAACAAAAAAGTGGGAGATCATTTAGGGGGTCCTTGCAAAGAGATAAGTGCTCTATGTAGTTGATTATTTTCAAGTAACTGATGAATCAGATTGGGCGGCATCTAAAGAATGTATGGTTGTTTGCAGTACTCCCAATTCAGCGATGCATAAGATGGCACATGTATAACAACTCTTGCATTGACAACATAACCTAAAACCTCGAGGCTACAATTATTTCTCATGTATATCAGCATAACCCCGTGCATGTTGATATTCGAAACCCCTACATCCACCGGGTGTACCATTATATGCCCTTTGTATCAGTACACACGGCCACAATTCCCATATGTATGCCGATACATCCCTTATGGAGTTCTGAACAAATATCTCAATAGAGGGGGTGGACTCGGAAAGTGCCATTACTCATCCTCTTAGTCGAAGCTCCTCGGGAGCTTATTATGTAGTGCTTGAAGGGTCCCACTGCTTAGGGAAAAGAGAGTAGGTTGAAGATTGCTAGATGCATGTTAATATCCTCGTTTGCTCCTCCTTCCACCACGCCGCTAGATAATTAGAATCGAGCTTATTATATAAAAAGTATAGTTGCATATATTGGTATATGAAGTTTCGCAAAATAAAGTGGTCCATACAGTAGTTCATGCTCCCACATATTGTTTTATGGTTCTCGACAAGAGAAACTATCCCTTTTCTTGATAGATAAAAGTATAACTCGGGAGACGTAGCTTATTAGGGATTCCCAAAGCATGTAAGTATGCAAAAACAACACTAAAATTCTCATTCAAAGTATAGCTTCAAATGTTTTAGGGAATGTAATGACACGAGCATTGAATGTTATAGAAGAAAACTTGTGGTTGTCCTATAATGAGTGAAAGAAAGGGCATGCCCCTGATGACGAGGTGTTCTTGTCGTTGTCCTTGAGCCACTTCCAAAGATCTTATTGCCTCTGGATCTTCTTGCAATTGAACTTGTCAGAGTCGGCTGATTTACGTAGATCGTGATTGTGAGAAGTGATGAATTCCCTTGCGCTTGGGGCCATAGGTCCTAGGATTGCGAACACAAGCACTTTATTTAATAGGAGTGAAGGTGAACTAATAAATGAAAGGTTGTGGTTCTGGTTAAGATTCAATAGTTGACTAGTAAATGGGAAGTGTTTAAAATAAAAAAAAGACCAGCATGAATTCTTTTTTTAGTTATTATTTATTGGACAGAGGTTATGGAGGTGCGAGCTAGTAAAATACAAAGAAAGTGTGAATATATGCATTCTCCCTCAAACTCCGCCAGGGTTAGCTTGGTTTTCCTCATGGTGGATGCAAGCCTCCCACAATGTATAAAATCAACTTTGTCGTTGAGTAAAGACACCCCCACCATCATATATTTAAATAAGTAAATGTGAATTAATTCTAACTCCCACATGAGAAAAAAGATCATATTCTTTGACGCACGTTTCAGCTGCTTCGCACCTAGTGAGAGGCTTTTTTATAGTGTTATCAAGATTTAGGCCAGATCATGTATGTGGTAGTTGATGAGGAGCAAGAAGTGAGTGCGAAAGGGCCTAAGGTCTCCTATATGTTGTCCATTAAAGTCAAAGAACTACCCCAACGAGACTCCTCATGTGATCTTAAGCTATCTATAATATAAATTGTGGTTCTATAATCTCAATCGCGAGCTATTTATATAACCAAGAAAGGGAAAAGACCTTCTACTTGAAGTGTTATCATTTAAATAATTTCACACTTATTCCATGCAATCAAGTAGTGTTACTTCATGTCATCAATCAATCATTTTTAATTGATGCTGTAATTTAACATGAATTCATCAATCCAACAAATCCATGAAGTATACAGATATAATACATGCATCAAAATCTTAGAATAAGCATAGGTGCACTTTCCACACACATCGGGAGTAATCACAATGAAGGATTTGGTCTTTACTTAATTTGGATCATGGGTTCATCCTTCTTGTTAGTTTTCTATTCTCTTCTGCGATGAAAACTTCAAAGAACCTTTTTCTCTCTTTTTCGTATGGTTGCGATTAGATTCACAAAAAAATTGAGCAAGCCTTTTGATGCACCAAGGGAGTTTGGGGATTCAGATTTGAAGGCTCCTCCTCACTTATCTTCTCATTTTTCACATTTTTTGTCAAAAAAAAACATATTGTCCACTTTGATTTTGGAATCGATTTAACTTCCACTAATAATTGATAACTACAGTTTGTTCTACAATCATTTTAGTTGGTTTACTAAGTCCATCTAATATATACTTAGCCACTTTTTAAGGCTTAATTGGGTTAAGGATATTTATTGATGCCTTTATCAGTTTATTTTGATGTGTTTATTTTAAAATGATTTATCATTAGAACTTAGTCTAATGGAGTAATAAGTGATTTGTCATTGGAACTTAGCTTAATTGATTTCCTTATATTTTAAACTACTACTGGGCTTGATTAGATCTTAACCTAGCAGACTGGTGAGGTTAATAATCAACAAGACATATTTAATCAAACACGAGGTTTACATATTAACTTATAACTTATGGATCTTCGTAGCTCCTTGAGGGAGATATGGACTTTACGTCCTCTTCGTCATATGATACTTCATGGTCAATTATTTGGGCGAGTAAATAATGCTCTCGATATTTTTTTTATCTAATACTCGACATGCGATGCTTGAATTGATTGACCCATTTCCCCCTCCTCATTTTCCTCTTTTTTCGATCTCCTACATGTTCTCCTTGAATATTATGGACGGGCAATGATATGAGACGAGCATTGAAATCAAGCCCTATGAACCCGACTCGAGTCCCAAGCCCGTCTGGAATGTTAGCCCAACACAAGAAGTATCGTATGACGGATAAAGGGGTCAAGATTGGACTAGAAAATATCCCCATATGATTTTTGGGTCCAGTCTAGGGTTGCAGTTGAATCGAGTCCGACTGGAACACTAGTCCAACCTACGAAACAATGTTAAAAAATGATGTGCAATATATGTTGAGTGATATATGTTTTATTGTGTATTGTATAACACTTTCCTGAAACTCTTAATAAGGAATTAATTATATAAGAATACTGGAGTTTGACACTTTCTAAATAAGTTAAAAGAGTGTGCTAATAATATTGCCATCTAATGAGAAATTTGGGATATTATTAAGTATTGTTACTATATGTGTATGTAGATTGGGCCAACCTGATCCAATCCCGACTCATTAGTTTTCAGGTTGGGTTTGGACTTGGGTCAGGCTTTGATAAATTTTATGGGCCTTTGCTTGATCCAAAGCCCACTAACTATATTAAATGGGGCTGGGCTAGGTTCCTTTACGGTTAGCAGGGGCCCGACCCAATTACAATCACTATGCGGTGGAAATGGTTGAATCCCGAGTTTTATTTCTTTGATTTTATTATCGTGTCACTGAAACCTGAAAGATAAGGTTTTTGAACATTTACTACCTTTATACTCCTAAAAATATGTATAACAATAAGTCTAGGATTGTCAAACTTAAGGGTGCATTTTACACGTATAGGAACTCTACGTAATATAAAGGTGTTATCACATTTTTTGTGTTTTGCAATGTTCTATACAAATGCCAACTAAATTATATTAGTGATTTTCATTTTAATAACTTTTATCTCTTTATATATTTTATATTTCATTTCCCCCATTGTACACACATAAGGGCACGGAGGAACGATGGGTTTTCACAAGAGTTGGCAGGTCCAGGAGTTCCCCTCGGCGTAGCACATGCCCCCCATTGTTGTCCACATCGACCATTGAATTTATTGTGAGACATGGAGCCTTTAAGCGATAGTAGCAACTGTGGGACAACCTCACTCATTTTTAGCAGCAACGGGAGGGGAGGATGAGTGGCAAAGGCCTATTTGGCGAAAAGACCACAGGCACGAAACGTGGTAGGCCTACATTGGGGAGCAGGGGAAAGGGGGAGGAAAGGGAGCCCATACGGTGGAAGAGCCATAAGAGGTTGAGGCATTTAATGGAAATTTCCTTATGTGAAATGCCCCACCTATGAATGAGGTTGCTCAGTCCCCTCACATAGGTTTCAATGTCTCGGTGGTATGCGCCCTTTGCCTTAGTCCTAGCCTCGCTGAGACTGGAGTGTGAATGAAGGGTCATTTGACATGTATATTTGATCGACCCCCAATGTAAGGTAAGTGGATAGCCAAGCTTGAGGTTGAGATAACATAGCATGAACTATTGATTATTAGATATCCATGAAGGGGAGAAAGGACGAGAATGGACTTGGAAGACTATGAGTTGACAGATGGACTGCTTGGGACCTAGTTGGGCTTTCCTAAAGCCCGAAGATGATGCCCATGAATGAGGCTGCAATCTCATTTCTGTGAGAGGTGTGACTTGTATTCACATCTTGTTGTCCAAATATAAGAAATGGTTAACGAGTTGGTAGGGCCATATTAACCCTGAGGTCCCTTGTGTTATAATTATTCGAATTGAAGTTCAATATTTTGCAAACAATGTTGATTAAAGTTGAAATAAAATTGTTATATAGTTGTCAATTACTCATGACTAGGATATATACATAATATAATGTTATGTTTAAAATATATGCAAAATGGAATGAAATACATTTTTCTATTATCTGAATTCTTAATATATTTTTTATTTTTTAATTTTTTAAATGCTTTATTTATTCAAGATCGAAAACATAAAATTTTATGGTGAATACCATATATTAAAGCACACTTCATATATTTTTTTTGAAAATTTGAAATTATCTAAGTATTTTTGAATCTTAGAGGAAGCCGTCATAAAATATAAAATAATGAAGAATGAAGCAAAGAAGACTGTAAGCGAAGCTAAGTCAAAAGCTTATGAAGTTTTGTATAAATATCTCAACTCTAAGAAGGGTCAGAAGGATATATTCAGGTTAGCCAAAGCAAGAGAAAGAAAGACCAAAGACCTTTCTCGAGTGAGATGCATTAATGACGAGGAAGGTTACATGCTTGTTACTCAGAAGGATATAGAGATTAGATGGGAGCAGCACTTCCATAAACTTTCCATTGGGAAGAAAATAGAGAGATCACTTTGGATGATCTAATTAGTAGTGAAGGTTACTTGAATCGTGCAAGCTATAGATGAATACAAAGAAAGGATGTAGAGGAGGTTTTGAAGGTTATGAGACATGGGAAAAGGTGTAGGACTGGATGACATCCATGTAGAAGTATGGAGAGTTTTTAGGTGAGCGTGGTTTGACTTGGCTTACGAATCTATTCAATGTTATTTGGCGAAGCAAGAAAATGCCTGAAGATTAGAGGAGGAGTATCATGATGCCTCTTTATAAGAATAAAGAAGACATTCAAAATTGTTCAAATTACATAGGTATCAATCTGATGAGTCACACTATGAAATTTTGGGAACATGTGATCGAAAGAAGGTTGAGGTAAGTTTCCAAATTAAAAGAAAATCAATTCAGATTCATGCCAGGTCTCTCAACTATTGAAGCCATTCATTTGCTGAGGAGAACAATGGAGATTTATAGAGCTAAAAGGAAGAACCTCCCTATGATTTTTATTGATTTGGAGAAGGCTTATGATTATGTCCCACGAGAGATATTGTGGAGAGTTTTCGAGAGGAGACAAGTACATGCCCTAGACATTAAACTCATAAAGGATATGTACGATAGAGCTTTATCTTGTGTAAGGACCCCGTCTGGGAAGACTGACTATTTTGACAGCAACATTGGTTTACATCAAGGTTCAGCTTTGAGTCAGTTTCTTTTTACTTTGATTATGGACGAGTTTACAAGTCACATTCAGGATGAGTTACCTTGGTGTATGTTATTTGTTGATGATATTGTGTTGATTGATGAAACTAGAGATGGAGTAAATGAGAAGCTTGAGGTCTGGAGACATGCATTGGAAACTAAAGATTTCGTATAAGTAGGACTAAGACGGAATATATGGAGTTTACCTTTAACAGAAGCAATGGTGAATGAATTGAGGTGAAGATTGGTGACAATAACATTCAGAAGAGAGATTCTTTTAAATATCTGAGATCTATTTTGCAACATGATGGGGAAATTGATGGAGATGTTACTAATGGAATAAATGCAGGCTGGCTAAAGTGGAGAGGAGTCTCTTTTGTTCTCTGTGATAAGCAAATTCATTTAAAAAGTAAAAGAAAGTTTTACAAAACAGTTGTGAGACATGCTATGCTTTTATGGATCTGAATGTTAGCCTGTGAACCATACACATGTACAGAGAATGGTTGTAAAATAAATTAAAACACAAAGGTGGATGTGTGGGTACACATGTAAAGATCGGATTGGGAATGATGCAATCAGAAAGAAAGTTGGTGTAGCTTCGATCGAGGATAAGATGCGAGAAAACCGCTTAAGATGGTTTGATCATTTGCAAAGAAGGTCAGTTGATGCACCAATTAAGAGATGCGGGTGTTGGGATGTTGAGCCGGCTAATATATGACGAGGACGACCCAAGAAGTGTTGGAAAGAGACTATACGAAGGGATCTTAGTTTTTTGGATATAAGTCCGAGATTGACCCAAGATATATCTAAATGGCAGCGAAGAATCCATGTAACCGACCCCACTTAATTGTGGGAAAATGCTTTGTTGTTGTTGTATTTTTGAATATTGATTGCATTGTTTTGAGAATATTAGTGGGTTTTAATTTTTTAAATATACTAGATTAAGAATTAAGAAGATATACCTGACCTATTTTTTAGGGGTAAAACTTTTAAACCCATAGGGGGTGTTTGGATAGTGGGTTTAGGTGGGTTAAACTGGTTGCAGGTAACCCATTTTTGGGTTTTGGTGTTTGGATAGAGGGTTAAACTGGGGGTGGGTTAGAAGTGGGTTTGGGGTGATGTGATTGTATTGGAGTTTGAAAAAGTGAGAAGTTATTGTGATGTGATTGTATTGGAGTTTGAAAAAGTAAGTAGAAGTGGAGTAGTTTATAATTTTTATATGATATGATGGTATAGTATATTATTTTTTGATGGATTTGATGATGGAGAATTGATTTATTTAAATTTTTTTAAAAAGATAAAAAGTGGGACCCACGTGGAGGGAGAAAATATGGGGTAGGGGAGTTAAACCCGATACAAGAACGCACCCATAGTGTCCTGAGGAATTAAAAATTGATTTAGCTCAGCAATGTCCAGAAATCAATACAAAATCAAGGAAAACCGGAAAAATGCAAGAAAACGCATTTTTACGGATCACTACAAATCCTAAAAAAACTCGTCTCAAAAATCACGAAAAATGTCTAAATACCTTAGTAATCGACTAAGAAGAATCACAGAAATAAAAGTTCACTATTTTTTTATTACAATTCCTAGCAATGGATATTCCATAATTGCTTTGGCCTAACTGCCAAAATCCCAGCGAAGTGTTGATGCCGAATGATATGCATGCATAGTTGACTGAATCTTCGAGGGTCAATGATTATTTTCTCCATGTTTTCGCACCAAATGGACGAGATTAGATCATGAAACATAATCTCAACCGTTTGATAGAACACCTCCTCATCGATCCTCTGCATTACTGTAAAGGCCGGTTGTACAAGCTAGAGCATCGTGAGCCGCTCGATAAAGATCGAGTGGTTCACACAGTAAGGGCTCAAAAATACTCCGATTTTCATGTGAACAGATTGATCTTGATCGAGCAGCTTACAACATCCAATTTTATAGCAGGTTTCTGCAATACTGCAGTGGATCCGATTCCCTCCTCCTCATCCATGTGTATGCCTTGGACCCGATAACTACTGAACGCTCGTGGAGATGGCATGTCGTTGAAGCTCACCTACAATATTTTTAATCCGAAAATAAAGTAATTAAATAGGTATAAGGGTTCTACGACGAATTTGAGTACTGGATAATCAAAATCTTGGTTAACAAATCCCAAACAAAATGAGGCGAAAGAGCGATATCGGTGGTTTATGAACAAGAAGAATTTAATCTTTGATTAACATGTTCAATAAAAAAGGGTCAAAATTGTGATGAGAGAAAATGTGGAGTGTATAAAAGATTAAAGTAAATGTTTGTAGTCTTGGTCTTGCACCCTCCCGTCGATCACCCGGTTTGACACTTACTTGCACGTCACCATTGCTGCCATGCTATGAGAATAGGAGCTCCTCTCCATCCACACAAACACTCTTGTTCAGACCCCGCCTTGCATTAGAGCCCATCAGTCTCGAGGGTATATTTACTGTTTTTATTTTGCATAGATACAAGAACCATTGCGATGAGTGCGGATCGAGTAAAAAAGATGTGAATATGCACTCTCTTTAGCAAGAACAATATCTTACAACTGCATCCAAACATATTCAGACCTATACAACATCATTCACTCATCTTTAAATCTACCCTCTATGTATTGCAAGCGAAGTTGCATTGTCATCATAAATGTATGTGTTTTGAATAATAATTTAACTTAAATTCTTAGATTGAAAAAGAATTTGAAGATGGACTCCCCTGCACGATCAGTCAATGATTCTTAGATTCTTTAACTGATAATACAGACAATATCTTACATTACAGTTGATTGCATCCTATGAACTTTTTGCTTGCTCTTTTATCTACGTTAAGTCAAATCTCCAACTTGAGGATCAGACAATGATCACCCAAGTATCCGATATTGTTAGCCACCTAAATAAAAAGAAGTCATAAAATTAACATTCCATATAATTGATGGTTGTTTTTAGGTCTTGCAAGCTCAAAGCAAAGCATCTAGGTGCATGAAGATTGTGTTCAAATATTAAAAAAAAGAAGCAACCATTATTATGTCTACGGATAAATTTTAAGATATTTCAAATTTCTCACATATGCACTTGTTGACATTTTAAAAGCATATCAAACCTCACCATCGAAGGTACATTGACCTTTACAATTCTTGCTCTAATGCCAATAGGTAATTTCATATCAATTATTTCCTCATATAATTTATTACTCAACATTTCATTAATATTCAGAAAATGACTTATGCAACGAAAGTGGCTATTCAAACAATCTTCACAAATACAGACTCATGGTATGAATATTCTAACTTGTGCTTCAACACCTATATATTAGACAAAGAGAGATATTGTGTCAATTGTAAAGCACAAAAACCAAAATGTTAGTCTCGTTAAATTATTCCTTGAATTTCATGTCTCTATTTACAAATAGCTCTCCTTCAAATACTAATTAATCCGCACACTTAAAAAAACAAAATGAAAGCTACAACTGAAGTACTGGACTTCAATATTTGTGCATGAATCACGACCTTCGCAATGCTGTAGAAAAAGTTCTTCAAATGACTATCGTTGAACTAAAAAAAGCATGAGAAGGTCTATGTGTTTGATTTTCCTAATCCTTTCATAATAGTTTCGAGTAAGGTAGATGAACTTTGATTTGACTACATCACGGCACGCATAGATAATCAAACACGTAGAAACTTACAAAGTTCACGTCTACCTACAAGTGATAACATAAAGTTATTCATCATATGAGTACATGTAGCACTCCTACAACAATAACGTATCATAAGCTAATATTGCATTTAGCATTTACACACTTCCAATATTAAATTAATTCATTTTGAAATTTTGTGTGATATCGTGTACTCTTATGATTGTAGTCTATGATTGGTTCGATAGTTGTGAGCATAAGTATAATCGAGTTCGTCGACCATTATTTTTTATGTAATTATATTATTTAATTTCTAATGATTGGATCATAAAACGAGTCTACGTATTAAGCTTTGCACAAGAAAATAATAATCATAATGCTTAATTTGCCAGAAAAAGTATATTTAAATAACTATCTCTATATCAAATCTACATGGTAGTATATGTAACATGTTCATAATTTGACATTTTCCATCCAAATATTTGTTGTTAGTGAATACTTTACTCGAAGCCACTAATAGCCTTTTAGGGTGATTGTTTTCGTAACCCATCTCATGGAAGAACTTTTTCTCTTGATTTAACCCAATGATATTTGAGCAATAGCTTCTGTAACATTAAAAAATAGTTTAGAACTAACTTAACACGTCGTATTTTGCAACTATACCTTTTCTTTGATTTAGCTTTAAAAATTTTCGCAAAAATTCCACCTACATAATTTTTATACCCGTACAATGCACGGGTCCACCACCAGTTAATTCTATTCAAGGAAAAGTACTAAAAAATACTTTGAGTTTTAATATCAAAATACATAACATTCTAGTTCAGATTAAAATATGTTGTTATATATATTTTGTCTTAGGTAACATATTTCAATTTTACCTAGCTATATAAAAATATCATCGAGCATGTGTTCTCCGTGCACATCTTTTCATACGTAAATGATATTTTATACTTGAATGATGCATACTTTCTTAGATTTACAAAAATTTACAAAAATGACATTATCATATTTTTATTAGTTTGGAAGACTCAAAACTACGCCTATATCGAAACTATAAATCATTAACCACCAAGTAAATCATGAAATCTAACGTTATATATATATCATTCCAAAAGGATTTGAAATTATCTCATTATCTTTCAGTATTAGTATCAACTAAGAGTCTATCATATATGATAAAAATCAATAATCTAAAACGTACACATACACTTATACAAAATAGAAGTGTTTTTATATGATATTTAATATTTATATGGACATTAATGTAAATGTTTTCAGGAACTAAATATTTTGATCTATGTATCTATTAAATAAATGAGACAACTAGGTAAACAAAGTAATATTTGTAGAGTATTTGTAACATTTATGAAAATTTCATATACTAATTCTATTAGGTTGGACCGAATTATCTAATTTTTCTAATGGTTTTCTAAAAGCACATAGTTATAGAAGTTGTTATGATTGATGCCTCAACCAAAGGAATGTTGATACCCACTTTGTTGCACCAACTCCCATAATATACATTTTATTATATAGTTGTTGTCATATGGGTGTCTACTAAATTGATAGAGTATATACCGAAAATAGGGAAATAAGGTTCTTATTAAGTTGATCAAGTAGATAAATACATGGAGTGTCTATCCATAAGATAAGGAAAATAATAAATTTTTCTAAGTATTTAAATCCAAGGTATGTGTCTATGCATTCAATGGTACCTTCTCAACATTATATATTTATTCAAATCACATTCTTGGGCTCAAATTTGAGTTAATTCCATATTTTTTGGTGTTGATGCAATTCATATTCTTAGCTTATGCAAGCAACTTGGATGCATCCAAAGCAGACCTAAGTGTATATATCTTCCCGAACGCAAGTAAACTAAGAAGTCCTCACCGCTGGCTCGGTCGTGGAAGATGATGGCAGACCTTAGTTGATATGATCTCTAGGGTTATTTTTTTCTACCACAACAGTATTGGTGGGTGCCACACTTTGAAGGTTCTTTCATAGAGTAAGTTGGTTCTTTCTTTTGATTTTGTATTGACACTAGATAGTTGTAAAATCGTTGTTGGAACATGGTAACTTTTATATGTCCACAATCAGCTTGAAGAAGGCAATAGTTTCTGAATCAAAACTTGTTAGCCCCTATTACCAGTTCATTGTGATAAATCAATTATTTTTTAAAAAAAAAACTGAGCTGATGGTGTTGATCACACCTAGACTCGAGCTCATTGTGAGTTTATTAGCGAGTCACTAGCTATGTCCATGAGGAAATGAATTGTACCTACTCAAGTGGGTTTCTTATATATTATGAAAGACTTTGTTTGATTTTTTTTTTCATTTTGAAAGAAAAAATAGCAGTAAGAAGGTTCCTTCTTCAAAAGATGCCTTTTTAAAGAGTCGTAACATTATTTTCATACATATGTAATTAATATTATCAGGAATGTCTAGTTTGAAATATATTAAACATGCAAACACATATTTATAAATACGTGTGTACATGAATTTTCTGGAAAGAGAACTTTGATGTTGAGCTAGGAAAACGAACCATGGGGTGTTGGCTCAAGCTAACGACAAGATTATCGAGTTTCAATGTCTTTCTTGAGCTTTTCTTGTTAACTCAAAACTCGTGAGCTAGTCAATGACACGGGCTTTTCTTTCTCGCACCCTTAAGATCAAATGTACTCGATTCAATTGCTCAGACAACATAGAACAAAATGGCTTATATAGATATCTTTATATATTGTACACATCCATGAAAAAATATGACCAACATTCTGTCATCCCCTTAAGCTCTTGTAAACACGTGCATATATATACGTATTTGTCAATGTAAAAAATCAATAGCTTTAAGTGGACAAATAAGCTGTAAATAGACATTCATAAAAGGCCCATTAAAGTGTCAAATTAGGGTCACGAGATGAAGATCTTTCCAGAAAAAGGGATTAATAGAATAGGATAAATATGTAGTCGAAGAATTGAGAATCAGAATAATGGAAGAATAGAGGCGCAGTGAGGAGAGAATAATGTGGTAGAAGATGGATGGATGGATGAAGAAGAAATAACAACAGAGGACATTGGTATTAGCGAACGAAACGTAGCAATCTATCTGCAAGCAGAAGCTTTCGTCATCTCACGAAGCATTAATTAATGCTAAGGCATGTTTTCTACCAATCGACGAAATTGAAAGCTAAAGTCCCATCATCATCCAAGACTAATTTTATAGGGAGTACCGATTAAAGGGGCTAGAGATCTTACGGGGATTATTCCTTCGTTAAGGGCGGGGGAAACTGGTGGCGATTTAGTCCCACATCGGGCGAGTCAAAGGAGGACGCGGGCAGGATGTGTATAAAATGGAGGGCAGCGGCTCTGAACAACATACTTACCTGGACGGGGTCAATGGATGATCATAAAGGTCCATGGCCTAAGGGGGTGACCTCCATTGCACTTGGGAGGGGCGCCTTCTTAACATCTCCCCAAGTGGGAGAGTGTACGTCATAATTTGTTGCTGAGGGGGATTCGCGCACTGCGCGGCCCCTGCCATTTCTCAATCTCTTAAAATTTTTCTTTTTATTATAGTCTTGCAGTGGATGCACTAAGGAAGTCGTTTCTCTCTCTTGGTTTAACGTCGTCCAAACCCTCCTTGGCGAATGATTAGTTTTTTTTGCAGTTTTATAAAAAAGGTTGTCTGTAGCATCGTCCACGTAAAGCGTTCTTCAAATTAGCCAACCTCCATCATAACTGAATCAAAACAAAGAGATGCGAGATTCGTTCTTTGAGCCAGCCTACTACATAAACATGTAGTCGATGACAGGAAGAACATTGCATACGGATCTATTTAGAATTAATTTTCACATATATATATATATTCATAGATATAACAATTGATAGTTAATAAGCATTATTACGCGATAAGTTATGAGATATCAACATTCATGAAGTTTAGTATACTATAAATACCATATGTAAACAAAATATAACTATATGAATATATAATCTCTAATATTATAGCATTTACTGATAATGATACATGTAGCCAAGTATAATGGTAAATGATACTCTACTGCTTGGTCCATATTGTGGCGAGATTAGGGCCCTTTGTACTGCTATATTGGAAACCCCATATGGTGACCTTTAGATGAGGGATATGGTTTCATCACCTATCCTTTGCTGCGGAGATCTCTTATTACCTCGCCAAAATATCCTCTGCCTCTCTCCAGAGAGGATCAGGAACTTTGACGTCATGGCTCATCAATCATGATAAGTCCACGCTAACGTGCTGACTGTAGAAGCTCACCTGGATCACGAAGGCATGGAAGAAGTTGCTAGAGAGCTTAAACTTGGAGTATTTGATCCCATCATTGTGGAAAAGAGAATTTTGTAATCTGCGTCTAAACTGTGATTATATTACAAATGAAAATGTGTGATTTTCTCCCTCAATAAGGTTAGATTTGTTCCACATAAAAAGACTTGATTTGAAAATTTTAACTGCAATGACAATTCATGATGTAATTCAGTGGTGGTAATGAAGGCGATCATGTTAATGTTCATGGTCCATCAGTAGCTATATTTTACTTCAAAATAGTCTTAAGCTAATTCAGAAAGAAAACCTTTTTATGGCACACTTGTTTGCCTCCTCTGGAGAAAGTATATTTTGGATGAGACGATGGCCTTCGATTCATTGTTGCAACTCCTGATTTGATATCATGCTCTCTCCACCTTGTAAACTCCAGTCGAATTCCAACTAAATTCTTATTTTGGTTTTATCGACAATGAACCATTCCGAATACGCATTCACAGCTTCTAAGGTGACACTCTCCTCAAAGTTCATGCTCAAACTTAAAATACCAAGAACACATAAACTTGCATAAATACTGAAGTTAAATTTTACTGTGATCATATGCTATAAAACAATTTCAGTGTGCTTTATGCTGCATTTCTTAAAACAACTTAAAATCACTGTATGCTCAAAAACAACTTCAGGGGTGAGGACATCCGTTAGCAAGGGATTTTACTTTCCAAGGGATGTTGCATCTGGGATCAGGTAACGCTAGATTACCTTCCATTAACCTTACCAAAGAAGGGAGGATACTCTTAAAAAGGGATTTTTACTCGGCAGACACTATAATCTTTGTCAATTACTTGCACGACCTTTGAAACAACCTAATTCCCTCATCGATCCCGTAAACTTGCTCCGTCTTACCCCACGAATCCCGCTGTTAAATTTTGCTTAACTTGAGTCAGTGCTTTTGGTTAATCTAACCATAGGAGCATTCCATGGTAGGTCTGACAACACTTCTTTGTTTTCGTTGATTCAAATGGGCGGTTGTGAGCAGACGGGTTCTCTACACAATATTTGTTCTTCCTGGCGGCGGATCTACATAATATTTGTTCTTTCTGTGCTTCAAATCGACAACGAATGTTTCTTCTTCTTGTCCGTCAAATCGATGATGGTTGTTTGTTCTTCCTAACACAGGAGGTGGTGTATGGGGTGAAGGATTGGGTAGAGGCAGCTGGGCAGAGTAATGGGAGGAGGCGGCAGGGGCGTAGATAAGTGAGGGAAGGAGGTGGAGAAGGGGGCAGAGGCGGAGGTGCAACGGGAGGTCGCTGAGGGCGAAACAAATAGAGGAGGAGGCCATTGGAGACAGAAGAATGGGAGGAGGGAGAGGGCATGATGTACTGGAGGTGGAGGGCCAAAGGGAGGTGGGAGGGCGAGGTCGGGGAGAACCTGTAGGGCAGGGCGACAGAGGTGGAGGGTGAGGTCGGGGAGGACCTGGAGGGTGCGACCGACAACCTGGAGGAGGGTGAGGTCGGGGAGGACCTGGAGGGCAGGGCGACAAAGGTTGAGGGCGAGATTTGGGGGAGGACCTGGAGGGCAGGGCGACAAAGGTTGAGGGCGAGATTTGGGGGAGGACCTGGAGGGCAGGGCGGCAGAGGTTGAGGGTGAGGTCGGGGTGGACATGGAGGGTGAGGCCGGCAACCTGGAGGAGGGTGAGGTCAGGGAGGATCTGGAGGGCAGGGTGACACAGGTTGAGGGCGAGGTCGGGGAGGACCTGGAGGGTGAGGCCATCAACCTGGATAAGGAGGGTGAGGCTGGGGAGGACCTGGAGGGCAGGGCGGTGGAGGTTAAGGGCAGGATCGGGGAGGACCTGGAGGGCAGGGTGGCAGAGGTTGGGGACGTGGATGGCAAGGTCGGGGAGGATCTGGAGGGCAGGCCGGCGGAGGTCGATGAGGTGGTGGGTGAAGAAAGGGAGATGAGGAGGGTAAAGGAGAATGGCACCCAATGTAGATTTGATATACAAAATGGATATAATGTGAAAGAACATAACGGAATCAAGTTGATTTTAATGGATAAATGAATGAGGATTAACCTTTTAACGGAGGTAATTGACATATTATAAAGTCTACCGAGTAAAAATCCACTTAAAAAACAACAATTGAAAGCATTGAAAAGGTAGGGGCAACGCAGGTGCACCTAACCTCACATCAACAAATTACCGTACATTGGGAAAGATCCCAAGAGCCTTACAATTACCGCTCAACTCATTATATACCCATCCCCGTGCCCTTTCTCCTTTGATGCTTCCCGATGTGGGACTAAATCACCACCAGCCCCACCTCCCCCCACTAATGAATGAATACTCCCGTAAAATTAGCCTCATTAGTTAATACTCCCTCGTTGAAGGGACTTTATTTTTCCATTAATTAGTCCCCTTAATTAATGCTTCAAGAGATGATGAGAGCTTCTGCCTATGCATTCTATCCCGAACCCTCCCTCCTTTTTCTTCCGGTCATCCCATACGATCCTCTGTCTTTTTTCCGAGATCGCTTTCCTTAAAGAAAGCTCTTGGTCAGTCGATACCAGACCTAAAGATGGCATATCCATTCCTCTTATTTGTCCTGTGAGATTCGCCAACCCATCTATTCTGATCGCTCGTCGGATCCTCTACCTGCCTCCTCCTGCTCTGTAGGTCCTTCTCAACTCGGCCAATCTCTGAACTCTTGACAATTGACACTCGGTCCTCCCTTTAGGGGCCGTTCGTGTAGGGGGTTGTCTCTTTTTTGGGGAGTTATCCCCGAAATCCACACCTCCTCTCTCATGTGAGGCTCACCCTCCCATCTCTTTTAAATACATTAAATAAATCATTTTTCTTCCATCTATCAAAAAATAACATACTATACCACCATATCATCTAAAAATTATAAATCATTCAACTTATACACAGTTTTTCAAACTCCAATACAATCACATCACAATAGCTACTCACTTTTTCAAACTTCAATACAATCACATCACAACAAATCAATTTAATTCAAAACCCTCTATCCAAACACCAAAATACAAAACATGTTAACCTCCCCCAGCATCCAAACGCACCCTTAGGTTTTATTGTACCCGATGCTCCGATTTCCAAGAAATACTATTCCTTTATTAACCCCTTGGGAAAATGTGCATTTTCGATGACAGAAGAAAATGGACATTTTTCCCACGATCGACTCCAAGACAATGCCCTTTACTAAAAAATAGATGGAAATGCACATGGGTTAGAAATTCCCTTTTTCACCTTTGTTATCCTTGCACAATACCTATAAGGGGGGATGTGTGGTTCGGATAGGTGGTCACGAGTTGTGTCAAGTGTCAGCCTCGTAGTCCTCGAGATGCAAGCCATTCTACGTGGACACGAGAATCTTCCAATCATAAAAGACAGCTGGAAAATTTTAGAAGAAGTTTGAATGTAGAAGGGAGCAAACATATAATAGAATAGATGATCAAGTAAGGTCACATGAATTAAAGGAACATAGGCAGATGTTGATATAATCTATCAATGTCATCATGTTCCATAATATCTTTATATAACACTAAAAAAATATATAGTGAAGTATAGATAGACAAAGTCGAGAGAGTGTCTTCTATATTTAAGGGCTTTGAAAGTGAGTTTAAAAAGGAAAACAAGGGCTCACTGCCTATAGGGAGAGCGACTATTGTTTGTATGGAAGCTAGAGCAAGCTTTTTTTTTATCGGTAAAAAAAATGAGCACTTACTTATTCATCGTGTGTATGGAAGCTAGAGCAAGCTTTTATAGATATATGTTGTAGTAGATAGCTAGAAGGATTGTCAGGGGGTAGGAGGTGTTGTTCCAGGCAGTCATCTGGCCGGGATAAAGAGTAGGCAATAGGGGAGTCGTGACGTTTGACTCTGCCTTAAAATATTACTAGTACATTATAAAAATAGGGGGAAACAAAATAAATGCCAAGAAATGACTAGAAGTAGAGGTTGGTTACTAAGCAGTAATACTTGGACTACTATGAAGTTAATAACATAAGGGAATCATGAACCGATGAGCTTTCGGTAGAGTTTGTGTGGCTCGACTTGACCTTAGGTAGAAGGAAAGTAGGCGAGGTCGCGTTATGGAGACTAACATATCGATGAACGTCAAATTTGCCTCTTTAATTATCTAAAATTATCGCAGTATAGGAGACAAATTCGGTTCAGCAAAAACCACAATCTTTGAATGTTGTGGAGTATTTATACTTGGCAAGTCTACCAAGGTCGAACACAGGGACACGAGCTACTCTATTTATTTATTGATTTTTGATCAATTTAAGAGAAGTGTGAATAAATTCTCAATTTCAGGTCTTCATGAAAATTCAGGATGCACTATGCAGATTACAATGCAATAAATGGAGCACGCAATTTTTAGTTGATTTTTATGCAATTATAGGATGATGCATGAGAGTAATGCAAGGGAACTTATATGCAGAACAAAAGATTACAAATATACCCTAAAAATATCACTGAAAATGAGCAACACAATAGAAATTGAAATCAGGGTCATTTTGATCACAACATTAAGATCAATCATCAAATCAGAGCAAGGATAAGTAGAAGCAGGGTCATCATCTAACACAAAAATTCACTTCATTTAAAATGATGGCAGATGAGAAAAATTAAACATGACATGATGTAGATGAAGAAACAAGGATCAAAACGACATTAAAATCATGCAATTTGGGCCTACGATGTTCAAGTTATGAAGAAAATAATGCAGGGACATAATTGTAATAAAAATGCAAGAAAATAAAAAGATAAATATTATATTTAGGTCCCTGGAGGGACCTAAATGTAAATACCAAAAATCGCCTGGGGTCCTCTGTAATTTTTCCATGCGCGTAGGGACCTTTTTGCAAATTTTCAAAATCGCGAGGGCCTCCTTATAAAATATCCAGGTACGCACGTGAGGCATGTGCATGGGGACCATTTTGCAAATATCAAAGGTTCTGGGATCTTTCGTGTACCCAAGCCCTCACGTGCTATGCACGTGAGGAGCCTAGGCTCGGGAGGCGACTCTAGCTCGGGCAACGTGGCGCGAAGTGGTGGTTTGGGTTTTGGTTCGGCGGACCCGAGCCTACTAGGTCGGATGGAGGTTGGTACATCCACGTGTCTTTAGCAGAGCCGTCCGATCGAAGTGATCGGACGGTATCTGTATCTTTGTGCTCCTCCATTGGCTGCCGGAGGAGGCGGGGATCCGGCGATGTCGATGGAGCTCCGCCACGCGTCGTTCACACGCCTGAAGGTCTGAGAGGATAGCTGGGCAGCTGGCGGAGATGGTGGGAACCGGCGAGGCTCCGGGAATGGTCAGAGCTTGGAGTTGACGAAGCCTCGCCGGAGGAAATCAGCTTGACGAAGCTCCGATACGATCTTCGGCCAATGAAGATGGTAGCACTGCAAGGGTTAGCATAGCCAAAGCTCAATGTGCGTGAGTGATTTGTGAGGTGAGTGAAGGCCGGGGAGGTGAAGGGAGGTGGTGGTCGTGAGCTTCTTCTCCGCCGAAGTGGAGAAGAAAGGGGTCGGAGCGAGGTGGTTCTGGAGAAGAGAGGATGGGTCGACGAAGATGATGGTGATGTGGCGGAGGGGTTGGAATGGTCCGTGAACGATGAAGGTGACAGAATGCGGTGAGATAATTAAAAGAAAAATGAAGAAAAACCAGAGGAGGGAGAAGTACCTGGAGATCAGAGAAAATGGCGGTCGGAGAGGCTTGAGGTTAGGATCTAGGCGAACCTCGGGTCGTCGCACAACAAGGGCAACCCAGCCTTGGTGCTTGTCGGCATGCATTCATGGTCGAATCATGGCCGAAGCCATGGGTCAACACCAAGGGCAGAGACCTCCATTGTCGCCAATCAACTCCTCCTCCTCTGTCACAGGAGGAGGAGGATAGCTAGGGGGAACGCGGGAACAGTGGACAAGGGTTGATGATGGCGGAGGAGGCGGTTTTATAGGAGGGGGTGTTGGCGTTTCAGGTGACGGCTTGGAAGTTTTTGAACGGCTAGAAGATTGATGAAGGATTAAAGGACAAGATCTTGGGGGTTACGCGAGAATGGGGGATGAGTCGGCTTCATGGGACGGTCGTTAGGAGGTGAGGAAAGAGATGGAGAGTGCTCCAAAATAGGAAGGGCAAGACGGGGCGGCGAGGCATTACGCCTGGGAGCGGGAGGTGTTGAGGAGGAAGATGATGTTCCAGCCATTGGATCTCACAATCCAATGACTTCGATGAGGGTACGAAAGGAGGGCAAAGATCAGATCAGAGATCAGATCCAACGTTTGAGGTTTCGGTGCTATAGAGCGGCTATGATGGAGAGATGGCGGAGATCCGACGACTTGGAGAGAAGGGGTAACATGGAGAAAGGAGAAGCGTCGGATGAGAGATGGTTGGGCGGCTGTGATGTTAGCGCGAGTAGGCGGCTTAGATCTGATCAAGATCAGATCCAATGGTGAGATTTGAAGGCGGAGATAAGTGGTGCTGATGGGAAGGTGGGTTTAATCGAACGATGGAGAAGAGTGAGGTGACATGGAGTGATAGTGGCCAGAGGATGAGGATGCAATCGGATGACTGAGATTTAGGCGGTGAAGTATGGCTGAGATCTAATCTAGAAGTCTGATCTGACGGCTGGGAGTGGGTAAAGGATGAACAGCGAAGATGGAGGTGGGATGAAGGAGATCCGACGGTCCAGGCGAGTGTCGGGTGGCAGAAGGAGGCGTGGGCCACGTGGGCAGCCCAGAGGGCGCCATGTGGCCCAACCAGAAAATTCGAAAATGTAAATACAAAGAAAAATACAAAAGAAATAGTTAGAGGCAAAACAAGAAAAAAGTTAAAACATGAAAGTTGTTCGTCTCGATGAGATCTACAAGTTTCATGTTGGACAAAAAACTAAAAGAGATTATTTATACAAAGAGTATTTTTGGGGGTATTTCTAAGGGGGATAAAAAACTCGACTTTTTAGTTTTGAGTTGTTTTTATATTTTTAGTCTTTTTAAGGATTAGTTAAGTTATGGACAATTAATCTACCTAATTTTTACGGATTTTTAATGAGAAAATAATTACAAAGAAATTAATGATAATTAAATACAATTAATTAAGGATTAATTATACACAATATAATACAAAATAAAAATAAGGAATTAATGGTGATTTTTATTGGATTGATTAAGTCGGGGGTTTAATTAATAAATTTTAATATGATGAATTCGAGATTCATCACATATATACACGTCAAATATGTGATGTCTCCATGTAACAACGAGCACTTACTTAGTCATTGTGTGTAGCCTCGTTCTAACAAGTGGTACCTTATAACCATACTTATGTAACCTTATTATAAAAATAAGTTTAAGAGTAGTTAATTAATCACATGTAGTAAGAGGGTTTGAGAGTACTTGTAAATTGTTGTTGTAGTAAAGAAACTTGTTGTACTTTCATCTCTCGTAGTTAGTGGCCAAAATAAGATTAATAACTTTGTGATTGAAGAGATCAAAATAAAATTGAAAATGGTTTTTTCATGTTTTGACATGTTATGCTTGGTGATACATTGCAAATTGATAATACTTCGATGTGAATTAAATATCATAAACCTTTCTAGATACATGTCTATATATCATTCATTACATATTTTCATTTCCAAATGTAATTGGATTAAATGCATGTCAACCTTTTGTTACAGATATGTTATAAATGTTAGTAACCATTTGTAAAAATATACTCATTGATGATGCTTCTTGTCTTCACTAGGCTATTTAGCTCACCTTTCAAGTTGCAACTCATATAAGTGGATGAGACACTTGGTGACTATTTGAGGATTAGTTGCTTCTGATAAAGAGTTAGTACATTGTCGTTACTTTCCCCGCATAATTTTCTTTTATTATATTTAGCACATATGTGTAGCGTCGTGTAATAAAAGCATTCTTAGTACTCAATTTCCTTTGGCATATCATATATCATGTTATCTTGTTTCATGGCAAATATATGAACAACTTTCTGTCATAAAGAAATGAGTTGTGTTTGGTAACGTAAATATTCATATTTGATTTTAGATAACTTGATTTGGTTGATTGACGTAATTTACTCTCTGCACAACATTCGAATAAGATCAGGATTGGCATGGGACGAGGGCTTTTTACATGAATTGATTCAACTCTTGTTTTTTTTACCGAGTCGACGAGCCTCAATTGATACTCCTTCATAGTCATGGAAGCATGAATCATATACTGGAAGTTATCGTGCTTGGACTCTATCCAACTAAATGGCTCACTAAATAAGTTCGAAAACTATGTGTGCTTATATGGCACATTCAACATGTGTAACATCTAAGGCATAGACTTGAATTGTATCGAGGATAACTGTCCATGGTAATTTATTGGGCTCGGGCCCAATTGGGTCTTTTGACCAGATCCCAAAATGTTCAAGCTCAACTTATGAAGTAGTAATCCTCTTTTATAACTCACTCTCACACTTCTTGAGTACTAAATGTGCGACTATGTTGGGGTTGTTTCAACACCCCCATTTATTTATGCAACATGCTTATTGCAAATAAGACATGTTACTTATTCCCAATAATAATGGTGGATCCAAATTCTAGGTAGTTGTTCCATCTATCTCTTTAGTAGGAATGCCTCTACCTCTTAGGTAAACTTTTCCATTATTAAAGATAACCAGCTTTATTGCATATACAACATTTTGAACCTAGACCCAAGTTGTTATCGAGGATAATTATCCATATTAACTTAATGTACACGACATTTGACCACCTCCAAAATGCTTAGTTCAGGTGGTTAAGCAACAATCCCCCTCTCGCATACCCTGTGAGTATGAGATATGGGACTAGGTTGAGGGTGTTTCAACATGCATACGAATAAAATCTACTGACACAGTATTGCTTGAAAATTACCTAAATATCATGTTTTAGTTATGTATGTTGTTGCAATTCGGATTTCATGCACAATTCAAGAATCACACGTTAATGTTCAATTAAATGTGTGGTTGATTTTTATTTTATTTGGATAAGTCCAAGGTCGGACACAAGAGTCAAAATATGGGATCGATCTCAATATAGACAACCATGCAATTAGTTTTGCTGAAATGGTTTCTTTTATATTTTTAAATATGAAATGTAATGAAATGATGAAATACACAGGTGATATGCAGATTAATTTGAATGTGTGCATTGTGTATTTTTAAACAAGCATACTATAAGGGTATTTTTACAAATTGATTTTGAGGCTCAAATACATCATGAAAGTTGGATGAAAAAATTTGAAGTTTTATCAATTGTATCTCTCTGAGATATTGTAATATCAGTTATGTCCCTCTCTTTTTGAAAATATCATTTGTGCCCTCGACTTCATATCGCTCTATCACTTGTACCCCTCGGGTTAGTTGCTGTTTCAGGAAGAACTCTTCATCCTCTCTGCTTGACCATAGTCAAGAATATAGTAGTAGTTGACTGACTCATACTGAACCTTGCTCCACTTCATTCACTTGCATTTTAAGTCTCTAAGACCAACTCTTCTTCTTCATGTTCAGTGCTTCACTCCTCTCTACGCCCTGGGAAGGTGGTAATAGCTCGACTTTTCTGTCCCCGTTTTCTTGATGACTTTTCGACCACTCGGACCCACATCACTCCATGTCTTTCCTTACCCTTCTTGCTACCCGCATGCACTCTCTATCCTCCTGAGCTGAGGCTTTTCCCGAACTCACTTTTGAGCTCAAATCAAAAGAAAAAATCCCAAATTCAATAAGTAGTCTCCTCTTCTCCCTAGCCTGAGTGTGAGAGCAGGCTTTCTCTTCCAACATGAGAGTGAGAACCTTCTCTTCCCTGAGGAGAGGGATTGCCTTTCGGGAGAGTCCGATTGCTTCTTCCCTTTGGTCTACCTTTTCACCATCCCAAGACCTAGAATCCGCCTTTCCGCTTAACTTCTCGTGACTCTGCAAAACTTTCTTAGTCTGATTTTTCACCACTAGTCTGACCGCGACCTCATCCCTAATGCAAATTGATGTTAACTTTGGGGACACAAGCGGAAATAAATTAGGAAAAAAGGGGTTGAGAGGTTTTTCTTGACTCTCCTCACCCTCTCCCTCCTCCCTTCCCTCCTCCCCTTCCTCAAGCCGACCTCCTCCTCCCTCCCCACTCATCCTCCCCGGGCTGACCTCCTCCTCTCTCCCCTCCTCTCATCTGCCCCCAACCTCCTCCTCCCCCTCATCTCCTTTGCCCTAAGTCTCCCTCCTCCTCGGCCTCCCATCTCCTCTACCCCCAGCACACCCCTAGCCTCCCCCTTCCTCTACCCCATCCTCTCCTCCGCCTCCAGCCTCCCACCTCATCTGCCTCCCCATCTTCTCCGCCCCCAACCTCCCCCTCCTTCGCCCAATCCTCTCCTCCCCTCCATCCTCCCCATCCACCCCCTCCACCCCAACCTCCCCATGCTGGCTTCCTCCTCCCTCTCCTATCCTCCACCCCCTTAGGCAACAGAAGAACCACTCCTCTGTCGTTGCCCGTATCGCCTTCCCCATCGCCACCGTCATGATCCCCTTCCCTAGTGTTCCCTCGCTAGCACGTACCCGAGCTCTGTCGTCATCATCGTTGGAGGCCCACACATAGAAGCGGTTAAGGTAGGAGAAGTTGAAGGAGCAAATAAAATGGTCCATACACTAGTTCATGCTCCCACATATTATTTTATGGTTCTCGACAAAAGAAACTATCCCTTTTCTTGATAGATAAAAGTATAACTCGGGAGACGTAGCTTATTAGGGATTCCCAAAGCATGTAAGTATGCAAAAACAACACTAAAATACTCTTTCAAAGTATATCTTCAAATCCTTTAGGGAATGTAATGACACGAGCATTGAATGTTATATAAGAAAACTTGTGGTTGTCTTATAATGAGTGAAAGAAAGGGCATGCCCCTGATGACGTGTTGTTCTTGTCGCCGTCCTTGAGCCACTTCCAAAGATCTTATTGCATCTGGATCTTCTTGCAATTGAACTTGTCAGAGTCGGCTGATTTACACAGATCGTGATTGTGAGAAGTGATGAATTCTCTTGCGCTTGGGGCCATAGGTCCTAGGATTGCGAACACAAGCACTTTATTTAATAGGAGTGAAGGTGAACTAATAAATGAAAGGATGTGGTTCTGGTTAAGATTCAATAGTTGTCTAGTAAATGGGAAGTGTTTAAAATAAAAAATAAGGCCAGCATGAATTCTTTTTTAGTTATTATTTATTGGACAGAGGTTATGGGGGTGCGAGCTGGTAAAATACAAAGAAAGTGTGAATATATGCCTTCTTCCTCAAACTCCGCCAGGGTTAGCTTGGTTTTCTTCATGGTGGAAGCAAGATAATGAGCCTCCCACAATGTATAAAATCAACTTTGTAGTTGAGTAAAGACGCCCCCACCACTACATATTTAAATAAGTAAATGTGAATTAATTCTAACTCCCACATGAGCAAAAAGATCATATTCTTTGATGCACGTTTCAGCTGCTTCGCACCTAGTGAGAGGCTTTTTTATAGTGTTATCAAGATTTAGGCTAGATCATGTATGTGGTAGTTGATGGGGAGCAAGAAGTAAGTGCGAAAGGGCCTAAGTCTCCTATATGTTGTCCATTAAAGTCAAAGAACTATCTCAACGAGACTCCTCACGTGATCTTAAGCTATCTATAATATAAATTGTGGTTCTATAATCTCAATCGCGAGCTATTTATATAACCAAGAAAGGGAAAAGACCTTCTACTTGAAGTGTTATTATTTAAATAATTTCGCACTTATTTCATGTAATCAAGTAGTGTTACTTCATGTCATCAATCAATAATTTTTAATTGATGTTAACATAAATTCATCAATCCAACAAATCCTTGAAGTATACAGATATAATGCATGCATCAAAATCATAGAATAAGCATAGGTACACGTTCCACACACATCGAGAGAAATCACAATGAAGGATTTGGTTTACTTAATTTGGATCCTAGCTTGATCCTTCTTGTTAGTTTTCTATTCTCTTCTTCAAGGAAAACTTCAAGAATCTTTTTCTCTCTTTTCCCTTAGGGTTGCGATTAGATTCACAAAAAATTGAGCAAGCCTTTTGACGCACCAAGGGTCTGTTTGGTTGCTGGGTTGAGGTGGGTTGAGGTAACCTGATTGGAATAGTAGCTGTTTGGGATGGTTATGCGGGTTGGAGGGGGTTGGGATAAAGAATGTGATGTGATGTCACTATGATTTGTGATAGAATCCCATTCCATGAAAAGCGGGGGGTAAACTGGGTTACCCGAGGTAACCCGAGGTAACTCGGTTACCATCCTCCTCAATTATCTTCTCATTTTTCACATTTTTGCCAAAAAAAAATCATATTGTCCACTTTGATTTTGGAATCGATTTAACTTCCACTAATAATTGATAACTACATTTTATTCTACAATCATTTTAGTTGGTTTACTAAGTCCATCTAATATATACTTAGCCACTTTTTAAGGCTCGATTGGGTTAAGGATATTTATTAGGCTCAATTGGGTTAAGGATATTTATTGATGCCTTTATCAGTTTATTTTGATGTGTTTATTTTAAAATGATTTATCATTACAACTTAGTCTAATTGAGTAATAAGTGATTTGTCATTGGAACTTAGCTTAATTGATTTCGTAATATTTTAAATTACTACTGGGCTTGATTAGATCTTAACCTAGCATACTGGTGAGGTTAATAATCAACTAGGCATATGTAATCAAACACGAGGTTTATGTAACGGCCCACATACTATTAAGAGGAATAAAAAATAATTAAATATGAGGGACGATTATTATGAGGCTAATTCAACACCCTTATTCCATGCATGTTATTCTATTTTTGGAAAGTGAATTTCTTGCATGGGAAGAGACGTATGATAGTGTTAGGATTCATCTTAAAAGAAGAGAGAGAGGGTGTGTGCTCATGATGAGAGGAAATGGACGGTTATTTCTTGAATTAAATATCTAATGATTTTTGAAATTAAAAGAGGAGAAAGGTGAGCGGTTATAAAGTGCCCATTCAACTTCCTATTAATGATGCATGGTTCTTATTTATAAAATAGGGACTATCTCTCATTTCTCAAGAGATATAAAAAGAGAGATGAGAGAGAGAGATATATATATATGAGAGAAAAGAGTGAAAGAGAGTGAACGTGAGAGGGAGATAAGAGAGAGGGAGATTCATGTGTATGCATGGAGAGAGAGGACGAGAAAGAAGTCGAGAGACCCGGTGCGCGTCGTCTTCGGATCCGACAAATGTTTCCTATATCGAGGTATGTGTCGAAAACTTAGGAATGACACGTGATAAATTTAATCATCATTTTTCACCATAATCATGTTGATTAATTTCCCATTATATAAGTTTGCATTGATACGTTTCTAGCTCGAATTTGTTAACTACAAATAAAGAGTTAACATAATCTCGAAGATATCCATGTGAGTATTTTTCTCAAGCATTTAATGGATAATCGTTGGAGATATGAAAGGATACTATAATAAGCACATGCACGGTAATCTCACTTTGCATTTAAATGATTTCCTTTCTACTAGTTGATCTTTATCATGTATGGTTTTAGTTGTAGATATATGTTGTTTGGATGGGATAATTGTTGATAAGTTATATGGCACTAGATGCAAGCCCCAACGACACAACCAATATGTAAGGAATTTAGATGCTTATAATATGAGTAGCTCATAATGCATCTCTAGATTCTCTGCTTCAACTAAAGATTATATGTTTTACTTGATGGTAAAACAATAGGTAAAATATATATATTGATAGGGTATTAATATACAATCATCATATTCTTGCACACAAAGTTTTTGATTGTTATGCATGCAACTTATGTATATTGTGTGGCACAGTGTATATGTATCATATACAGAGATAATTAGATCCGGTTTTATGGATATCATTATTAAGGTACATGCATGCTAAAGTAACTACAAGTTATTGTTGAGGATATGTTAACATCCACGATTACATGTGTTAGAATGTACAAAAATCTATGTGAAATTAAGAGACAAAAATAAATAAATCATGTTAAATGGATGAATCGATTAACTTATTATGATTGTTTATATTCTCTCTACATGTACTTATCTTTGAATTCATAACAACTCACGTGATCAACTTCTTGACTACCCTCATCTTCATTGTGTTCGAAGTTTGTAACCTAATTAAGTGTATATATACATAATGTTGTCAAATTTATAGTAGGGCATGCCACCAATAATTCACGACTATTATTGGAAAGAAATAAAATATATTGTCCGTGTAACATGATTGTTATCATTGTTATAAAATCACAATAAAAGAGCATGTAATTGATGGTGCATGTCAATTACACACGAGCCTTTTTAATTAATATAAATTATATCGTTCTTAATTGGGATTTTATCACTTGTGCCCCTTCGAGATCTCGCAATATCAGTTATGCCCCTATCTTTTTGGTAATATCAGTTGTGCCCCTCACTTCTTGCTATTTTATCACTTGTGCCCCTCGAGTTAGTGACCGTCCATCTACAGTGCAAACGGACGTTAACTTTGAGGACATAAGCGGTATTAATTTAAAAAAAAGGTTATAGGGTCATTTTACCCTCTTCCTCATCATCTTCTTCTTCCTCCTCTTCCCCCATCCTCTTCTTCCTCCTCCAACCTCCTCCTCCCTCTCCGCCCGAAACTCCTCCCCAGCTCCGCTCCGAGCTCCCCGCACCTCCTCCCAGCTCCACCCCGAGCTCCCCCTCCCCCCTTCCCCACGCACGCACCGCCCCCTCCACCCTTCTTCCCCGTCCTGTCATCCTTCCTATCAGAGCAAAAAGATCATCATGGCGTCGGCAAGGTCTGCGAGCTCTGCCAGCCTCATATCCGACCTCCCCTACCTGTCAGCCACCCAGGTCCTAAGGTCCACCGTCCTCACGGTTACCTAGATGTCGAAGTGATTTTGAGCATCTGCACTTTCACCCTGCACGTTCGCTCTGATGTCCACATCAAGGAAGGTGTAGCAGTTGTAGCAGACGAAGCATCAGGGCAATTGGGACCCAACCTCTGACATAAAGCTGAAAGAAGACGATGGGTTTGATGAAGGGGCCGAAGGCGGGGCGCCACAGGACGTCGAGGCCGACGAGGGAGTCCTCAAGGCAGTGGAAGCGATAGATGGAGTCGATCTAGTGGGAGACCTCGCCAAGGTCCTTCGTCGTACGCTTACAGTTCATCTCTGCCGCCTCCATGAGGTCGCACTCTCGCATCACCCCAGTTCGCATGACACCCAATGCCCTTTCCAGATCTGCCCCACCACTGCCTCCCTCGAGCCCGCACGACCCTTGCATCCCCAGCCTGCACCGCCTCTGCTTTCTCCACCTTTCTCAAGGGTCGCACCGCCGTTGAAGATCTGAAACTGGAGGGGAGAGATAGAGGAAGGGGGAGGAGAGAGAGGGAGAGTAAGAGGATGAGGGGGGACATTTCGCATTGGATTATGTCAAATTAACGGTAGTATGCACTCCCCATCCCCCCTTCCCCGCGCACGCACCGCCCCCTCCCCCGCAGGCGCCGCCTCTACTCCCCCTCCCCCATGCCTCGCACCTGCTCCCCCTCCCTCCTTCCCCACGCACGCACCACCCCTCCCCCTCCCAGGCACGCGTCGCCCCCAGCCCCTATCGCCCGCGCTCCTCCCGCAGCCATGCACCTCCCTCGGCCCTCGCCGCCCAGCTCTAGCCCACACCTCCTCGGCAGCCTCGCACCTCCTCCCCAATCCTCCTCATCATTTGGTTTTATTTTGACCATAATACCCCTCTTAACCACACTATGGTTTGAGTAAACTATGGTTATTTTAATTTTTTGACGGTCAGTCTGACGGAAGGGCACAACTGATGACGGAGCAAGAAGTGAGGGGCACAACTGATATTACCAAAAAGATAGGGGCATAACTGATATTGCGAGATCTCGGAGGGGCACAAGTGATAAAATCCCTTCTTAATTTATCGCATATATGGCATACTAATGATTGTCGACCTTTATTTGTATGGAAAGTTCTTAGATAATGATAAGATAAATGTCGTTGACAATATTATGTGCTTGCGAAGTGTAATGGTATCTTGTATAACTGTGAATGGTGCATGGTTGATCATTCAATTAATTCTTTTATAATTTATATTAAGATATTTGGTCCGGAAACTGTGTTGTGTGCTACTTGAAAATAAATATAGTATCCAAGAATCTAAACTAATATGGTAACACCAACTACTGAGTGGTTGTGTTATATTAGTTATATATTTTGAACAATAAAGACTCTTTGATTATTGAAATTAAAAGGTCCATCATTATATGAAAATGTATTAGAAACAAATGTTGGCACTGCAACGATATATGGAGCTAAGTGCTACGCTAAGGCGGGAGCCACCTCTAGAGTCTGTTTATCAAGAGCCTAAAGGGCAACACCTTCTGGGGGTGTCGGGTTCAGTAGAACCTAGTGAAAAGTCCACCATTAACTCAGCGCTGATGTCATCATGTTCTATGTAATGATTGAGTGACCGCTTGTGCCGGTGGTAAAAGCCACCAAAGCCACCCAATAAATTATGAGATAAGACAAATCTATCATGAATAAGCTAAGTGCTTATGTGGAAGCCAAATGCTTATGTGAAATGTTAAGTGAATATGTGCATTTATGTGAAATGCTAAGTGTATATGTGTAACTATGTGAAATATTAAGTGTGTATGTGCATTTATGTGAAATGCTAAATGTATATGTGTAATTATGTCAAATGCCAAGTGTATATGTGCACATGTTTGGAATGATAAGTGTATATGTGCAATTATGTGAAATGCTTAGGTATATATATAATTATGTTATTGCTATGTGCATATGTGCAAATATGGTTAACCTTATGGGCATATGTGGAAAGTATGGTATGCATTGCATGAATATAAAAAAGATACCTTTTATATGTATAATTATATTTATGAGTAATCCATATGATGCTATTGTATGACTACAGTCAAATATTATATTCATTATCATAAGGGTAATTTGGATTGAATATGCCACGACGCTACTTTTGTGTACGATAAGTTCTATGAAAAAGTATATTATTATGATGATGGAAATGAGAACAAAGCAAACCTCATTGTTAGGATAAAATAAGGGCTTATATGCGATAATTCATAGCAATAGGTATATGGTTGTAATACATAATTTCATATATGTAATCATCCTTATGCAATTATTGATATTGTAGTTTTGACATGGGAAAATAGTGAAATCCATGCATATTATGCTATGAGTAAGATCATATTCAAGGAATGTATCCATGGATAATACATGTTATGAACAGTATTACAGGTTGAGGAATATAGAAACTCCATAAGGATCCATTGTGGAAAATATTTATCCAGCTAATTATTTATGCATGGAGTTATTTATAATAGCATAAGGAGACTTGATTTTTCGCTAGCTGGTTTGACCTTATCTCGGCACATACTGAGCGTTAGGCTCATACCATATATTTTTGTATTTTATTACAGGTCAATGTAGAAGAAATTTAGTGGTAGTTGCAGACTTTGCGAGTCTTGAAGGAAGGATATCTTTGTGCCCACAGGAACAAAAGGATCTTGGTGTTGTATTAGAGATGTATATTATTTTTATGGATAGAAAAATGTACAGATGATTCCTTACTGGAAATGTGATATCATTGTTGATCGGGAGTGACACTTGGATCCAACGTGACAATTGATATGCTTTCGCTGGTCACCGAGGATCCGTGCTGTTACAATTTACATCTTAACTTATGGATCTTCGTGGCTCCTTGAGGAGATACGGACTTTACGTCCTCTCCGTCATCTGATACTTCATGGCCAATTATTTGGGCTAGTAGATAATGCTCTCGAACATGCGATGCTTGAATTGATTGCCACATTTTTCTCCTCCTCACTTTCCTCGATCTCAATCTTCTCCATGTTCTCCTCGAATATTACGGATGGGCAATGATATGAGATGAGCATTGAAATCAAGCCCTATTTACTCGACCTGAGCCCCAAGACCGACCGAACGTTAGCCCAGCATAAGAAGTATCAATGACAGAGAAAGGGGTCAAGATTGGACTAAAAACAACCCCATGTGATTTTTGGGTCCAGTCTAGGTTGCAGTTGAATCAAGCCCGACTGGAACACTGATGAATCCACATTTCATCATCTTTATTCTATCATTTTGGCCTCAAAAACCTTAGCAAACGCCTGTAAATAGCATTAATTCATGCATTTTAGCATTCATGCATATGTGTGTAAATATTGTATAAAATGTGGTTTTTAAAGCCAAACTTATAGAATAAAGAAAAGAAAAGATAAAGAATAAAATATTGTAAATATTTTAGGACCCAAAACCTCGAGACCTAGGCCATCTCGATGATTAGGTCGACAAGGAATAAAGTAGGGGGAGATAAGGGCCAAAAATACCAATACAAATTCCTTTTATTTTATTCATTCTTTATTCATTTTGGGACCTATTTTTGGTTCCACTTTTTATACTTCAAATAAAGAAACTTTGTAAATAAAAGTTGTAGATAATTAAATACATAAAAATATAAAATTGATTTCACCCAAAAATAATGTACAGATAAAAAGTTATGGTCTGAATAAAAATCCAGAATCCCGACTTCCCAGACCTGTATCTCACAACTGAAAACTCCAAATGCAGCAAACTCACCTTTAATTGTATATAGAATAAAATAATCTATTTAATGGTGGTGGTTTCGCATTTGGTGGAGCTACGGTTTGAAAGTTGAGTTTTGGACCCACATTGTATACTTGTACAGATTAAAATATTCGATTTATTATTTATTCATTATTTTTGCATTTTTATATTTTTATAATCTTGTAAATATTACTTATAATAATTATGTACATTAAAATTGGAATAAAAACCTAAATGAAACTCAAAATAAAAATACTTACATATGTGATACATATGTATACTACCTATACCCTTACCTATACAATACCTATTTATATTTTTATTAAATATACAAAACATATCAGAAAAATGAAATAAAAATATATTTACATGTATAAAAGTATTTTACAATTTTATAAAATAATATACAAAAATTAAATAGAATCAAAAATACCAAATAAAAATAAAATAATCAAATATATAGGCAATATACCTATAAAGGGTATAAATGTAAACTTGTAAAAATACATCTCATAAAAATAATTAAAAATCGGAATAAAATACTATATAAAATAATAAACACTTTTTTATTTTATAACCTAAATTAAATAATAGCATTTATTATTTTAAATTGAATTAACAAAACATTTTTTGCAGGTTTTTCCTGGTTGGTCCACGTGGACCAACCAGGTGGGTTTGACAGTTGACCTCGGTCAACTGTCTGACCCCCCCTGTTCTTGTCAGTTTGTTGGATTTTTCGCCCTCTTTCGCCCTTTTTTCGAGGCCTCTCCTTTCATCGTTTGATGTCGCGATCTTCTGCAAACTTGCTCCCCTACCATAGGGCATACACGCCCTAGGCTTTCCTCGAGCATTGGATCAACGACGCACCCGCCATCGCCTCGTTTATCATGCCAGTTGACCACCATCCAAAACGGCCCCCCTCATCTTCCTCTTGCCTTTGAACCTTCTTTTGGCCAAAGCCAAGACCTCCGAGCCCTTGTGTGAGTCCCCGGTGACAGAGGGTCGACCCAGCTCCCTCGTCGAGGTGCGGTGAAGGCTTGAGAACGTTCCACCATCTCCGGCGGTCGTGCCGCCGTCGAGGTCTATCTCGAGCATTTTGCTCTGAGGTTCTGTGTTTTTCCTTCATTTTTCTTGTGCAATTTCATTCATGTAGCCTTAGCTTCCCTTCTCTGCCGTTTATTTTGCTTAAGAAACACTCTGTAACCATCCGCATACCTCTCGCTGGGAGCTTGCTCCGGCGAGCCACCACCTTCCGCGTACTCACCCACCGCACTTAACGAGCCGGCTGAGACGTGCTCTCGAGCCCATTTCATCTCGCAAGTATTGTACATCAACGCCTAACCACCTGGGGGTACCTCGAGCTCGCCGGGAAGACGGCCGCCGCCGCCCGCGCCTCGGCAGCCCAAATCGCGCCTGTGCAGAACTGAACAAAGGGGAGGGAGGCAAGCTACAGTTTCCGTCCATCTCCCCCCTCCCCTTTGATCCAGGCCGTCCGTGTCTGAGGGAAGTCCCACCGTCAGATCCTCCCTCATCGAAGCGCCTCCACGCGTGCCACGTGGATAAGTGGGGACTTTTGCGCCCGCGCCCCCATGTTTTTGTGTAATTTCTAGAAAACTTTTAAATTTTCATCTGCGCCTTAATTATTTTGGAGAATTTACTAAAGGCCCCCCTGCGTTTTTGTATTATTGCATATTGGCCCCCTCCAGGTCACGTGCGTCGGCGCACGTGACTTAGCATTTTTGCGGTTAAACCCTCCGACCTTTTTGTATTAGCGTTCAGTCCAGCACAGCTTTTATCGGTTTAAAACTTTGTGGCCATTTTGTATCTACGCCCCCAAGCTTTGGTGATAATACAATCGTGCCCCTGCCAGGCGCGTGCTCTAGCACGTGGCCTTGGTGATTTTGCGGAAAAAGTCTTGCGGGTTTTGTAATTTATTTTTGGCCCAGAAGATATTTTATTCAGCATAAATTTTTGTGAAAATTGTAGGCGTGTCCCTGATTGTTTCAATATTTACATATATGCCCCTGCCAAACCTTTAATTTTTGCTTGCTTGATATAATTAATTAAGACATCATTTTAATTCCAAAAATTCTCAAAAATTAAACTTAAGCTCCTGTGTGCATGTGCTTTAACACCATATTTTTAGTTTTTGATTTTCTTGCATTTTAATATTTATTAAAAAGTCAAAAACTTGCTTTTTGCCTACTGTCTAGTTTAGAAAATGCCAAAAAATATTAAAATACCTCGAAAAATTCCAAAAAAATTCCCTACTGTCTATTTTAACATATTTTAGTGTCAGTCCATAAATCACTAAAAATCTCAAAAGAAAAACCTTAAAAATTCAAAAATACACAAAAACTTCAAAAAAAATATATAAAATCAAAGAAAACTCAGAAAAACATAAACTCAGTTCCTGTTTCTTCTATATTTTATTATTTGAAAAATAGTTTGGAAAAATTTTGTGACTGATTGATATTTTTAATTCCCATTTTACCCTCAGCCAGTAGCTATTCCACTTGTTTTAGTTTATTTCAGTGTTTAAAAATACCAAAAATATTTTGAAAAATACCCAAAAATCATAAAAATAATAGAAAATTATAAAAACACCAAAAGATTTTATTTCTGAATTTTTGGGTATTTTTGCATATTTTTATTAATATTCTATCTTCTCTTTTATTACATTGTCTTTATATTCCAATATTGAAAAAGGAAAAAAATATAATATATAAAATTATAAAAATGAGAAAATTAAAAACCAAAATACAAAATTAAAAATAAAAAAATTATAAAATTAAAAACCCACCAAAAATTCATTTGCTTGCATAGTGTAGACAACACTTCACACTTACACACACACACTTGTGCTTCTACCCTGTTTGCTCCCTGTGTTCGAACTCTCTGCATACTTGTCCTATACAATCCTTTGTGCAGAGTTAAAAATAATTTTAACTCCACATTTATTTCTAATTTCTTGATCTATAGTGTGGGTTAATTGTTGACTTTAGTTGAGATTTAGTGTGGTCAACACATCGAGTGAGTTCCCGCTTTGTGTGGAACTTACGACCACCGAATCTCGGCTAAATCAAACACTATCCCAACATAAGAAACACTGTTAAAAGATGATGTGCAATATATGTTGAGTGATATATGTTTTATTGTTCTCGTAGAAAAATCTTGTGAGTAATTTGTTCTTCATCCACTCTAAAGCATTGTATTGATGTGAACATGCTATAAGTATTGGATGAACCTTTAATTCACGAGGACTTTCCTGTAATATATTAAAAGTCTATTGTATAACACTTTCCTAAAACTCTTAATAAGGAATTATATAATAATACTGGAGTTTAACACTTTCTAAATAAGTTAAAATAGTATGCTAATAATATTGCCACCTAATGAGAAATTTGGGAGATTATTAAGTATTGTTATCATATGTTGTATGTAGATTGGCCAACCTGACCCAAGCCCGACACATTAGTTTTCAGGTTGGGTTTGAACTTGGGTCAAGCTTCGATAGATTTTATGAGCCTTGGCTTGACCTAAAGCCCACTAACTATGTTAAATGAGGCTGGGCTAGGTACCTTTACGGTTAGCAAGGGTCCAACCCAATGATCATCACTATGCGGTGGAAATGGTTAAATCTCGAGTTTTATTTCTTCGATTTTATTATCGTGTCATTGAAACTTGAAAGATAGGGTTTTTGAACAATTACTACCTTTATACTCCTAAAAATAGGTATAACAATAAGCTTAGGATTGTCAAACTTAAGGAGGCATTTTACATATATAGGAACTCTAATAAGCGTTAAAGTATATATATGTAATATCAAGGTGTTATCGCATTTTTTGTGTTTTGCAATGTTTTATACAAATGCCAACTAAATTATATTAGTGTTTCTCGTTTTAATAACTTTCATCTCTTTTTATATTTTGTATTTTATATCCCTCGTTGTCCACACATAAGAGCGCAGAGGACCGACGGGGTTTTCACAAGCATTAGCAGGTCCGGGAGTTCTCCCTTAACTTAGTGCATGCCCCTCCTGTTGTCCAAGTCAACCACTAAAATTATTGGGAAACATGGAGCCTTTAAGCGGTAGTAGCGATCGTAGGACAACCTTGCCCATTTTTAGCAGCAATGAGAGGGAAGGACGAAACTACTGGCACAAGCCCATCTGAAGAAAAGGCCACATGCGCAAAGCATGGTAGGCCTACGTCTGGGAGCGGGAAGGGGGGGGGTGGAAAAGCCATAAGAGGGTCGAGGCATTTGATGGAAATTCCCCTATGAGAAATGGCCAACTATGAATGAGGTTGCTCAGTCCCCTCAAAGAGGTCTCAACATCTCGGTGGTATGCACCCTTTGCCTTATTCATATTCTCGTTGATAGTGGAGTGCGAGTGAAGGATCATTTGGCATGTATATTTGACCGATCCCACAAGTATTATGTAAGCGGATCGCCAAGCTTGAGGTTGAGATAGCATGGCATGAACTATTGATTATTATATATCCATGAATGGGAGAAAGAGTGAGAATGCACTTGGAAGACCTATGAGTTGACAGATGGACTGCTTGGGACCTAATTTAGCTTTCCTAAAGCCTGAAGATGATGCCCATGGATGGGGCTGCAATCTCATTTCTCAATGCGAGAGTGCTTGTCGGCCTAATATAAGAACTGGTTAGTGAATTGGTAGGGCCATATTAGCCCTGAGTCTAGGGATGAGCATATTTTTAGGCTGTCCCGATGAAGCCCGGCCCAGGCCCGAGCCCGAACAATGGGCGGGTAGTCTCGGGCCTATGGTTTGGCCCGAATCTGAATTTGGGCCGGGGTTCGGGCTGCAGCGGGCCCGAGCCCGAAGTCTTTGGGCCGGCCCGAATAAGGGCCCGTAATTGGTCCGACTCGAGCCCAACCTGAAAATGTGTTGTATTTAGAATTGTAATTAGACTTTTAATTGGAAAGTCTATGTAATTGCAATTAGAGTTAATTTGGTTTTAAATTGGGGAAACCAAATGAATTTGAGAGAAAGTTGAGAATTCTCAAATTTAAAACATTGATCAAGCTTGAGTGGAAGTTTAGTACCATACCTAGTGTCTCTAAACTTTTGGTGGGCATATATGAGTCCACACCCCAAGCTCTTGTAGCAATAGTAGAGAGGAGGAATGGAGGGCCACACACGCGAGCACGCGCGTGCTCCGCTCCGTCTCCGGCTTCAGAACCAACACAGGCTCGGACTCGGGAGAGTCAATTCGGATCTTGGATATCGATACTTTTGCTGCGGGTTTCATTTGACCGATCGATTAAATTAGTTAGATGGATTAATTTGGACTCGATCAAAATGGGAATCTGACTCGATCCAAACATCTCGTTTTAGTCGCGATTTTGCAATCCGAAGGGGCATGCCCCTTGAGGGTATTTTGTAAATCAAAAGGTACCGCGCGCTAGGGCACACGAGCTTCTTTTTATACCCCTTTCCCCACACCATTTTTCTTCACTCGTAAGAAAAATCCTCTCACGTCGCCTTGGCTCTTTTCCTGTTTTTACTCTCACGGATGAACATGCTTCTCTTTCTCTCGGCTACAGTTCTCTAAGGTACATTCGAGGACGATCGCGACGGTGTACGCAGACGAAGATCGTGTGCCGTCATATCCTGGGAACGGATCGCCAGTACCTTACGCATCGGTATTTTGGGGCGATATCCCTCTCTAAGGACAGTCCATTTTATGGACCCTTCGGTGATCTCTAACCATATTCTTCTTTTACTTTGTTTGCCAGAATTTGTTTATTACTTTACTTTCTTTGGATCACGCCTTAATTTGTGTTTCCATTTAATTAATCGATTTCTGTTTGCATTACGTAATCGGAAAAAGGATGGGAAATGAATGATTAAAATGGTGTTAAATTGTGATGCCTTTCTGTTAACTCATTTGAATCTATATAATTGCTTTTTAATATATGCAATATTTATCCTGATTCCCAGCAATCTTAGAGAGGATATTCGGAACCGGATTTAAAACCATGTCGGAAACAATGTTTAAATCGAGAGTGGATATGACAGGTATGCCTGAAAAAATCGGTAGTCAGAATTTCAAACGTTGGCAACAACGCGTGAAGATCTGATTAACTACCATAGGACTAATCTCTATGCTTGAAACCAATTGTCCCATGTGGGAAAAGGAGAACCCCTCTTCCGATAGTCAGAAGTCGCAATCTGCATGGAAAGAACACGATCGTATATGTCATGATTACATCATGTTGGCTCTGTCCAACACGTTGTTTGATGTTTATTGTTCGTCTACGCAGACTACGAAGGGCTATAGGAAGATTTTGATTGGAAGTATAATATCGAAGACCTCGGTATTGAGAAATGCTCCGTGGCCAAGTTTTTGAACTTTTCCATGGCTGAAGGAAAGTCAGTTTCTGAACATGCACACAAATTTTTACTCCTGCTCCATGGTCTAGAAGATGCTGAAATGAAGCTTCCAGAGAAGTTTTAGGTCATGTGAATCATTGAAAAATTCTCCAAGTCTTGAGAAGACTTCGGTATGACCCTGAAACACAAGAAGGAGAAAATTTCTATGGATGACTTGATGGTTGCAATTACCATAGAGGAAGAACACAGGAAACAAAAGTCTGTGGTTCATGTCGATAGTCAGGTTTATCGGATTGGATCATATTACCGATTTTATCCAATTTGTGTGCACCCCTATAAGTAAGATCTTTGAGCCAAACACTAGCGAGTAATGTAATAACTTCAACATAAGCAACGGAACCAAGAAAAAATAGGGATATTTACACACATAACTATGAATAGTTTTGTATCTACATATGTTATCCTCGATTATCCATAATTACACGAGAAACCTTGAATAGTCACTTCGTCATCACCCATAACCCTCTGTTAGTTTAATCCATTAACTCAACTAGACAGTTGAGTTAATTTAACATATATTCTATCCAATGGCTATTAATAAAATCAAAAAAAATAAAAAAAACCATAACCCCCTCCCCATTCCTCCTCCAACACCCTCCCCCTCCCCTTCAGCCCCTCCGCCCCTTCCACCACCCCGAAGTCCCCTCCCCTCCAGCCCCTCCTCCCCTTGACCCTCCTCCCTTCACTTGAAGGCCTCCAACACCCTCCCCTCCAGCCCTGCCACCCATTCCTCCACCCGAAATCTCCACCCCTCCAGCCCTTCCGCTCCTTCCACCGTCAACACAACAACACCGACATCAACCCCCAACCTTCATCGTCCCTCCTCCGCCTCTCCTCCATGCAAATAATAACAACAATAACCATAGCCCTCTGTCGCCCCTCCTCCGCCTCCCTCCGCCCGCACAAAAACAACAACAACCTCCCTATGCTGCCCCCTCCTCAACCGCCACCCCCTCATCCTCCTTCGCCCTTGCCTCCTCCCCATCCTTCCGAAGGGCACCCCTCGTCGAGCATGTCCCTTCCTTCGTCGTCATAGGTTGTCCTTTTTATCATCAATCAATGGAGGAAGGAGAATCCAATAGCACCTTTTGCAAATGTGATTGAATAAGGAGCAAAATGGTCAAAATTCGATAGATTCCATCAAGGATAACATAGAAAATAGATGGAAATTAACTCGAGATTATGACATGTAAGGGTTAACAAATATTCAGAGTTTTGGGTATAATTATTAATTATGGAGGGTTATTGTACGCAATTACGAAAGATACATGACTACGGGCGTAAATATCCCCCAAAAAACTTGACTAAGTATTCCTAATAATCAAAGTTAGAATACTTCTAAATTCAATTACACCGAGTTTATGAGGACAAAAGGAATGTAACGACATTGTTAAAAGTTCAACTACGTAAGTAAGTAGACATAAGTAGAATAGGGTATTAAGCAATACTTACCTATTTTACTATATTCTTCTCAAAGTCAAGTTGAGGCAGGGTATGGGTGCACTTTTTCCTTCAAATATCGAAAGTACAGGACCAATCATGACATTCAACCATCACCTTTTAGGTTTATATAGTAGCCACTTCCTCCATTTGATCCGAGTTTGTTGTTTGGAGAGAGGAGCAACCATCTTGTAATCTCTCCTCTCCTTTTGAAGAACAAGAGGAGCTCCTTTGATAGGTGAACCTAGGCAAGGGTCTCAAGGGTCTTGCAAAAACTCAACTCGAAGGGTAAGGATAAGAAGGGAAAGGGTAATAACAATAATAAAATGAAACCAAAGGGTAAGATCCAGAAAAAGACAAAGAATAAACCCTGTTAGTACTGTAATCAGGTTGGCCATTGGAAGAAGGATTGTCCGTCCTTAAAGGCTTAACCTAAGGCTGCAGACGGGAGTCCACAAGTGAATATGATCACTATGGGACTTGGGGCTAGCGAGGGGTATGTCTCTGTAAAATTTGAACTATATCATATTTGTGATCCAAATGAGTAGCTCGTGGATACGGGAGCCAATGTAAATATTTGTTCTGACAGAACTCTGTTTTCTTCTTATCAGACCTGCAGTGGTGGGACTGTGAAGATGGGGAACGATTCTACAACTAAGGTGCTAGGGTCGTAACAAGTCAACTTGAGGTTCTCCTCTGGACGTTGCACATGGTGCTGCATGTCCTGACATCAAGAAGAATATTTTATCTGGCTCTATCTTAGTTAGAAATGGTTTTGAATTAAACTTTAAATGTAATAAAGTTGTCATTCTGAGACATGACATTTTTTTATGGAAAAGGTAATTTGGCAGATTTTGATTTGTTATTTAGAATTAGATGTGATTCAATAAACATTAATTCAATGAATGTTTAAATTCTGAATGTTCTAATTCCGTGTCTCATGTTGTGAATAATCTAGAATCTTGTGATCTGTGGCATGGTAGATTGGGACATGTAAACTTAAATTCAATTAGAAGAATGATGAATTTAGAGTTGATCCCTAAACACACTATTGATATAACTCAAAAATGTGAAATATGTGTGCAAGCTAAGACACCCAGGAAGTCTTTTCAGTTTGTCTCTAGAGACAGTGACATCTTGGATCTAGTGCACATAGATATGTGTGAGTTCAATGGTGTATTGACTCGAGACAATAAGAATACTTTATCACCTTTATAGATGATGGTAGTGGATACTGCTATGTATATCTTATGAAAACCAACGATGAAGCCTCGAAGAAATTTCTTATATTTAAGAATGAGGCTGAGACACAAACAGGAAAAGTGCTTAAACATCTTAGGTCAGACAGAGGAGGTGAATATGCCTCTAACTTATTTGATGAATAATACAATCATTTGGCATGGTTTATGAAGTTACGACCACATATTCACCGCAATCAAATGGGATAGCAGAACGGAAAAATAGAACCTTAACTGACAAATCAATGCTCTCCTACAGAGTTATGGACTTCCAACCTATATGTGAGGAGAAGTCTTGAATACGGCTTGTCATATTCTAAATAAGGTTTCTCCAAGGCATATGGAAAAGTATCCTTTTAATTTTTGAAGAAATTGGAAACCGAGCTTAAGATATCTCAAAGTATGGGGCTGTCTCGCTAAGGTTTTAGTCACGAAACACAAAAGAAAGAAGCTTAGTCCTAAAATTGTTGATACGGTCTTCTTAGGTTAGTTGGAAAATAGCTGTGCATATAGGTTCTTGGAATTCGGTCTGAGATACCAGGCATAGATGTCAACATCATTATTGAACTCCGTGATGCTACCTTCTTTGAAGATGTCTTCCCTATGAAGACTGGGATTCCTCGGAATCTGACCATTGAGAGTGCCTCCACATCAAGATCTATTCCAGATCAAGTGGAAATGATAACAAATGTGGTGGTTGAGACTCAACCTGAACCCAATGATCTTGAGCCAAGGAGGAGTAAAAGACCTCGTATAGCCAAGGATATGGGTAGCGACTTCGTTATCTACCAGATCGAGGGTGATCCACCAAGTTACAAGGAAGCCATGGCTTCATCTGAAGCGAAACAATGGAAGGAAGCTGTCACATCTGAGATGGATTCCATTATGGCTAATGGAACTTGGGAGTTGGTTGATTTACCCAAAGGGTGCTCTAACATTGGATGCAAGTGGGTGTTTAAGAGAAAGCTTAGGCCTGGCGAATCAATTGAAAAGTATAAAGCCAGATTACTTGTCAAAGGCTTTAGGCAAAAGAAAAGTATCGATTATTTTGATACTTATTCCCATGTGACTAGGATGACCACAATCCGGATGTTCATAGCATTGGCATCTTTATATGATCTCTCTATCCACCAGATGGATGTGAAGACCGCCTTCTTGCATGGTGATCTTGGGAAGGAGATCTATATGGATCAACCTGATGGGCTTGTACTCCTGGGAATGAGGGAAAGGTTTACAAGCTTGTTAAATCCCTTTACAGATTGAAACAGGCACCAAAGCAGTGGCATGAAAAAATTGACAAAACTATTTTCTCATGTGGCTTTAAGGTTAATGAATCCGATAAGTATATCTATTCCAAGGTGAAAGGTGATGAGTGTATTGTCTTGTGTCTATATGTTGATGCCATATTGTTGTTTGGATCACATATGAGGATTATTAATGAGACTAAGGCATTCTTAAGCAGCAAGTTTGAGATGAAGGACATGGGTGTTGCTGATGTGATCTTAGGTCTCAAACTGACAAAGTCAGTTGATGGGATTGTAGTTTCTCAATCTCACTATGTTGAGAAGGTACTTGAGAAATTTGAAAATCAAGATTGCAAAATTGTAAGTATTCCTTTTGATTCATCCAAAACATTGTTTAAGAACAAAAGTGGAGTACCTGTAGCTCAGCTAAGGTATTCACAAGTGATAGGAAGTTTAATGTATCTTGCAAATTGCAAGAGGCCTGATATTTCATTCTCGGTTGCAAAGCTGAGTAGATACACTAGTTGTCATGGCCGTACTCACTGGGAGGCTCTGGATCGAGTACTGAAGTACTTGAAGGGAAATATTTCCCTTAGTTTGCATTATGGTAAACATCCATATGTACTAGAAGGATATAGTGATGCAAGCCGGACAGAAAAATATAGGAGTTTGGGAATAATTATGCTACTGAGTATGTCTTTACGCTTGGAGGCGGTGCAGTCTCCTGGAGGTCTGTGAAGCAGACCATTCTAGCTCGATCCACCTTTGAGGCCGAGCTGTGTACTTTGGACACCTACGAGGCTGAATGGCTAAGGGAACTTCTGTCTGAAATTCCCATGGCAGGTCAGCCAGTTCCTGTTATCTCGGTACATTGTGATAATATGACCACACTTACCAATATCAAGAGTTCAAAGTTCAATCGGAAAACAAGAAGATACATACAAATCAAACTTAAGACGTTAAGGGATTTGGTGTCTCGAGGGGTGATGGCTGTGGATTTTGTTGGATCCAAGGACAACATGGCAGATCCGTTGACTAAGGGACTTGATGGATCTTTAGTCATAAAGTCTAGGCTTGGGATGAGACTGAGACCCATTGAAAATTCCTCTACAATAGCAACCCAACTTATCTGAGTGGAGATCACACAAGTAAGTTCAATGTAATAATAAAAAGATGTTTGGAGAACTGATTGACACTCTTAATTTAATGCTTATACATGAGTGTCTTATCCCTGGAAGCCTGAGTGTCATTTAAACTGCAAATTTAGGAAGAGCGTAGGCTCTGAATGGGTTCAAGTTTATGGGTAGGATGTTAGCAGTGCAGTTAAAGAAAGAGGGTCTTTCCTGAACACACTCATGAAACATGATAAGGGTGCATGAACTTTAAGAGCACAAACCCTGAAGATTGTATTAAGAACAACACTTTGTTGTTTCTACCGTATACTTTAACACCAAGGTCTAAAGTTCAAGACGTAGTTACTTCGTTCCTGTTAAAAGTGAAAGTACTAAACTCAGGTAGAGGTTCAAACCGAAAGGTACCTTACTGAAAGCAAAGTGTGGCAGCCAAAAGATGTGTTTAAACTCTCTTTGAATCTGTTTTTCAAATTGGTGAATTCGTGTGGGATTGTTGTATTTAGAATTATAATTAGACTTTTAATTGGAAAGTCTATGTAATTACAATTGGAGTTAATTTGGTTTTAAATTAGAAAACAAATTAATTGGAGGGAAAGTTGGGAATTCCCAAATTTGAAACATTGATCAAGCTTGGGTAGAAGTTTAGTACCATACCTAATATCTCTAAACTTTTGATGTGCTTATATATGAGTTCACACCCCAAGCTCTTGTAGCAATAGTAAAGAGGAGGAATGGAGGGCCATACACGCTCCGCTCCGTCTCCGGCTCTGGCTCGAGCTTGGGCTCGGGAGAGCCAATTTGGATCTCAGATCTCGATACTTTTGCTGCGAGTTTCATTTGACTTGTTGATTAAATTAATCAGACGGATTAATTTGGACTCGATCGAAATGGGAATGCGACTCGATCAAAACGGCTCGTTTTAGCCACGGTTTTGGAATTCGAAGGGACATGCCCGTTGAGGGGCATTTTTGGAAATCACAAGATACCGCGCGCTAGGGCACGCGAGCTTCTTTTTATACCACTTCCCCACGACATTTTTCTTCACTCACAAGAAAAACCCTCTCACGTCGCCTTGGCTCTGTTCCCGTTCTTCCTCTCGCAGACGAACCTGCTTCTCTTTCTCTCAGCTGCAGTTCTCTGAGGTACATTCGAGGACGATCTCGTCGGTGTGCGTAGAAGAAGATCGTGTGCCGTCGTATCCTGGGGGCGGATCGCTAGTACCTTACGCATCGGTATTGTGGGGGCGATATCCTCTCTAAGGACAATCCATTTCATGGACGTTTCGGTGATATATAACCTTATTCTTCTTTTACTTTGTTTGCCATACTTTGTTTATTGCTTTACTTTATCTGGATCATGCCTTAATTCTTGTTTCTATTTAATTAATCGGTTTCTATTTGCATTACGTAATCGAAAAATGGATGTGAAATGCATGATTAAAATGATGTTAATCTGTGACGCTTTTCTGTTAATTCATTTGAATCCATGTAATTATTGTTTAATATACGCAATGTTCATCCTGATTCCAACAAAATGGAGTTGGGTTTGGTGCATTTGGTGACGGTTCGACCATTAGATGTATGATATTTCTGCCACATCATAGCAATCTTCATGCCATGTTTCAAGGTCAAATCTTCATGGATTCAAAAATTCAAAGTCTCCACCTATAGAGAATCAAGATAGATTTTATATGGATCTAAAGTCTCTCGAATCCATTGAGGAACATGATGGTAAATAAATTTTGAAGTTGGACCTGTGAGAGGTATTTGGTGCAGATTTTCAGCACCAAATCTTATAATATCGTTTACTTGAGTCTCGAATTTGAGGTTATAAAGATACAGTATCAGAAAACTTCATTGATGAACTTTGTAGAATGATGAATGATCTCACATGTAAAATGGAAACTATGGACTCTCGTTAGTCACATACGAATAGAATCGATTTTCAAAGATTAGCGATCAACCATTTGGTGTGCACAGTAGCAGATGTGAAAAAGAATAATGTGGCTACTTTGTGTCCATATTTGGAGGTGTTCACGAGGTCTTTTGACAATTGTAGCTATGTCAAAGATGAATTATAAGAATTTAAATTTTTCATATTTCATGGGTTGAAGCCACGGGAATTGAATTTTAGTGTTCGAGTTTTGTATGGTGTAGATAAATAGCTGACTGTCCAACTGCAGATTAATTGTTTGAAGCCTAAAATGAGATTTGATGTTTTTCCTAGCCCATTAGTTGCTATTGATGCCCAAATTAAGTAGAACAACAGTCTCCCCACCTCTCATTTATTCTCCTTACGTCAACTATGACATGGAATCAATGTATCAGCTAATGTTTGTACGTTCATCCATGTGCACCATTCGCCTCCTACCCATGTAAAACAATGGCCACCATCCTTGCTTGGTTAGATAGTGGGCCGACCCGACCCAAGCTCGGCCCAAGTACTTGTAGGCCAGGCTCGGGCTTGGGTTGGATTTTCCACAAAAGCCCGGGCTTGGGCACGACCCGCAGGCCCGCAGAAATGAATCGGGCTCGGGTCGAGCTGAGATGGACCCAGCCCGATGCTCATCCCTACCTGAGTCCCTTGTTTTGCAATTATTTGAATTGAAGTTCTGTATTTTTGAAAACAATGTTGATTAAAGTTGAAATGAAATTATTATATAGTTATAAATTATTTATGACTAGTATATATGTATAATATAATTTTATATTGAAAATATATGTAAATTGGAATGGAATGCGTTTTCCTATTTTTCTGAATTTTTAATATATATTTGTATTTTTTAAAATTTTAAGTGCTTTATTTATTCAAGATCGAAAACATAAAATTTTATGGTAAATACAATATATTAAAGGACACTTACTATAATTTTTTGAAATTTTAAAAGTATCTAATTATTTTTGAATTTTTTAGAATATTAGTGGGTTTTAATATTTTAAATATACTAGATTAAGAATTAAGAAGATATAACTAACCTTCTTTTAGGGGTAAAACTTTTAAACGCATAGTGTCCTAAGAAATTAAAAATTGACTTAGCTCAATAATGTCCATAAATTAATACAAAATCAAGGGAAACTGGAAAATGCAAGAAAACACATTTTTACGGATCAAACACTACAAATCCTAAAAAACTCATATCAAAACTCACGGAAAAAATGTCTAAATGTCTTAGTAGTCAAATAAGTATAATCACAGAAATAAAAGTTAAGTGTTTTTTTATTACAATTCCTAGCGATGGATATTCCAGAATTGCTCAGACCTAACTGCCAAAATCCCCTCCTGTTTGGTTGCTGGGTTGGACAGGGTTGGGCTGGGTTGGGGTGGGTGAATAGTAATATGTGAGGAGGAAATACCCCTGTGAATAGTAACCAGGGTTGGGCCAACCCTGCCCAACCCTGCAACCAAACAGGCCAAGTGCTGATGTGGAATGATATGCATGCATAACTGACTTAATCTTCGAGGGTCGATAATTATTTTGTCCATGTTTTCGCACCAATGGGTGAGATTAGATCATGAAACATAATCTCAATCGTTTGACATGAAGAAGTGTCTCCCACACCCTCTTCATTTTCTTTAGTTCTTCAAGCGGGGAGGATGGTATCAGAACATCTCCTCATCGAGCACGGATCCTCTTCAGTACTGCAGAGGCCGGTTGTAAAAGCTGGAGCGTCGTGAGCCGCTCGATGAAGATCGAGTGGTTCACACAATAAGGGTTAAAAAATATTTTGATTTCGTGTGAAACGATCGATCTTGATCGAGCGGCTCACGTCACCCAGTTTTTACAACCGGCCTCTGCAGTACTGCAGAGGTCCGATAACCACTGAACGCTCGTGGAGATGGCATGTCGTTGAAGCTCATCTACAATATTTTTAATAAAAAAAAGTAATTAAATAGATATAAGGGTTCTATGACGGATTTGAGTACTAGATAATCAAAATCTTGGTTAACAAATCCCAAACAAAATGAGGCGAGAGAGCGATATCGGTGGTTTGCGAACAAGAAGAATTTAATCTTTGATTAACATGCTCAATCAAAAGGGTCAAAATTGCGACGAGAGAAAATCGGAAGTATTGTATAAAAGATTAAAGTAAATACTGAGATGATAATAAGGAAGAACCAATAACTATACGAGAAGAGAGGCGATCTAATAAGCAATCAAAGCTATGTGCAAAAACAAGAAAGAAAGAAATGAGCAGGAAGAACACAACATGAAAGCTAGTAATAAAATCGACCTATCGCTTGGGTAATGTGTGCAACCTTAGATCTTTGCTTCTATTACATGATGTTGCAGGTGACTTGGTGCCTCGAAGGAAGAACCTGTTTGTTAGAAGTTCGCGTGCCTCGACCTGAAATTGTAATTGTTATTCTTGGGGACTCGGAGGAGCTGAACTTGTGGTATCACGTATGGCGATTAGATGATAGAGATGGAGACTTTGACCTTATACATGAAGAGCTGGGAGAAGGCATATGGTTTACAAAAGGTTGGCAAGGGTAATTGGGTTTTTTTTAATTATACGGAGAAGATGTTGACGCTCGAGAGACATGCACGGTTCATTGGAGTCCATCTAAGGTCCCGGTTTGTTTGGTTGGAAAAGAATTACAATGGAATGGAATCGACACGAGAATGAAACTAACAATGAAATGGAAAGAAATATTTTTTTCCATTCCTTTGTTTTGATTCATATTAGGTATTGAAAGATTTATTATGAGATATTTTCCTTTCTTATATTTGGAAAGGGAAAAGAATAGAAATCACATAACATTCCTTTTGATATATTTCGTTAAGTAGAAAAAATAATATGCATCCTCAAAGTTATTTTTTCATATAATTGGTATATTTCATATAAAGAATCAATAATCAATTTAAATGGAGACTACTTTGATTTTCCTCCCATACAATTGATATGTTTGATATACCAATATCCATATCCGCTAGAATATTTTATTACCATATCTGTATCCATATCAACAAAAGTTGAAAATGTTATGGGTAATCGTTTCTAAAAAGAATAAAAATGCATATCCATGTCCGTATACATATACACTAAAATGTAGCCAGTATTCATATCCTAAAAAACTAAAATGGTATATGTTCCATATCTATATTTGCAAAGAAAACAAGAATTTGTTTCCATGTTCACACCCATGTCCGCAAAAATAAATTCTCATTCATGTCCATATCTGTATCTGTGAAAAAAATCCAAATTCATATCCATATATGTATCCACTAGAATATAATCAGTATCCATGTTTACAAAAAAATTGAAAATTACATCTGTATCCATATCCATATTAGAAAAAATCTCATATCCCTATCCATATCCGCAAAAAAATAAAATAAAAAAACACGTATCCATGTTCGTGTCCATATCCACAAAAAAATCATAATTGATATTTTTTATCCACATAATAGATATATTTAATAAATATGTATTCGTATCCGTTAGAATATCTTGTAACCATATTTATATCTATATCCTAGAAAAATTGAACCGTATCTATATCTGTATCAGCAAAAAAATATATCCCATATCCATGTCAGTATCCATATATGCATATGTTTGTATCTTATCCGACCTTTTCCATTTCTATCTTTGTATCCATGTCGGTATCCAAAAAAGTATCAAAAAAGAAAAATACATATCCATGTTGATAACCATATATTTGTAATAATAATATATTAATTAAAAAGTATTGAAGAAGAATAAATTCACTAGCATTTGTAAGGAATGGAATTCCAATTCCAAGGAGGTACCTAGGAATGGCTATTCCCATAAATGAGAAAATCTGATTTCCATTGTAATTGTTATTCATGCTTTAATATGATCTAACAAACATGAAATTGGAATCGACAGAGAAATGATAATTCCATTCTCCCTCTATTCCAGTATAATAAACGTGGCCTAAGAAAGTGGTGCACCGACCAACTTCTACAGAAACAATGACTAGTTTGGAGGGGAGGGGGATTGACAAGAACGTATCACTGATAGATCTAATAACCTGATAGATCTATTAACTTAATCAAAATAGATTTAAGATAGTAAATAGTTACCGGAAGCCATCGCAGCGGAAATGAAAGGATGAAGATGGGATTTCCTTCTCCTTCTCAACTCTTGCTTAATATGCTTGAGTAATGGATCCTCTTGCATTCATTAGTTGAGGGAGAGGTGACCCCAATATATATTTATAGAACATGATGGTTACCTATCCATTAAGGTAACCATCAAAAGCAACCTCCCAATGATGCATCCTTTCATCATTAATCATGAACCACAAAAACAAGAAATAAAATAAAGTTGGCAACTACCATATATGGTAGTTACGTGGATATAATTTCTTACATTCTCCCACTTGGCTCATGAAGAAAATTTGTTGCTTTATATTTGTCAAGTTAAGCTCTATTAATATGAATCTTGGAGGCAGATACCTTTCAAGCAGATATATCCTTCCAAGCATTACAATACCAATAGTTTGCTTAACATGATAAATCTTTATGTGTTAATATCTAGATATTAACACGGGTCCTTTCTTTATGTCTGTTCATTAGTTGCATGCAACTGAAACAAACACTAAACAACGAGATCATTATACCAAAACTTAAAGTGTACACACATGCCTGGATGTATTGATATTATTACAAGGTACTAGATAGGCCCATCTCAGTTACATTATTGATGAATACATTAGGCGGCAAACCCTTTGTCATAGGATCCGCAATCATGTACTTAGTACCTATATGTTCAATCAATACTAAATGATCTCTAACTTTCTCTTTAACAACAAGATATTTAATGTCGATTCTCATTCTAGCACGCATATACTTGTTGTTGTTGGCGAAAAATACGGCTGCAGAATTATCACAATGAATCTTTAATGGTCTTGAGATTGAATCTACTATCTTAACACCCGTAATGAAATTCTTTAGCCAAAGTTCTTGTGTAGTAGCCTCGTGACATGCTACGAATTCGGCTTCCATGGTACTTAATGTGACAAGTGATTGTTACACACTTCTCCATGAAATAGCACCTTCAGCAAGAAGAAAAATGTATCCAGAGGTAGATTTTCTATCCTCGTTATTTCCTGCATAATCTGAATCCGAATAGCCAGTAACTTCTAAGGAATCTGAATGCCGGTAGATTAGCATAAAATCCTTAATTCCTTGCAAATATCGCAAGACCTTCTTTGCCGCTATCCAATGGTCCATGCCTGGATTGCTTTGATGTCTACCCAGCATTCCAACTGTAAAACATATATCTGGTCTAGTGCATGTTTGGGCATACATTAGACTCGCAATGATAGATTATATGGAATGTCTTTCATCTGTTCCTTTTCTAAATTATTTTGGGGACATCTGAATGAAAAAAATTTATCTCCTTTTACCATAGGTGCTGGAGTAGGAGAACAATATTGCATTCCAAATCTCTCTAATAAATATTCAATATAGGCCTTTTGAGACAATCCAAGTACTCTATGAGATCTGTCTCTATGAATTTCAATGCCAATGACATATTTAGAATCGCTCATATCTTTCATTTCAAAATTATTAGAAAGGAACATCTTTGTATCGTGCAACATCCCAATGTCATTACAAGCAAGTAAAATATCGTATATATAAAGGACTAGAAAAGCATATTTACTCCCACTCGTCTTAAGATATATGCAATTATCAACAATGTTCTCAACAAAACCAAATGAAGTTATTGCATTGTTGAACTTAATGTACCATTGAGGAGATGCTTGTTTTAGTCCATATATAGACTTCCTTAATTTACAAACCAAATGCTTGTCATTATCTAAAATAAAACCATCAGGTTGTCGCATGTAAACATATTCATCCAAGTCTCCATTAAGAAAGGTTGTTTTCACATCCATTTGGTGTAACTCTAAATCATAATGAGCTATTAATGCAATGATTATTCGTAATAAGTCCTTTCGTGATACTGGAGTGAAAGTCTCATGGTAATCTATGCCCTCCTTTTGAGTGAAACCTTTAGCCACAAGTCTGGCTTTATATCTCTCAATGTTACCTAATGAGTCTTTCTTAGTTTTAAAGACCCATTTGCAACAAATGGATTTCGCTCCTTTGGGTAGCTCTACCAAGTCTCATACTTGGTTTGCACTCATAGAATTCATCTCCTCCCTTTCGGCATTATACCATTTAGTAGAATTAATTCCACTCATGGCATGTAAAAATGATATTGGGTCCTCTGAAATTCATGGATCATAGTCACATTCTTGTAAGTATGTTATGAAATCTGATGAGATTGTAGATTTTACTACCCGACCAGATCTAGTTGTAACAACACCTTGTTGAACAATTGGTGATATTTCAACTTGATTTTCAGGTAGTGGAGAATTCACCATTGGTTCAACCAAAGGAATATCTTAGACTTGAGAGATAACAATCTCTTCATGTTGTGACTCATCCAAGATATCATGTTGAATATTTTGCTCCTCTCTTTCTATTGGTATAACAAGATCCGGTAATTCATTAAGTATGATGTCTTTAATTACCATCCCTCCCACTTTTCTCGCTATTTTCCAAAAATATAGCATTCCTTGATTCTACAATACTCGATTCCCTATTTGGATAATAGAATCTATAACCTTTAGAGCCTTCTGGATAACCAATGAAGTATCCACTTGTAGTCTTCATATCCATTTTTTTCTCATGTGGGTTATACATTCTAATCTCAACTTGACAACTCCAATTGTGTATGTGTTCCAATCTTGATTTCCATCCCTTCCAAAGCTCAAATGGAGTGGATAGAACTGCTTTTGATGGAACTCTATTTAATATATACATGGCTATCTTTAGATATTCACTCCAAAAGGATAAAGGCAATGAGGAGTTACTCATCATACTTCGAACCATATCCATTAACGTACGATTCCGTCTTTCGGCAACATCGTTTTGATCCGATTCACCGAGCATTGAAAATTGATGTTCAATGCCTTCATCCTTAAGAAATCGTGCAAATGGTCCAAGTTTTTATTCTCCTCCAACATACCTTCCATAATACTCACCACCTTTATCTGATCTCACAATTTTAATTTTCTTTTCTAAGTGTCTCTCTACTTTTGTTTGATAATCCTTAAAAACATTTATAACTTCTGATTTTTCAAATAAAAGATAAAGATACATGTAACGTGAGAAATCATCTATGAATGTGATGAAGTATTTTTGACCACTAAAACATTCCACAGGAAACGGACCACATATGTTAGTATGTATAATTTCTAAATGACTAGTAATTCTCCTTGATTCTTTAGCATGTTTGTTGGTATGTTCTCCCTTAATACATTCCACACGAACACTAGAATCAGTAAAATCTAGAGTATCAATTACTCCATCATTTACTAATTTCTTGATCCTTTTAATGGAGATGTGACCTAATCTTTTATGCCAAAGCATTAGTGATCGATCATTATTACGTTTTCGCTTTTTACCAATTACATTGCAAACAAGGAGATTGTTTTCAAAATGCGAATCTAAATGCATTTTGTACAAATTATCAACCAATTCACCTGTGTCAATTAACTTATCATTCTTGAACATTTGGAAAAGTAATTTATCAAATAAAAATCTGTATCCAAGTTTACAAAGTCTAGATATGGAAACCAAATTTCTAGAGAACTTGGGTACATACAAAACATTCTCCAAAACAAGAACATAGCCAGATTAGTAAAATGAATCTTTGCGTTCCAATCGCTTCTACATTTGAAGACATGCGATTTCCCATAAACACGCTTTTCTCATTTTCCATTGGTCTCCTTGTGCTCAGAAAGCCTTTCATGGAGTTGAAAATATGGATTGAAGTACCAGAATCAATCCACCAAGTATTAATAGGAACATCAATGAAATTAGATTCATGACATACATGACATTCAAGAATCAAAACAGAATTTAGGATATTGAACCGAGTAGACATGAAAGCTGAACTATCTGCAATAATTTCATAACAAGACAACCACAATAAGCAATAACTCAAGCATAAAACCTAATCCAAAATATTAACTTATTTAATATTTTGAGAAATCAATGTACTATCATTACAAGACTTGCTGTGGCTAAAGAATTGTAATATACAATTGATTCTTCTTAATAAATGATACAAATAAATTTTCGAATATTCATTAGAAATTCTGTACCTGTGGGCATTAGAATAACTAACAAAATAATTTATTTTTCTCATTCCAAAAAAAAATCCAATTAACTCCGTCATTTAATGTAAGTATTGGCATTGTTATCCTAGATGATGTGGCTACTTTTGGATAACTAACCAATAATTACTCATTACAAGAAATAATATGTACAATATGAACCGATCAGATGTTGTGGCTACTCCTTCCGATTCAATTATACACACTTATCCGAATGACTTTAAAGGGAGTTAATCAAGCTATTTCCACCATGTAGATGTGATATGATGCCATTAGTTCAAATAATTGAACTCTTGCACTTAATGTAATTATTGACATTGTTATTCAAGATGCCGTGGCTACTCTAAGATAACTAGTCAATAATTACCTATTATCAAAGTAAAATAATGTATAGACATTGGTAGGATGCTGTGGCTATTACTCCCAATGCGGTTTACAAATCATACCAAAATGACATCAAACAAACTTAATAAAATAATGAAGATTGATAGTAAAGTGTATGGTTAGTACACAAGGTATTATCAACAATTCCAAACAAAAGACTGGTATAATAATGGTATTAAATCACATACACTTTATGTGTACTAATCAGGTGTATACAGTAACCAAATTGTATACACTTCCATATAAGTCTGTAATAAATAACGTCACATTATATACAAATCAAATCAATGGCTGATTACTACTTCAGATTTGTTAATCCGAATGAAGCACTTCATGTAATCAACATAATTAATAAATATTCACTTCCAATGGCAAAAGGCTTTACAACAAGTAGAAGAAAAACCAAATGCATACTGAATATGAAAAAAATATACAAACCAATATTGACATAACAACGGTTATGGCTTGAATAAAAAAACTATAAATCATATCCCGTATCAAAAGATGTAACCGGAAATTGCTTTAGTGATAAAAAAACAAGCATAGGGATTAAATCCATGTTAGAAACAACGACCGTGAAGCATAAGGAAAGTATGCTTGATGGCACTCTCGATTGAGGGCCTATTTAAAAATAATTAACAAATATACTCTCATTTTAAGACGGACCAAGTTTCAAAATATACTCAAAAAACTGTTGAGCACTGCTTGCGCATGTACGTATCCGGCCTTTGACGTGAAAACCCGTTTAATGACAAGTTGATTAAATAATAAGTAATCGGAAGCCAAAAAAATTTATGGAAATAGCTCCATATGGGAAGGGATAAAATGTCCCTCCTCTTTAATGGAAGTTTGCATCCCCGAGCATATGCTCGAGCCACAGAGCCCAACTCAATGCATTGCCCTCCATACTAATGGGCAGTGCAGCACGAGCCTTCACAAGACATAGAGTCCAACTCCGGACATGGAACGGGCGAGACACAGATTGAAATCTCAACAGGCCAATAGAGAATGCACATCACCATATTCGAAAGCCCACCTTAAAGCCCCACTTGGACCTAAACCACATCCGCATAAAAATAAAAACTTAAAAGTTATAAATAACGTCCATTCAGATTTTAAAAAAATCAACAAAGATGCCTTTTTTTTAATCTCAACGGCAAACTTGATATTAGAGGATCCATCCAAAAAAAACCATGAATATTACAAGAGAAGAACTTTACCGTGAAATAACAAAAACAAGAGAAGTTTTTTTAAGCCCCTTTAAAAAAAACTAATCAATTGATACTAAAAGAGGATTTAATAAAATTGTGTCTCCTCATAATAGACATCACTATCCACAGAGTTCTCAATTGTATAAAACAACTCCAAATACAAGTTCGGATACCTAAACAACAAAAATCACTGAATGCCACAAAGAGAGACAAACTTCACTTATTCTAAGTGAAAAACTGCAAGTAAGATAAAGTTGGCTTTCTTAAATATCAAGCATGAGATTATTAACCATATTAATCACATATCACACAAAACTTGTCATTAAACGAAATCAAATGCTCTGATACCAATTGATAGATCTAATAACCTGATAGATCTATTAACTTAATCAAAATAGATTTAAGATAGTAAATAGTTACCGGAAGCCATCGCAGCGGAAATGAAAGGATGAAGATGAAATTTCCTTCTCCTTCTCAACTCTTGTCTAATATGCTTGAGTAATGGATCCTCTTGCATTCATTAGTTGAGGGAGAGGGGACCCCAATATATATTTATAGAACATGATGGTTACTTATCCATTAAGGTAACCACCAAAAGCAACCTCCCAATGATGCATCCTTTCATCATTAATCATGAGCCACAAAAATAAGAAATAAAATAAAGTTGGCAACTACCATATATGGTAGTTGCGTGGATATAATTTCTTACAATCACATCATGAGACAAATTGATAAAATTCAAGAGATAAGAATCCTTCAAAAACAATTCTTATATGATAAATTATGTTAAAATAAAGCATTCTAAAAATAAGAATAAAATGTTAATTATATTTTTATTATGCACAGGGTTGAGATAAATAAAATGATTTAAATAAACATTAAATACCTAAATTTATAAGTAATTTACGTTTGTATAATACATATAAACCTTTTTTATTTGTTATTTTTTTGTTAACTTAAGTATTTTTTAATTCCATCAATGTAAAACATTAATTTAAAAGTATGAACCTATTTTTATTATATTTTTACTCTTTATTTTAATGTAGTTATAAGTAGTAGTATGTATGTATAGGTATATTATGAATGTTATTTTAGGTATTTATTTTTTTGAGGTTTTTTTAGTAGATTTTGAATTTTGGTTTTTATTTTATTTGCAGATGACTTGCTATGAATTTCATTGAAAAATTTTTAATTCTAAATATATATAACACATTTGAATAACTGGATCTGTAAGACAAAACTCACACATTTAACTTCAACATTTTTTTAGAATTTATGTAATAAATTGTATTAATCATGTATTGAAGTTTAAAGATGAGTTTGTCCAAATCAGAGTGTTCGATATATAAATATGAACCGAGGAAGTTGTCAATTATATGAACTAGGGTTCACATTTTCTTCCCTGATTTATTAGTAGTTATTTTTCTAGTTTTTAGTGTTTAGTACTAATTATCATATTGCATTGGTGGAAAAATTTTAAGGAAGTACTTACATAAGTATTCTTGATAGAATACTTATGTGAAATTTATACAATGTATAAATATGGTCATGGTGTCTTCGTGCAACATCAATTCTTTTTGTTGTTTTTTTTGTGAGGCATGCTTCTCTCTACTTTGTCAGACTGTCCACCAAGCCAGTGTTGACTTGGTGGGTTAGGATCATGCAGTCAGTTTGTACATATTTACAATTTTTTTCTTTCTTTTTTTAATCAATTTATTTAATATTTTGTTTTACATGTTGAGAATTTATTTTTATCTATAGGACGGGTTTGGTAAGAAATAAGAATAAATGAGTGTTTACATATGCTTTTGCAAATATTTTTAGATAAAGTCAAAAAGTAAAAGAGACGAACATATGTTTCGTTGGGCGAGGTGATTATAGTGCTTCTCCTCTGAGCATTTTCAGCTCATATTTATGCTAGTATATTTTAATCACATGAGGAGGCACCCTTCGAGGACATTGTCTCATTAGATCGAGTTGCTCAAGTCACTTTGGTAGCTGCATTCTTTAAGGGGGCAGTGTTATTGGTCCCAAGATCCATGTGCTTATCTAAAGATGGCGCGAGGATTTGGCGAAGGAAGCAGATATTTGTTCAACTTATATATTTATCGACGAGAGATTTGTATTGTAGCTTCCCATGGATTGTGCCAAATGATACGAGTTCTCCAACAGATGGATCAATTGATGATGATCATTATAAAAGAGACCCTGAGAGCAAAAGAACATGTAGCATTAACACGATGATTTTTTCAAGTAAATCTGCCTCGATAGTTACATGTTCATGGGGATGTTGAGATCTCCAAGTTCCATATATTCTTGAAGAGCATTTGGTCTTCTCACATCCTTTCTTGTTCAAGGGTTGAGAGTTCGACAATTTACAGGTTTTACAAGTGGATATTGGACAATCCCTTCTTACATGGGATACATTCTCCTTTTATACATGTCTTGATGGTAGTGGAGAAAGGCAATGTTGACATGGTTTAACATTGAAAGCTTCGTAAGGGATGCAATGCAATCATGAGAGAACAACCCTTTTTTCTATTTTCAATGTGGCTATGTTGACATGATTGGGCTATATCTGGTCATCCATTGATTATCATCATTTAGAATCACCTCCTTTGTAGATGTGTTGATCAATCATTGATTAGTTGTTGGTTATCAGCTGTTGAAACATTTGCCTCGAAGAGTTTTTAATCACTCTTAAAGTATTTTGATTAATGAACAAAGTGCAAATGAAATGCTATTAAAGATTAAGTTATATAAAAGATCAAGATATTTCTTTCATGCTAATGGAAATCGTATTGCAGGTTACATAGGATTATAACTTTGAACTAAATCAAAAAACGAAAGATAAATATCTCTAGGATCAATATCAGAGCTGTTGATACTATTGTGCAAGACAAAGAATCATCAAGTGCATCATCACATCTTTGCTTTAATGGGTCGGTTTGTAATGAAAGCGGATATGGTGGTGTGCTATAAAAAGTATCAGAAAACAATACACACATGCGTGCACATTTCTTGTTGTCGTAAGGGAACATAACACGTATACGTCGTTTTTTAGATGGCATCTCAAATATAACTTAAGTTTGGTTAATGTTGCATCGGTCCAAGCCTTTTTGCACTTGTGCGGTACAATTACATGCACTAGCATACTTTGCCAAACCGGTTTATGCCTTGATAAGTTCAAATCTCAAGAATACACTCATTGTTGCTCTGGTATATGCACATGTAGACATGCGCATTTTTTACAAGTATTTTGAACTTAGTCATTCAGTGCATCTATTATTGTAAAAATTGTTGCACTAATACATATTTTTATACAGTGGTACACACTAGTTGTCTAACCCTTTTTTTTATAGTGTGCATCTACCTTGATGCACCGGTATATCACATTGTCCACTGATACAACAATAAGTTAAATGTTTTTATTAGTTGTATTGATTGAGATACTTTTATGGGTTACTATTTTTCAGGGCTCAATCAAACATATAAAATGATCATATACTATACCCTAGAAACCCTACACCAATAGCACAAGTTGTCTACTCATCATTAACTCTCTCCATCCTTGTGAGAAAGATATCGTATGCTCGATAAGAGATTTAGCCAAAAGGAAGTGTTTGCTATTGGTGTATGGCGACTTTCAGTTCTTGATCTCAAAACCCTTCTACTTCGAAAGTTACTCTCGATATGCATTTACATATATGCAGTCTTAAAATGCTCTATTTGGATACTTTTATTTTATATTTATTTTTGGCCTAAAAGATGTTTTTATGTAAAAGAACTTTCTTCCTAAAAGGAATATAAACATTCGGGTGAGACAAGTGAAAAAACTTTTCTTCTCACATAGAAGTCAATTTTGACCAAAGTTGCGTACCTCAAGGTGTTTTCTATAAAAGCCTTCCTTCTTTTTTTCTTGTGTAGAAGATGTATACTTATAAGTTGTGTGCTTGAAAAGTGGTTTGGATTACACCACAAGTAGTTCATTTAGTGGAGTGTTTGTAAACCATGTGCATGCCAAGTTCAAGTACATAATGTAACCCTAAGGTGGGTAAACCAATATAAATTTCTATGCACCGTGGTTTGTTTGCCATGGTTTGTTCTTTGGACTAATTTATTTTTAAATTAATCATTATTACGCATAAACACTATACACCACCCCCCACTAGTGCTTCTTCATCAGCAACAACGACCACGATTCTTACTGATATGGCTGAAGGATCAACGATCTATTACCGGTTGACATAATCTTTTTTATCAGTATTGTTGAGACCTTTGTACAATCATGAAAATTGAATAGTCGATACAGTAGGTTGGACGAAAATGTGTTAGATAGTGTAGTTGAGCTTGTTAGTTGCATTTGTCTATCGTGGGCTACTCTAACACTCAACCATTATTCAACTGTTGAGCCTAGATGAGTAATCGGTCTTCATATTTGATTGGAGTCCAGTATTCGATCTACTAATTAGATGCCTATCTGCTCTCTAGTTCGAGTGCTCAGTTGCTATGCTCTTTAGTAGCTAGCAGGGCGTGCACCGTGTTCAACATCATGCTTGGTAAGTTGTGAGTTATATACCTGAGATAGCTAACCATATGCTCGATCTTTGTGTTTTTTCCTTTCTAACATGTCACGTTCGAGGAGCATGGCATGGGAGCTTATACCTCGTGACCAAACATGTTGCAATGGATATTATTTGACATTGGAAACTCATGGGGCAGAGTGAACATTTTTCAAATTTGAGCTTTGACTATATAAAGCACTATTAGTGGTTGGTTTGGCAAAACATTATCCTTCAATAGTATTCCAGTGATACACCCTAACGGGCCTAACCCTCCCAAGGGGATATCTCATGGTCCCATGGAGACGGCCTTATCGAGCCCATTACAATCCAAGGTCAATCACACAACCCGCCAAAGCCGACCCGTTTACACGGCAGCCGCGGAAACCCTAGTTCTTGCGGAGGTCCCATTTAAAGGAACAGACGAACCAAAACATTCTCCCCTTCGCGGCCGCCAGAGGATCGTCCTAAGGTGCATCATCATCCCGTCGACTCCATTCATCCCGTCCTTTCTTTGTCGAATCTCTCGCGTTGTTACTATGATTCTCTTCTTGTTCTTTGGATGTCGTAAAGATCCGACTTTCTTTCATGATTAACCAGGTAAGGAGGCGAGGTGTGGTGTGTTCCTGGGATCCCGAAGCTGATCAGCGATGGTTCTCAAGTACGTGGGTTTTCGTATCTTTTTTTGTCGCTTCTTTTAAGCTGTATTTCTGCATCAATGCGTCTGAAATTCGATTAATCTTGCTACCGCTTAAGTCTTTAGTAACAATGAACGAGCAAATGACACTATTTACATATATCAATTAGGGTTACCGCCAGGATTTATATTTGTACCTCTCGAACTAGAAATGGGGATGCAAGGTAGCGTTTAGGGTTTTGAACACACATGTTAGGAGTCTATCGGTGATAAATCTAATGCAATCTTTATATTTTTTCCTGCAAGAGAGTATCCCACTTTAGTATTGCTAGTCACTGAAATTTCTGTGGCATTGTATTAAAACACTGATCTGAACAGGTCATTAAAGCTGACCATGAGAGTGTCGTTGAAATGAATCACATCACTTCGGCTATTTGTTTGCTTCTCTTATAATAGTCCAAAGCTAGACCTTTAGTCGTCACTAATGTTCTTATTGATGTGATCCTCATCGGATTACCTGGTCCCTTTGAATTGCAGTAAATTTTGGTGGGGCTTCATTAATTTTTTATTTATATCAATTTAAACATTGGATTGTTGCGCCACCATGGCATAACTTATAAGTCAGAATTCGCTATACTAGAATTTGTTTTCCTTGCCTTTAGATAGACTACAAAATGGTTCCATTTTTGAACAAGCCAAAACAGAGTGATGATATTTATATTAATCGTCCACAGCCTGTTGGAGTTGAATTCCTTAGAGAATGGTGAAGGGGAGAGATGGAGGAGGATGGGGTTTTAAGTTCAATGGGAACACAAGACAACCTTTTGGTACCCTGCAGACAAAGCATAAAGATATAAAGAATGAAAGGTAGATCAGAGAGATGATTCCAAAATCTTAACTAAACCCCTTGTACAATGCTGTTAAAAAGGAACCAACGAGAATCCCTGGGGGGATTAGAAAGGCATCATGGGGGCTTGGTGAATTTCAGATTAGGAGACATCAGCTTGTTTCAGAGAACTTTGAGATAACTTACTAACGAACATTATTGGCCCAGATAAAAAGATTGAATAAATACATTGATTATAAGCTGCTGGGAGACCTTTAAGATAACTTAATAACTAATATCATTAGTCAAAGATACATGACCCTGTGAGAAAGATTGAAATAAAGACACTGATAATAAGCTACTGGGAGTTACTCCAGAACTATTGAAATGCTTTTGCATCATGCTTATGTCTCAGTCCAACCCTTGATATAACAGTGTCCGGACTTGCCATGTTTTTATATTAAAGTCTATAACACCCAGGTCGATATTAATTATTTGCAAATTTCTATACACAGATTGCTTTAAATATCTAGTTAGCATTGTTTGCTAACCAAATATCATAAACACACCAATTAATGTACTTAATGAAGGCTCCTTGTGGATTTTCAGAACAGAGCTTTGCCGTTTTAGTGGTGCAAAGATATACCCTGGAAAGGGTATCAGATTTGTTCGGTCAGACTCACAGGTAGGATAATTTTACTTTATCTATTTTTAATTGATTTATCTTACTTAGATTCAGAACATGGCAAGCTGATTTTTTATTTATAGGTGTTTCTATTTTTGAATTCAAAATGCAAACGGTATTTCCACAATCGTCTTAGACCTGCAAAGCTCACATGGACTGCCATGTACCGGAAGCAACATAAGAAGGTAATATATTTTTACAGTGTTTAATGTTTCTTGCGAACACACATATACCTCAAATGTTTCTTTGGATAATTATATTTCAAACATTCATCAGACAGTTATTTTTCTTCACACCATTTCATATTTGTCTGCCTGCTATTGACTGGATTGTACACTTCAAAACTGTTAATTTGATGGGATTGATAAGCTACTTCTATACCAAAATGGTTACTGCGGCTTTATAATCGGATCATGGCCCATCACTTTTGTCTATCTGTATAATTTGTTGCGCAATCTTCTTCTTTTTGTCCGTTTGTGATGGGGTTCACCAATCTTTGTTATTTTTTTGGGTTATTTGTGGGGGTTGCCATCATTGTCTGACATATTTCCTGATTTTATGGATTGTTACTTGAACTGCGTATTGTATTACATCGGTAGTCAATAATGTCCACACAATGTTTTTTTGAGTAATGCATATGGATACTAGTATTTTGTTAGTAGAGCTTCTAATTATGTATGCATTTCTTTCCTTTTTTTTGAAAGAAAAAAGGCCTACACCGTATAGTTGTGTGCCCAAATGATTTCTGCACCAAGATTTTAAAAAACGAAAGGCGGAACGAGGCGGTTCCACCAGAATCGAGGTGAGGCGTAGCCTCGAGGCGGTCGAGGCGTAAGCCTCAGTTTTCCCCAAAAAATTTACTAATCTAACATATTCTAGTACATAAATCTCAAGAGAGCAATACAATAACACATATCTAGAAGCATAAAGCAAGTAAAGGAATTCTAATGCAATCCGTCGTTGTCTTAACCCATAGACGATCAGTGTATCAAATGTTAGAATTAAACACAAGACAAAATTTAGAGTACAAAACACAATTTGTTCCAACTTCTAAAATTCAAATCTTATTTGTAGTTCAAAAAGTAGAATGCCAAATGCCAGTTCATGTTCTTGAATCTTGTATTGTAGACTCGTAAAGATCTTCTAGTCATTGCCATGAACTCTAACATCGGCATCATCCTCCGATTCACTACTGCTCATTGGATCATCCAATGAATCATCCATGTAGTTTAAATTTTCTTCATCATCATCTCCATCACTAACATCATCTCCAGTATGAACCTCGTTGTCATCAATATCAACCACATCTTTACTTGTATTATACAATACCATTGTTATTTGTTAGTATATTATATTTTTGTTCTAATGAAATAAGATTAACATCACATTTATCTTTCTTTCTCTTGTTCCTTCGAGAATCATCTTGTTGTTCATCAGCTTCGTCAACATCCTCCTCCAGAGGAGTATTCGCATCAAGCTCATGATATGCACTGTATTCACATATCTGAAGCTCTGAAACCCACTCATCGCCAGAATCGACATCTTCCAAGCATAGGGGATCTTCTATAGTCTTTTTTTTTGACCTCCCTCTGCTTCAACTTCAAGTTGAACATCACATAAATCAAATCATTTTGTTTTGCTTGTTTGAGTCGATTTCTCCTCTTCGTATATACCTACTCAATAGTCAATACACATGGGCCTGCTTAGAACATATATAATTAGAAATATGTTTATGATCTACTCAAGTCAAAATACTACCTGATTAAATAAACTCCAATTGCGTTCACAACCAGATGCACTACATGTCAAACTCAAAATTTTTATGGCAAACTTGGTTAGCTCAGGAGTATCATCTCCAAAAGCCCTCCACCAGTCAGCTGATGATGGTGATAAATCCATAATATATGGTTAAATTCAATCATGGATCTAGAGGATCGGAGATCTACATACCTGGACTCCTTTTCTTGCGTGTGTTCACAGCATTGGAACATCCAAACAAGCCTCGTGCATTCCTGAAAGCATCTATCTGTAGATCTACTTTCTCCCTCTCCAATGGATCATTTATCAATTTCTCCATGCAAGCATACAATCCAATTTTTATCTCTGTGTGTGTGGAAAATGAAGATTCGTAGTGATATTGGGGATTGAGAAAGTAGGCATCAACATGCAAATGAGTATGAAGTTGGCGATCCCACCTAGCATCTACGATGTCCCAAAATGGCTTGTACTTTTCCTCTTTATTTCCTAACACATGTGCAATTTCCTCCTTGGCTCTGTTCATGGCTTCATAAATGAATCCCATTGGGGGATATCTTTCGGAATCAACCATCCTTAAAACCATGACCAAAGGTTTGGTTGTACTAATCACAAAGGCAACGTCGGGCCAAAAAGATTTGCGTCTCAAAATTGTGTTGCATGCGCTTTGCCCTTGGGGCTTGGAAGAATAGAGGCTCCTCTTCCATGCATAGGAAGTAAAAAATGACTCGAGGGAGTCCCTAACAGTGATCAATCTCTGTAATGTCAAGAAAGCCGTAGCAAAATGGGTAACGACAGGTCGAGCCAAATCTCCCCCAATCTTTGCCCTGATCATGGACAAAACCCAATCATGTGCATAGATGTAGTTGATGACTCTTTTGGCTTTTTTGAAAACGGAAGCATGCAAAGGCAATTTCAAAATGTCTTCTAGCATCAAATCAATGCAGTGGGCGGCACACGGGGTCCAATATAAATGTTGTCTCTTCTCCATCAGCAATTTTCCAGCCGCTTTGTAGTTTGAGGCATTATCGGTTATAACTTGTATGACGTTGTCTTCCCCAACCTCCTCAACTACATCATCGAGCAGAGAAAATAGTAATTGTGCACTCTTTGTTATGTCTTATGCATCAATGGACTTCAAGAACCAAGTCCTAGTTGGATTGTTCACTAAAAAATTGATAAGTGAACAACTTTTTGTATCCGTCCACCCATCAGACATGATACTACAACCTGTCTCTGCCCAAGAAGCCTTTGCCGCTTTCATCACATTGTCGATGTTATTCACTTCTTCCTTCAATATCCATGTTCTCAACTCGTGTGTTGTTGGAGGTTTCAATCCCCTCCCAAATGCACCAACAAAATGAACCATTTGTTGAAATGATGGACTATTTGCACGATTAAATGCTAATACATTTTCAAAGAAAAATCTTCCATTATCATGACAAACACGAGCCCTATCCTCTTTCTTCCATGATGCATTCAATGTCATTTGATGTTGCTTCTCTAGGACATTTGTAGGCCCAATAGTTGGACTTCCCGAGCCGACCATACCAACAAATAAGTCCATCGGATCCCTCACTTGCTTCACACTGTTGGATCCTCCTGTGCATGTTTGAGGATCGTTACTTCCACAAGGTTCTTCCATTCCAAAAGCTCCCACTCTGCAAAGCTCCTCCATCTCTTCCAAAACTCTTTTATTTTTTTCTTCGTGTACTGCTAGCAAACACTTCATTTCATTGGATACTTCAGCTTGAACTTTTGGGCATGCTTTAACATTTTTCCCTGTTTTGGCGAGGTGGTGCTTGAGTCTTGCAACTCCACCGGTTATCCTCTTAGCACAGAAATTGCATTGAACATAAACATAACCCTTGCCATTTGTAGACTCGTCCATTTTGAGTTGGATACAGTATTTCCATCCAGGGTCGCTTCGACATCCTTCGGAATCTTTCGCACCTCTCTTCTTTGCTTTTGGCATTTCTAAAATTTATATAAACAGGCTAAACAGACAAGACTAAGCGTAGAAAACATATTAGGCAATCAATCCAAGTTAAAACAAAACAAGCACGACATAAGATTTATGATGTTCACCTTTACTGGACTACAACCTCAACATCGATGTTGAATCTCTCTTTATAGGTTGGTAGAATGGTAAAAGATTTCATATATTGCTATTTCTAAAATATGTCATATTTACATTTATTGGCTACTTATTTAGTCTATATTAGATATATGTTAGTGTTGATATATTTATATTTATTTACCCTTACATCATATAATATTGGTTAATTTTCCATCACTTCTTATTGTTATTATAAATCATTTATGTGAAATAATATCATTACATAAAGGGATTTTTACATTCCTACTCATGTAATCTTATTACATAATAAACCCTTGTAAACTTTGTAATTGCATCACATGGTTTGTAATTTTACACAGTCTTACATGTATGTCCCCGCCATTAGTTTCATCCACTGACTTACTGTACAACAATTATATGTGCTAATTTCATCATAACAGCCTAACTAATCGGATTAGGGCATGAAAGCATACCTACGAAATGAAGATGGCGACGCAAGATTGGTTGCGCAAGATGTAGAGGTAGGCGGAGGTGGCGCACGATGCAGAGGGAGGAGGCGGTGGTGGCGCACGATGCATAGGAGGAGGCGGAGACACCGGTGTTGCTTTCGAGCCCGGCGATGCGAGGGAGGAGGCGGTGGTGGTGCACGATGCAGAGGAGGAGGAGGCGGAGGCAGAGAACGATGATTAGGGTTTTTTTGGCTTCCAGAGACGGCAGAGGAGGATCTGGGGGCCGGGCGAAAGAAACATATTAAGTGGGTCACGTGCGATGCACGTGACCCACATATAATTAAAAATGCCTCGGATGGCGCCTCGAACCGCCTCAAGACGCATACGCCTTGATGCAAATAAGAATTCGGCGTAGGCGAAAAATAATAATTTTTTTGGGTGGATTTTTGGTGGAAGAAGAGAATGGTTGAGGGGAGAAATTGGAGGGATTGAGAGGAAGAAATCTCGTCGGTAACGAGGGATTGAAGGAGGAGAACCGCGGAGATCGCGTGGGGATAGAGAGAGAGGAGGAAGATAATGAGATAACTCTCAAATTTTCATAATCATTCACTGACTAAAAACAATGGGCTACCCTCTCTTTATATAGGAGAGAGGGTTTACAAAAATAGTAAATAATCTCAAATTATAACTAATTTAATCCTAATTGACCTCTAACTAACTTAATTGGACTCTAATTATTTAATTGACCAACAATTATAATTAAACTCTACGAAATCAACGTTGAGATCACAGCCACATGCGATCTCAATTATTAAATTAGACCACTACGACCGCTAAAAACGTAAATAAAAATGATAATTATTTAATTGAATAAATGTGGCCCCATAATTTGGGGTCACGCTGCATCAACTCTCCACCGCTTTAAAAAATTCGGCTCCTGACGAATTGCGTGATGTAGGTGGATAGTTGGAGAAATCATCCTTGAATTGGGCTTCAATTTCCTCCCATGGGATCATCTTCAACATTACGTTTATAATTTTTTCCAATTGGAGGGTACCACTGCAATTTTCGTACCCTTTCAATCTCCCTTAATTTCCCACCAAATTCGGCCCTGTTGTAATTAGGATTCTCAGAGGGGTCTTTTTTGCAAATTGGCCAAGATATCCATTCCCCCAATTGAGGGGGTTCGGTGGGACTAATCTCCGCCATCCCCGATAGGGCTTCCTTCGTCCTCAACAAAAGGCGGCGGGGCGCGGGGATTCGGCCTTGGCGGAGCGAACTGCAAGGGTGAGGCGATCTATAAGGGCGGCGCGGTGACAGCGTTCTCGCGACTGCAAGGGTTCGCGGGGGAGCGCGATGGTGGGAAGAACACGACGAGGGGCGCGTGGTGGAGGAGCAGTGAGGGGAGCGTTGGGGTTTGGGTTTGGCGACCGTGGGGCTGGAAAGGGGAAAGCACGGCGGGGGTTTGGAGGGATGGGGAGAGAGGGCGATGGGAGGCGACCGGCTGGCGGGGGAAGGTAGCGAGGAAGGGAGGGAGAAGAGGGAGGGGATGCGGAGGCAGGGGAAGAGTGAAGCGGCGGCGGTGGGATGTGGGGTTTGGGTTGGTAGCAGAGAAACACGGGTGAACGAAGGGGAAGATTGGGCGATGACGAGGGAGGGCTCGTGGGGCCCGTTAGATGGTTCACAGAGGGGTGGCGCCGCGGGTGGGGGTGGCGGCAGTAGGGGTGGGGGCGGGGGTGCCGGCGCGGTTGGGGGCTGGGCTGGGGTGGAGATAGCAAGGGCAGCGGGTGGTATTGGTGGTACGGAAGGGTCCGGGACAGGAGTTGCGGGTGAAGAGGAAGGCAAGTGGGTTACCTGGGGTAGTTTGGGCAACGTCGGGACGGCCGGAGGGGCCGAGGGAAGCAATTCCGGTGGCGAGATCGAGCCTGGAAGGTGCTGGACAGCGGCCGTTTCAGCATTTTTTCCTTCTAAAATGATCTGGACAGCAACCGAAACTTCCTCCACAACGGAGTTTTCTTCATCACAACTCGTGTCAATGGCGTCGGGGGTTGGAGGCAGCGATTGGGCGCACATAGCCTTGAGATTAGCCATTATCTCTCGAACTTTGGACTGGGCAATCTGGATCTCACGTCGTGCGTACATGTCCTGTTTGTAAAATTCTTCGGCTTGTCGTTTCCACTCCAACGAACGTTGGTGTCGACGCGAGCGTCTGGACGGATCGTCAGATCGTGAGAACGATCTGTAGGCCATGCTCTGATACCAATTGATGCAAATAAGAATTCGGCGTAGGCGAAAAATAATAATTTTTTTGGGTGGATTTTTGGTGGAAGAAGAGAATGGTTGAGGGGAGAAATTGGAGGGATTGAGAGGAAGAAATCTCGTCGGTAACGAGGGATTGCAGGAGGAGAACCGCGGAGATCGCGTGGGGATAGAGAGAGAGGAGGAAGATAATGAGATAACTCTCAAATTTTCATAATCATTCACTGACTAAAAACAATGGGCTACCCTCTCTTTATATAGGAGAGAGGGTTTACAAAAATAGTAAATAATCTCAAATTATAACTAATTTAATCCTAATTGACCTCTAACTAACTTAATTGGACTCTAATTATTTAATTGACCAACAATTATAATTAAACTCTACGAAATCAACGTTGAGATCACAGGCGATCTCAATTATTAAATTAGACCATTACGACCGCTAAAAACGTAAATAAAAATGATAATTATTTAATTGAATAAATGTGGCCCCATAATTTGGGGTCACGCTGCATCACGCCTCAGGGTGTTTTCGTCCATCGAGGCGACCGCCTCACACCAGAAGGTCGAGGCGTACGCCTCAGTATCATAACCGACCGCCTCGCCTTGAGGCGTACGCCTCGGACGCCTCGAGGCACGATTTTTAATTCCATGTTCTGCACTTCTGCATGGTCAAAACGATTTACAATAATCCTTGCACATATTATTTATTCTCAGTTAAGTGTATTCATTTATGCTCATGCTCAAGAATGGTTACTGGGTCAATTCAAAATTTAATATTTATTTGCACCTATTAATATAGCTCTCACTACTATTCAGTCTGATTTTGAGAATGATTAGTTATGGAGGTTCCTCTTCTTATTTCCTAGTTTAATGTGAATGTCAACTTTTTATGTTAGGATATTCACGCCGAGGCTGTCAAGAAGAGGCGACGCGCCACAAAGAAGCCTTATTCAAGGTCAATTGTTGGAGCAACCCTTGAAGTCATTCAGAAGAGAAGAACTGAAAAGCCAGAGGTTCGTGATGCTGCTAGAGAGGCTGCTCTTCGGTATGTCTAAAATCTTGATCTCTTAACTGGTATTCCTTTCTTGAATAAATCTACTATCAGAACCCTGTCATTTTCTGATTTCTCGATAGAAGATGGTTATTATACTGGTTGTGTCGTTTTTTTTTATAAAGTATCCTGCTTAAGCTTTTCAATAAAAGCACCCTGATTATGCCTGTTTGTTACTTTTCTTTCTGTTCAAGTGCATTGCAATAGTTGGAATGTGTAAGTTTCGCGAAAACATATGCATCATGCGATTCTATTAAAGCCTTCTCAGCTACAGCCTTTCCTCTTGCCCTTCTCCTCAGATAAAAAAATTTATAGTTGACAACAGCATCTGATTAGTTGCAGTAGCTGTTAACCCATCATCTTAAGTGTCTACTATGACATATATAATTGATGAAAAGAACCTTGGAAGCTAGCTTATTCACAAGACCTAGCATATTAGTTTAAGATGTTGTTCAACGTATCTAATATCTAGTAAAGACACTTTTTCCGTGTGCAGAACTCTGTTTTTTTCTGATATATGGATAAAATACCTTTTATTATCCCGATTATGTTTATATCAAAATAAACTTGATTATGCATGCTTGTTAGTATTCGTTCCAATCACTTGCATCAATCTTATGAGGATAAACAGTTGAATAAATTTGCAGCAGACAAAAGGTGCTAACGTTCTATAGATGAAATGTAAAAGTTTTTTTTGTAATAGATTCCTTATGCTGCGAGGTGCAGTCGTTTCTTTAACATATACATAGATAGATGTGTTATTTTTGAATGTCAAGATTCTCAAGAACAGTGATTTGACTAGATTATCGATGAATTTGCTGCAATTCGAACCAAAGTTGCAATTAAACCTGATTATAGATGTGTTATTTTTGTAGTTAATAGATATTACATGTGATTGGGTAAATTTTTTATGATCATAACTTGCAACTCATGCAGTGAGATCAAGGAGCGGATAAAGAAGACAAAAGATGAGAAGAAAGCAAAGAAAGCAGAAATAGTTTCTAAAACTCAGAAGACTCAAGTGAAGTCTGCTGCACCCAAAGGTGGTAAAGGTCCCAAGATGGGTGGTGGTGGTGGCAAGCGTTGAGGGTCCTTTGGGTTTTACGAGGTTTCTGTGACCATTTGTCTATCCAGTGCTGGGCCACATTGGATCTTAGATTCTTTCCTCAAGCCTAGAGAACCATCTGTTTTTTTGTTAATTTCATACCGAGTTTGTTGTAGTTTTGACCCTTCTGGATTTGCTGATTTGTCAAATGAAGATATTTTCTTCCCTGTCATTAAGGAGGCTCAGTTTTGTGTCAGTTACCTGGACATGTGCAGTCAGTTCTGAATTATGGTTTTGCTGGCTACTTTTACGTATTAGAAGAGGACGATTTCTAATGGTCACGTTATATCTAATGGTCTTACCAGTCATTTGCTTCTTTTAAATTACAGATATTTCCCTGGTTCATTTTATGCTTTCATTACAGTGTGAATCATATATAAGATTTTTAGAATGGGCACATTTGGCTATGAAATCATTTTGGTGAAGTTGTTGAAACTTGTTTAAATTGTTTTATTGTCTAGAGCTCTGTCAGCTGGGATCTCTCCCAGTTAGTTGAAACTAATTGCAGTGGGATAGTTTTATAAAATTCCAATTTGGGATTACAATACCATCTCTTGGACATAATAGTTGAATTACTCTTCCATTTGATTTTTATGAAATATTTCTTAGTAGTTTCTACACTAGTATACTACGCTTGCTCGGTTACCATACTATATTTCAGCCTGACGTTATGGTATCTTTTGTGTGAGATGTGTGTCTAGAAGACTACTGTTTGATCGTCAGTTGATTCTTACAACTGAAGTGGTGTTGGTGCGGTTTGTCACTTTTATTCTTTTTTCTACTCTACATATCGGAAGAAAAACCAAGTCGGTTGTGTTGAGAACTTTGTGATCAAAGAAGATGATAGATTGAGGAATCTGTGTATTCTCATTGGTGACTGGCCTCCGTTCTAGAGGTGTATGGGGGTGGGGGGGGGGTCATACCTAGCATTTTGCTGGTAGATAATATAGTGGGGGGGGGGTCATACCTAGCATTTTGCTGGTAGATAATATAGTGTCGGTTTTTTTTTTTGCCAAGTTCAATGTGATTTGAAATTAAAGATCATGGTCGATGGAAACGAATGCATTGTATCTAAGCAGATATCATGTTTACGTGATTGAAATCACATATTTTATGGTAAGGAAGGCATGATACAACAAAAAAGCCTTTTCTCTCAATTAAGTCGGATCAGTTATATGGATTCTTGGCCGCCATTTAGATCTATCTAGATCAACTCCGGGCTTATATCTAAAAAACTAAGATTCCTTTGTAGAGTTTCTTTCCAACACTTTTTGAGACATCCTTGCCCTCTCTTACCTGGCTCAACATCTCAAAACTCGCATCTTATAACTGGTGGATCAGTTGACCTTTGCAAATGACTATACCATCTTAAGCAGTTTTGTCGCATCTTATCCTTGATTGGGGCTACACCAACTTTCTTTCTGATTGTATCATTTCGAATATGATCTTTACGTGTGTGTTCACACATCCACTTTAACATTTTCATTTCTTTTACAGCATTCTTTGGACATGCCTATGGTTCATAGGCCAACATTTAGAACCATAGAGCATAGCATGTCTCATAGTTGCTTTATAAAACTTTCCTTTGATTTTTAAAGAAATTTCTTACATAGAGAACAGTAGATGATCCTCTCTACTTAAGCGGTTAAGCCAGCATGCATTAATTTTATTAATAACATCTCCATCAATTTCCCCATCATGTTGCAAAATAGATCCAAGGTATCTAAAAGAATCTCTCTTCTGAATGTTATCATCATCAATCTTCACCTCGATTCCTTCACCAGTGCTTCCATCAGACTGTGGAAACCTAAGTTTTTTGATTCTTCGTGTTTCAACAGGGAATTCGTGGGGGATTGTTGGAATTAATTTTGTTGGGATATTTTGATGCAATTTGATGGCCAATATCAAGTTGTATTAATGTATATTCATTCATGGAATTCAATGTTTCAACCGTGCGAGGTGTTGTTTAGTCCCACATCGTGGAGTGTCAAAACTGGCACTTAATTTTTATATGGGAAGTCCTGAGATCAGTCTGAAAACAGACTAGAGAGAATTTTGGACTACCACGCACGCACGCACGTGTGCCCGCCTGCCCGTACGCGCATTGTCGGGTCGGGTACTCGACGCGATTGCGGCTACTGCTGCGGCAGCAACATGAAATAAAGACTAGGCCAATTTTTGTGTAGCCGTGTCTGAATTCCAAGGAACGTGTCCCTTAATCCTCTCACATTGCGTAAGCGTCCCTACAGCTTTAAGTATCTCTTTCAAAGTCGTGGACGAGGGTTACGGACGTTCACAGTTTTCATTCCCATCGCCTCTATTCTCCCTCTCAAGATTTTGGGCTTTATCTACAGAGGTGACTTTCGACGACGCTCAAGCACGGTGCGCACTGTAAACGAGCGTGGAACCGTCGTACCCTGGGAGCGGCACATTAAGGTCATGTGTGTCAGTAAATTGGGGGTGTTGTCTCTCTAAGGGGAGTGCTACAACATGATGCTTCGGTTGTGATCTCTAACTCTCTTTTTCTTTGTTGCGTTGTTTGCCATGATTTTTATTTCCGGATTTTTCCCTTGTTCTAAAATGCATGCATTCTTAAAATGGGTATTTTTCTTGTCATTAATGATATGGATGCATACGTAAATTGATTTAAACGGAAAATATGTTGAAAATCCGATTCCTGTATGTATGTTGATGTCGTGTTTTTCTACACTTTTTGTGAAGGATCTTGAGTTCATTGATGGGAAGAAAAATACATATGATGAACATAGAATTGCCACAGATGGAAAGGAAAACCAGACAGGTAGATAATTTCATAAATAATCAAAATTTTGTTTGTCAGAACTTAGAAGTTACACTATGGTAGAGATCTTGCAGTCTAAGGATCTGTTGGTCCTGGAACAATCATGAAACAACGAAGGAAACATCAATAGAAAATTGTCATAAGATATAATTTATGCATATTTATCACTCATTCATCAACTTGTTTTATGGCAAAGCTATAATTTTGAGATATTAAAAATATTGACTCCTATTTCTTTTTATGGTGAAAACACAGTTTTTGTATAAATAAAAATTCCAGCTTAATTCTAAATGAATATATTCTGCGGAAAGAATGATGTAACTTTTCCAAGCAGCTAATTTGGATAAAGAAGTTAAAGATTCACTGATGATATTAAAGATTGTGCTAAAATTGGTTTGATCCAAATAAGTTACAGTCGTGCTCTTTTTTTTGGGTTTTTATCACTTGTTCCCCCTTGAGATATCGCAATTTCAGTTGTGCCTCTATCTTTTTGGTAATATCAGTTGTGCCCCTCACTTCTGGATAATCTATCACTTGTGCCCCTCGGGTTAGTGACCGTCCATCCACAGTGCAAACGGACGTTAACTTTGATGACATAAGCGGAATTAATTTTAAAAAGTGTCCAATGGTCATTTGACACCCTCTTCCTCATCCTATTCTTCTTCCTCCTCTTCCCCATCCTCTTCCTCCTCCTCCAACCTCCTCCTCCTCCTCCCTCTCCGCCCGGAACTCCTCCCACACCACCGGCCTGCCCTCTTCCTCCGCCCCAGCCTGCCCCCTCCTCCGCCCCCTGCCCCAACCTCCCCCCACCCCCTGCCGCCCCTCCGCCCCGACCTCCCCTACCCCCTACCGCCCCTCCGCCCCAGCCTCCCTGCCGCCCCGACCTCCCCCCACCCCTGCCGCCCCGACCTCCCCCCACGGCCGGTCGCCCCTCCGCCCGACCTTCGCCCTCGCCTTCCTCTCCCGCGCGAACGCCCCTGGAAGGAGATGGTCCACCTCCAGGCCTTCTCCCTCCCTACAGCTTCCCAGACGCCTATGTCCGCCTCCGCACCAACCTGTCCTGCTTCACCATGAACTACACCATCGTTGTGCTCGTGGTGGTCTTCTTGAGCCTCCTCTGGCACCCCTTATCCCTCATCGCCTTCCTCGCCATGATGCTCGCCTGGCTCTTCCTCTACTTCCTCCGTGACATCCCCCTCATCGTCTTCGGCCGCACCGTCACCGACAAGGTCGTTCTCATCATCCTCTCCATCGCCACGCTCGTCGTGCTGCTGCTCACGGGGGCCATCTCCAACATCCTTGGAAGCTTGGCGGTGGGCGTCACCGCGGTGGTGTTGCACGCGGTGTTCCGGCAGACGGAAGACCTCTGCCTCTACGACGGGATAATAATACCCTCTTAATTGCACCAAGGTTTGAAAAAATCATGGTTAAGTCAACTCATTGGCGGTCAATCTGATGGAAGGGCACAAGTGACAACAGAGAAAGAAGTGAGGGGCACAACTGATATTACTAAAAAGATAGGAGCATAACTGAAATTGCGATATTCAGAGGGGCACAAGTGATAAAAACCCTTTTCTTTTTTGTGCGCTATCACGCCTTCAATATATACACCTATTTCTTCTGAACTCCTTACTCGAAACGCTCTACTTGTTTCTAACATTTATATCTTTCCCTTTTTCTTTTTTTTAGTTTTAAAGATATATGCTTACTTAGATTCTAGATGTCATACATGTTTTATTTATGAAAAGGTATTACGCTAGGATATTGTTTTGTCAAGTCTAAAAAAAAGGAATGCAGATGAGAGCTTAGACATGCCGAGGCACAAAATCATATGACCCGTCCACTCTAATCCTATGTATAACCTCTTCTTTTCTCTTAAAATACCCTTAAACACCCGACCTCATGCCTACACAATATGATGATTTAAGTGATTTATCTTTGATAGATTTAAAGGAAATCTGTCATAAAGATCTAAAGAAGCTTAATTTTTATGCATAAATTTACATTTTAATCCTATATTTTCTTCGTATTGAGAACCGTGCACATTGCTTGCTTCCATTTTATTTTTATCGCGACCTTGTATTCTTTTTCTCATGCTATAATTTCCTTCTTGTATTTTTATTTCGAAACTTTGCATAATTATGTTTAAACCTCCACAGTTCCCAAGTTTTAAAAGTGAAGCGTATTAAAGCAATGAAATATCATAAAAGGACTAAACTAAAGTATTTGGTAATGAAATAACTAGTTTAATGTCAAACATATAGCTAGTGTCCTAGCATGATGCATTTTGCATATTTGATGTTGACAACACAAGTTTTTGAAGGCGGGGATTTAGGTCTTGTGCATCACGGAAGCGTGGAGATCGTATTGTATAAGCTCCAGGTCGACTAATCAAACTAGTCGATGGGGCAACGGAAATTAATAAAAGAATTCGATAAAACCACATCATGTGGGAACAACTCCCATGTTGTTTCATTAATATCACATGAGTAAATGGATTACCTCTTGAAGTATGATTGCAATACACAAATCTCTAAGGGAAGAGATTTCCTACCTCAAGTCCAATCTAGTGTAGGGAGCACTCGTGGGTGTGTGGATGAGACGTGTGCTTCCCACAATCCAAAGCGACGATCCGAGTGGGAACCTCCTGATTTTGTCTCGCACAACTCCGATGTTCCTTCACATGCGCGAGGCATATAAGAAGATGGAGAACCATGAGCGGTCAATCCGGCAGCACGACAACAATAAGACGATGATCGCACTCTCAACAATCCCTAGGCGGACAACATCAAGGGGTTGTGTGTGTGTGAGAGAGAGAGGTGACATGTGGAATGTGTGTGAGAGAGTTTTTGCAACAATTGCTCCAACTTAATTGTGTGGAGAAAGGTCTAGAGTTAGCTTTCTTTTATAGCAAAATGGACGGTGGAGATGCACTCCTAATTATTGATATTGTTTGAGATTAAATGATTTTACTTTTGCTCCAGGTAAACTAAAATTTAGAATTAATAAATTATTTATTAATTCATTGCTCCAAATATTAATCTCAAAACAAATCTCATTCTCGTGAATAAAGAGGCAATAAGAGAGCCACTTTCCAAAAAAGAGGAAAGGAGATAGCCTCCTTCCTCATTTGGACGGTAAACAAACGTCTACTATGGGGATTGGAGAGAGATTTTCTCTCTCTAATCTCATAAATCTCTCTCCAATCTTTTAATGTAATATCATTACATTAAATCTTTATTCATAGAACTATCTATCAAAAAATATTACCAAATAATTTGTAAATTATTTGTGATAATTGCAAACAAACAATTGATAATTATTAATCATATTCATCCATCCAAAAATAAATGTAAATCACATTTACATTCAATTGCTCAATGTGAATCCGGTTCACATTACTAGTTAGTTTGTGAATATTATTCACAATTAATTCTCTTCATGATGTTATGGATCGCATCCACAACATCGATGATTTATTGTGGATAATGCTATCCACATTAATCTTATCTATGATATTTAAATCTAATTTAATTATCTTAGATGTCTATTTACACGTGCTCAAATAATGTGAATCACATCCACATTATTAATGATAATTAAATCTAATTTAATCATCAATTTTCTAATGCTCATATATTATCAATAATAGAACTATTCTTGAACCCTTTCAAGAACAATATGCCTTCTTCGCGGATATTTAGAGACAGGACAGGGTGAATGTATATTCCATGTATAGTGACTTGGTTACTGAGATCTAGAAGACTTCTCAGAGATGCCTGATCAAGTCAGATAGAATATCCAATACTCTCATTGCATTCGAATCATATTCAGATCAATGTGCAACATTTGGACCAAGATTTGATAACTAGTCTACTGGGAGGAGTAAGTAAAATCCATAGCTTTTTCATCACTCCCTCGGATTGGAAGTATCATGGTTATACATCAATTAAGGTCACATTACCATCGAGTATTCCCAATACCCGTACGTCCTACATACTGGAAGATCTAGAATAAATACGAAGTTCTGATCTTATTTGAATTGTCTTCTTCAAGGTTTTATCATCAAGTTTCTCATTTGATCATTAGGAGTTGGTATCAATCATATGCTTTCAAAATCATATATCATACCTACAAATCCTGTCATGCTTCCAAATCAAGATGATCATCGATGGAATTTGATTGGTCATAATATCTCATGAGCGAGCTCTTCATATTCAATAGCAAACCTATGTAATCCATTTGAGAAATTGTATTACTCATATGCCCTTGTATGCACAATATTTGCCAGTATATATACCTCCATTAGGTCATCAACCTAATGGTCTGCCTAATGTATATACTCAGACATATAGTAACACACATATCTCTGTTCAAAGGATGCATGCCTATATCGTGATCGTGTACGGTATAGGTGTTTGATATCTCAATCTTTCTAAGTAAACTCTTTGATTTAATTTATCTGACACCTCGGAATCTCTATTCATATGCAGAGGACTTGCATCAAGAGGTCAGACATATATCAGCCTTCGAGGTAAGGATTGGCATCTCCTTCTCAGACCAGAGATCATGTCTTGACAATCATTTGATAGTGCTAGTTGAGCCCTCAATTTAACTCTTTGATATCATCTCAACACCGGCCTTTATGATCCAACCATTTGATCAACAGTTATATGGTTATCAAGATGACCATGTACATAGCCCTAATTGTAATAAGGGGCCTTATAAGCGCATATGCATTCATTGATCTCAGATATGGAGTGAAAATCAATAACTTTTATTGATATATAAAAAGATTGCAATAACATTATTGTATAAATGGTTCGTCCTGATCTCACATGTCTAATTATTTTTATCACTAAAACATATGAGATTTATACTTTGCCACACCTTCAAGCATAATGATTGTTAAATAAAAGGCACAACAATTTTCAACAGGTTCCAAGTTCATGAATCTAAGAAGTAATCTTAAATGTGAGCGATGATTGTAAATTTATTCGTCCAATTACAATACAAAAATCTATCGAAATGACATACTTGGTGAATCGTATATAATAACTAGTTTAGTGGACAAAGACACGAAAAACTTACAATGTCTAGTCCTCCTATACACCCAAACAAACCTTTTATTATATATTTCAAAGATCATATAAGTGGTTGCGTAAAGGATCATAATAAGCATTACTTTGAGAGCAAGACACCAATCTGTATACAAACATAGATAAAACTCGGGGTGCAAACTATATGCTTATAAAAAGAATGAAGAAAAAACTGAAAAAGAGGTACGATTTTAATAACAAACCTTTGTTATAGAATTTTTTGTTGATATTTCCTAGTAAGAATGAAAATTGGGTTCCCAAAGGAAGCCAATGGTAGGGAGTGCAGGAGCTCGCGATAGCAGGCAGAAGAAGAGCCCGCGAAGAAAGAATAGATTTCCATATAGGGGAGGCCGAGGGACCAGGGATCGCGTCAAAGAGAGAACACGAAGGAAGGTATTTGGTATTCATGAAATCGGCCCAGATGGAGGAACGCCCGTTCAGGAGCTTCCAGGCCCAAGACATAGCCCTGGCTTTTTTGATGTCAGGCACGAAAGGAATCCCCAAACCTCCCTCCTCCTTTGGGAGGCAGAGAGTGCTCCATGCAATGGAGTGAAGGCCATAGCTCCAAAGAAAATCGGCGCTTAGCATGTCAATCTTTCGAGCAGTGCGCGAAGGGATAACCGTGCCATCGGCCCAGAAATGAACAACCCCAGCAATCACGGATCTCAGAAGCTGAAGACGACCGACCATGGAGAGGGCCCTAGCTTTCCAGCCACAAAGTAGGGCCCTGACCCTGTCCTCAAGAAGCCTCGTGGAGAGCCCCCGCCCGTAAGAGGAGCCAAGAGGGAGCCCCAGATAAGTAGTGGGCAGGGAGTGGCGCAACATACCGAGCTGCAGACAGATCTCGAAATCAGCATGGGCGTTTTTGGGCCTAAAGAGTTTCTCTTACGGCATTCATAGCGAGGCCCGAAATGCAGCGAAAATCGTTCAACAGATCCTTGACCGCCAAGAGGGATCTAGAGGTAGCCTTGCAGAAGAATAGCAGGTCGTCAGCGTAGATGAGATGTGTTGGGACGATGCGTCGACCCCAACTAAGAGGTTTGAGGGCACCAGAGCTGACGTAGGCATCCACCAGAATAGAGAGCGACTCCATCCCCACCACGAAAAGGAGGGGGCTTAAGGGGTCGCCCTGGTAGAGGCCCCTCGAACATCTGAAGTAACCATGTGGGGACCCGCTGATCATCACCGAGAATGAGGCGGTGGAAATGCAGCTACTGACCCAAGACGTCCATCTGTTCCCAAAGCCCATGGCCCCCAAGCATTGCAGAATAAACGTATGCTCGATAGAATCAAATGCTTTTGTCAGGTCAATCTTGAGGCAAGCCCGATTGGTGGAGGCCTTTCTGTCAAAGCCCATCATAATTTCCTTGGCTAGCCGTAGGCTATCGCCCATTGCGCGTCCTTTAATGAAGGCTGATTTGGAGAGATAAGTTGAGGTAGACTGTCCTTCAGCCGCGATGCCATAACCTTGACAAAAATCTTGTATATAACGTTGCAATAGGAGATCGGGCGGTAATCCGATAGCGCACTCGGGGAGGGGATCTTTGGGACAAGGGTAAGGAAGGTTTGATTCAGGAGCTTGATCGGCCCTCCGTCGTGGTAGAGATATTCAAAAGCCTCACAAATGTCCTTCTTGACGAGGTTCCAATGCCGCTTGAAGAAAGCCCCATTGAAACCATCAGGGCCGAGGGCTTTGAAGAAGGGATTGATCTCACGGCCTCGAGGATCTCGGCCTCCTCGAAAGGTCTTTCTAACCATGCACAGCTGATGAATCCACATTTCATCATCTTTATTCTATCATTTTGGCACCAAAAACCCTAGCAAATGCCTGTAAATACCCTTAAATAGAGCATCTTAGCATCCATGCATGTGCATCATGTTTGTGTATAAATCACTGTAATTAAGGCCAAAATTATAGAATAAATAAAGAAAAGAAAAAGAATAAAATATTGTAAATATTTTATGACCCAAAACCCCCGAGACCTAGGCATCTTGATGAATAGGTCGACAAGGAATAAAGTAGGGGGAGATAAGGTCGGAAACACAGATAAAATACCTATACATTCCATTCATTCTTTATTCATTTTGGGACCTATTTTTAGTTCCACTTTTTATACATAAAATAAAGAAACTTTGTACATGAAAGTTATAGCTAATTTAATAAAGAAAAATACAAAATTGATTTCACAGAAAAAGAATGTACAGATGAAAAGTTATGGTCTGAATAAGAATCCAAAATCCCAACTTCCCAGACCCGTATCTCACAACTAACAACTCCAAATGCAGTGTACTCACCTTTAATTGTATATAGAATAAAATAATCTATCCAATGGCGGTGGTTTCACATTTGGTGGAGCTACGGTTTGAAAGTTGAGTTTTGGACCCCTATTGTATAGCTATACTGATTAAAACATTCAATTTATTCTTTATTCATTATTTATTCATTTTTATATTTTTATAATTTTGTAAATATTACTTATAATATATATGTGCATTAAAATTGAAATAAAATGCAAAGAAAAAAAATAGAAATAAAAAAATACTTGTATAAAGACTACATAGGTATACTGCATATACCTATACCTGTATAAAATACTCTTAGATTTTATTAAATACACAAAATACATCAATAAAATGAAATAAAAATATATTCATGTATATAAAAGTATTTTACAACTTTATAAAATTATAAACAAAATTAAAGAAATTAAAATACACCAAATAAAAATAAAATACTAAAATATATAGGTATTATACCTATATAGGGTTAAAAAGGTAACTTGTAAAAATAAATATCCTAAAAATAATTAAAAATCAAAATAAAATACTACATAAAATTTTAAGCATTTTTTATTTTTTAACTTTTAATTAATTCGGCCATTTAGTATTTTTAAATGAATTAACAAAATAATAACCAGGAGGGGTCAACAGTTGACCACGGTCAACTGGACGCCCTACCCCCCTGTAGCTCCTGACAACCTCGGTTTTGACCCAATTTCGTGAATTTTTCGAGGCCAAAACTTTCATCTTTTTGTGTTGCAACCTTCTGCAACATTATTCCTCGATCCTCCCTCTAGCTCGCCCATGCTTAACCTTGGCCGTCGGACCCAAGATTTGCAAGATATGCCTTGATCTTTGGACCCCTGCAGCTCAGGGTCAAACCACATAAAATGAAACCCCTTCTTCCCTTTTGATTTTGAGTCCCCTTGGTCCACCCTTCAGCGCCACCTTCGTGCTCCTGAGCTCCTTGGAGGTGACAGCTCCATCGCCAGCTCCTCAGCCAAGGCGTTCGAAGTCGAGGGAGCCTCCACCACCTCCGCCAACAGCCGGCGTCGAGGTTAGTTTCTTCCTCTGGCTTCTGGCCATCGAGGGCTCGCCCCACCTTCTTGTTTATCTCATTAGGTTCCTGTGAGCTTAATCTTCAAAAACCCCAAAAAAATTATAAGTTCCATCGCGTATTTCACCAATCCAAGCATCCTCGCCGGAGCGCACCTCCGGCCACCGACGACCACTCCGCCTTTCGCGTAGATTAGGTCCACCCCAGGTCCAGGGCACTTTGCCCTGGACCTTCTAACGCTTTTTGCAGGGTCGAAGCACGTTGACTCGCGCCTGGGCGCGTTTTTGAAGCTCGCCGGAGCTCAGCCGAGCTCTCCAGCTCCGCCGATCACTTGCGAGCGGCACGGCCAACGCCGTGCACTTTTGGTGCCCCCAGGAGATAGAGGACGACCCCAGGAGGCTCCAGACCGCTTTTGAAGCCAAACCGCCCGCCGGAGACGGAGCTTGACCTCGGAGAACCTCGCCTCGCCGGAGTTCGTCGTCGTTCTTGCTCCGGGCTTCGCCACCGTTGGATCAAGGTGGAGCCCCAGATCGCACAGACACCGTTGGATCTCGCCACCCCTCGACCGTTGATCTCCTCCCGGAGATCTAATCCAAGCCGCAGATCCATGAACCGTCATCGGCCGTTCCCCAGCTGCCACGTGGATAAGTGGCTCGCTCCCCGCCGCTGGATCGCGCCTCGCGGCCAGCCGTTGGATTCGTGCCACGCGTCATCATCGGAGCGCCCGAGCGAGGGTATTTTGCACCCCAACCCTCGCACTTTTTGTATTTAATATTTAGTATTTAAACTTTTGTCTGTAGTGTAAAAGTTTTGTAATATTTGCACAAAGACCCCCGTACTTTCAATATTTGCATTTAGGTCCTCAGCCACGTCACCTCACGTGACCTGTACACGTGAGGTGTGGGCATTTTGCAAGGACACCCTCGGGCTTTTGTGTATTTCGTTTCAGTACAACAATTTTCATATCAAGTGTAAACTTTTTGGATATTTTGCAAGTAGGCCCCCAGGGTTTGAGAAATTGCATTTTAGTCCTCGCCAGGCGCGTGCAAGTCACGCGCCCTGGTGGGTAAATTGCGTGCGTGCCCAGGCGGTTTTTTGTAATTAATATTTAGTGCTATAAATTGAATATTCAGTGTATATTTTTGTGGAAAATTGCATGTAGGCCCCTGAATGTTTTAGATATTGCACATATACCCCTGCCAGGACTGTTTAATTTTTGTATGCTTGTTGTATTTATTTGACATATCATTTCGAGCCCAAAAATTCCACAAAAATAGACTTAAGCATCTGGACATGTGTACTTTAACGCCATCTATTTAGTTTTTGATTTTATTTTATTTTCATATTTATTAAAAATCAAAAACTTGCTTTTTGTGCAGTGTCTAGCTTAGAAAATACCAAAAAAATATTAAAACACCTCTAAAAATTCCAAAAACATTACCTAGTGTCTATTTTATCATATTTTAGTGTCAGTGCAAAAATCATTAAAAATCTCAAAAGAAAAACACTAAAAATTTAAAAACACTCAAAAACTTCAAAAAAATATATAAAATAGTAGAAAACTCCAAAAATCGAAAACTCAGTTCCTGTTTGTTCCTTATTTTGTTATTTTTATTTGAAAAATAGTGTGAAAAGTTTTGGTTGCTGTTTGTTGATTTTAACTTGCATTTTAGTCACAGCCAGCCTTATTTCCACTGTTTTGCCTTAATTCAGTAATTAAAAATACCCAAAACACCTTGAAAAATCCCCAAAAATCACAAAAACAGTAGAAAACCATAAAAATATCAAAAATATTTTATTCCTGAATTTTTGGTTATTTTTGCACATTTTTATAAATATTTTAGCTTGTCTTTTATTAAGTTGTCTTTACTTTCCAATATTGAAAAAGAAATAAAAAAATATAAAACATAAAATTATAAAAATCAGAAAATTAAAAATCAAAATACAAAATTAAAAATTAAATTAAAAAATTAAAAAAAATTAAAAATTAAAAACCCACAAAAATTGCTTTGTTTGCTTGCTTAGTGTAGACACTTATCACACACACACACTTGAGCACAATTTGCTTGAACTACCCTGCTTGCTCCCTGTGTTCGAACTCTCTGCATACTTGTCACTATACACCATTTTTGCAGAGTTAAAAATAAATTTTAACTCCGCATTAGTTCTAATTTATTGATCTTAGTGTGGGTTAATTGTTGATTAAATACGAGATTCCTTTGTGAGTCGCCACAGCGACGGTTGTCTCCGCCTTGTGTGAGACACCATTTCAGACCGCATCGAATTTCGTGTTTATCAACAGCACACGCTAGAGAGAGTCTTTTTCGCGATCGGAGGTGGGGGGGAGGGGACCCGGTTGAGGACGTGGCAAGCAGGTCGCTAAAGAATTTCACAGCAGCGTTGGCCACCATGGCCGGCTTGTCCAGGCAGGAGCCGTCACTAGCAATAAGGTAGGGGATAGAGTTTCTGGCAATGCAGGCTTTGGCCGAAAGATGGAAGAAACTAGTGTTTCGGTCTCCAAGTGTAAGCCAATCAACACGGCTTTTTTGCTTCCAAGCAGACTCAAGGTCGCCCTCCAAATCTGATATGTGGGACTTGACGTCGAGCTCAAGATGTGCAAGCATTGGGTCCAAGGGGGCGATTTAAGGGCGCAATTGACCATGTTCAAAGCCGATTCTGCAGCTTTAACCTCGTCAAGAATGTTTGCTTCCTTTTTTGCCCAGGCTTTCAGTGATGATTTCACATTTCTCAGCTTTTGAGAGAGGAAGAAGACCGGGTTCCCCTGAAGCGGGGCGTTCCAAGCATTGGCAACGACATCCAAGTAACCAGGGCGGGAAGCCCAGTAATTGAAGCAGCGGAAGGGCCGAGGCTTGGGAGGGCACTTGGTCATGGTAACCGTCATCAGCAGGTGATCACGTGCTGGGATTGGGGAGTATTTCAGTTTAGACGTCGGGAACGTTGCCAACCAGGCTGGGTTGATCAGATCCCACTCTAACCGGACAACAATATGGGAGGGGCCGACAGAGCTATTGGTCCACGACCATGGGTTTCCACTGGAGACCAGCTCCATTAGGTCGCAGGAGTCAATACAGCGGTTGAAAGCATGCTTGGCCATGGTAGCCGGTGGGCGGCCGCCGAGCTTCTCCCCATCAAACCTGACTGCATTAAAGTCACCAATAACCATCCACGGGGTGTCTCTGGGGATGGTAAGGGAGGTGAGCTCCTCCCACAAATCCCCGCGCTGCGTAGGTAAGTTTGCCCCATAAACAAAAGTCACCATGGCCGTGAGGCCCCCCAGGTTCGAGCAGGAAAGGGTGAGGGCCTAAGGCGTGGAGGAGATTGAGGAACAGATCCAGGCATTCTCTTTCCAGAGAACATATATGTGTCCCAAAGGGGTGTCATTATGGGTAATGGCCCACCCGGGTGGGAAATTACCGGCAAAGGTATTCCGGTTCTCCGGCCTGATCTTGGTTTCGAGGAGGCCAATTATCTCAGAGCCAAGTGAATTGAGGTGTCGGAAGAGGGACTTAAATTTTCGAGGACGGTTTAGGCCCCTCACGTTTCAGACAACAACAAACATTAGGCACAGGTAGGGGAGTGGCCCTGGGGGCCCGAAGAAGTTTGGCCGGTTCCTTTCCTACCGGGCATTGGTTTTTTCTTTCTGTGAGAGGCCATATGCCAGGCCAGATTTGGAACCACGAAGGGTACCTCCTGGTTAGATGAGGGGGTCTCTCTATTTTCTGCCAAAGTGTCCCCTGAGGGGGAGTTGAGATCGAACTGGGTGGATCCATCTTGGGCCGAAGCTTCAGAGCGGACAGTGGCTACTGGTTTCTTTGGGATGGAGTTTGGTCGGTGGAGTAAAGCTTTCGTCCCGTAAGGGAAGGCTGAGAAAGGCCTTCCCGATGGGCGCTTGTGGCTCTGTGAGAGTTGAGGCCCATCGGCGGCGAGCGGAGGTGTCTGGCCGGCATTGGTGGAGCCAAGTTCAACCTGGCAAGCGGAGGCTTCTGGCCCCTCCACAGGGTCGAGGTCAACCTGGCGATTCTCAGGAAGGATCTCCGTCGCGTTGAGGGTATGTTGCACGTCGACCTCCTGACCTCTGGAGCACCCCTGCGGAAGTGGGACGACGAAAGGGCAAGAAGCGGCCGAGTGGTCGAACGAAACACAAGAGTCGCATTTGGGTGGTTGCCATTCGAGCTCCACCCCCACCATCTGACGGGCAACCGAGAAGAACAGCAGGGGAACGACAGTTGGGATTTTCTTGGAGGCGTGCATTGAAATGCAGCAGCGTGCGTATCCATCCCGTTGCCCTGTAGCGGTGGCCGCATCCATGAAAAGGGGGATGCCAAGGAGGCTTGCCAGCTTGTTTAGGACCACCGGTGAGCAGTGGGTGAAACTTAGTCCGTGGAAGCGGACCCATAGCGGAGTCTCGGATAGGAGATCGCGTTCCATGATGATGCCGGACTCCCAGCGGCGGACGACCATGTACCTTCCCTGGAAGAGCCACGACCCGCCATCAAGGATGCGCAAGCATTCGTCCTCGGAGTTGAGCTGGAGGTAGAAGAATCCATTTGCGCGGGGGAAGAGCTTGAACCCGCTCGCAGGTTTCCAAACTCTTTCAACGAAGCTGTAGAGGAGTTTCTTGAACGGCTTCTTACCGAGAACATAGAAGACTAAGGTGTTTGCCCACGTCTTCTCCAGGGAGGCGGCATCAGTCTCAGAGATGAAGGCGACCTCTTCTTCGTCGACAACCAGTGGATGCTCGAAACCCATTTTCCTGGCGGATGAGAGGGAGGGGTTTGGTGTCCCGCAAACCTTGTTCCAAGGGCGCGAGGGAGGACGTGCACTATGTACGGGGGGAGGGGGTGGGACGGATTCGGAGGTGAAGGGGTCGAAGATGGGGGTGGTCGAAGGGAGAGGCGGCGGGTGGGGATTAGGGTTTGGGTGGGGATCAGGAGGGGGTGGGGGGCGCATCTCTTAGAAGCAAGGTCCGGAAAAAAGGTAGCACTTATTTGCCCAAATGCTACTTTTCTTATATAAACAAAGGCATAAAAAGCAAAAATAGTACCCACTTTCCTTTAGTAGAAAGATCAAGACACGAGCGACCTTTCTTCCATAGTACCCATTTTAGTAGAAAAAAAAGTATTTGCTTATATAAATACTTTTCTTATCATCGACTGACCCCAATTGGAAGGATATCAAGGCACGTGCGACCTTTCTTCCAATGACAACTTCTTCCCGAAGGACGGATATGCCCTTTTACTGCAGATGAAAAAAGGCTGTCTCGAAGTGCCCTAAAAAGTAAAAAACAACCAATGCCCAGAGAGAGGCCCTCCCATTGGTCCCCAATAGAGCTTTGCCCTCTCGAGTCTGGGCGGCGTTGGGTACCGGGTGGGCCTCCGCGGTAGAAATCACACCGCGATATGTGGGCGGTAACTATCGCTTCTCCCTGCCAATTTGCTGCGTAAAAACGCCGACGGGCGATGGAACCGCCCCTACCCCAACCCCACCCGCTCTGTCAAAGTCTACGCCCTCCTCCTCCTCCTCCCCCAACCCTAACCCCCCTCCTACCACCACCCCTCTCACCAAATCTCTGCAATCCATCTCCGGCTAGGGTTTCGCCCGATGGAGGGGGCATCGGCTGGCGGCGGACGGGAGGTGGAGCTCGTCTGCAAGACCCTTCAGGTGGAGCACAAGCTCTTCTACTTCGACCTCAAGGAGAACCCCCGCGGCAGGTACCTCAAAATCTCCGAGAAGACCGCCTCCAACCGCTCCACCATCATCGTCCCCGCCGTCGGGATCTCCTGGTTCCTCGATCTCTTCAACTATTACGTCGGCAGTGGGGAGGAGGAGATCTTCAGTAAGGAGCTGCAGCTCGACACCAAGGTCTACCTCCTTAATTTTCATTCATTGTACTACGTTCTTATCCTTTTTTCTAATATTGCAATGCAATATTTCAGGTCTTTTACTTCGACGTTGGAGATAATAGGAGGGGGAGATTTTTGAAGGTATGCATTTGTTCTGCTTCCCCCTGCTTTTGTCATGTTAAAATGGGTTCACTTTACCTGTTGAAATGTGGTTTTTGCAATGTCATGATTGGCTCTTCGGTCCTCTTATCTGTTTTTACTTCTTATTTGGATGGAAGGGTTGAAATCCCCCCTCGTGGTGGTTGCGTTAGGTAGTCGACAGTCAGCGTACAAAATGTTGAATCTTTCAACAGGGATATGAGCAAGAACCGATGTAGCCAACCCTACTTATAGTGAGAGAAGGCTTCGTCATTTTTAGCTGACTCTACTTAATGTGGGAAAAACCATTGTTGTTGTTGTTTGGATGGAGATTGTTGCCTTTTGAGTTCACATTTACTGCAATAGTTGTATTCTATTACGAGTAAATTGCCATGCCGAATGATGTTTATGGTGGCAATTGCCGATTTAACAGGCCAGGTAACTAGTTACCACATACATTATTCTGCAGAGTATAACATATCCTTTACTCGACCCTTCGACCCTTCGATCGAAATCAGCTTTACCTATGCTGAAATCTCCACTTATATTAGGGTTTGTGCATGCTGAATGGATAATACAGATACCTGTATTTGTATGATTCGACAACATGCTCCTGCCTATAAGACTGAGGCTAGGTTTATCGTGAAAAATTCAAATGATGTGGGGTCGTTCCTAAGTTAAGGAAAGCCACCGTCTATTTAAGCAAATTTTCCTATATCTTATGTTTTATGGTACATAGATTTAATAATAAATATTAACACCACATGTATATCAAGAAAAAAATATAAAAATATTAGTATAGTGGATGAAAATATTAGTTTCAAATAGATGCTGTTTTTTCCCAAACATCTTGATTATCAGTTTTTTTACAATGTAAATTAATAAAGTGTATAAGTCCGATTGTCGCCTCGAGGAGATGGCGGGTGCTCCGAAGCTTGAGCAGCTTGTGTGGAAGCTGCAACAAGGAGTTGTGAGGCTCCTTGGATCTCACCATGGCCGAAGATTGCCGAGCTCGTCGTCGCTCAAATCGTCTCGTCCGTGCTGTCGTCCTTGGATCTACAAATTTCTTACATGGTTTTGCTAAACTAATGCTGGATTTTCTTAACTCAGAAAAGATCCCACCTCATTTGAAAGGACCTATATATGTATGCGTGTATGACTGCAACATGCTTTATAGAGGGTTTCTATTTATCTCTGGAGAGACCTGTGGAAGGGGGCATCCTTGTGGGCGAAGGGGATGCCCCTATTCTGAGGCAGGTTTTCTTTTGTCTTTGCACGACAAGGTTTGGAGTTGTGGACGTTGTTTTGCTGCCAGAAGGATCGTTATGCATAAGGGGGTTATCGTCGGCTGTAGCGAAATAAGTGGCTGAAGGTGCGCTGGAGGAAAGGTTCCCATCAGAGTTAAAGGGGACGGTGTGGTAGAGGAGACCGTGTTACTTTGACGGTGGTTTGAAGAACATTGATTTGATATGAAAGATGAGGGTTTTGGGGTTCCCTTACGGTGTATGAGATTCGATGCCGCGACAGAGGCATTGGTGGAGATTGGAGAAATGGTGGAGTTGGTATGCTTGGGTTTGAAGCTGGGTGATGGCACGGATGTGGTGGTGCTCATTAGAGGAATCAAACCGGTGTCGAACACGACAGTGATGATGGAAATTGGGGAAAAGAGCTTGCAGCTAAAACTAGAGGCGTTGGAGGTGCAATTCTCATTTGTGGGCTGCCAAGGCGACAACGATGAAGCGATGAAAAGGCGAACGGTCGCCGAAGGTGGTCAAGCTCCGGGGAGTGCGACAAACATCTTGGTTTACGAGAAATCAGCGGGAGTTGAAGCGGATTCGACGACGGTGAAAGGAGACAACTCTAAATCGGTTACCACCTCTTTCATAAATGTGTTTCTCTTCAGCTCCTCCCAAGATGCGTCGAGTCCTGGAACAACCAAACACCAATTTGCGAGTAGGCTGGAGTCAGGATCTCTTAACCTGATAACCCATCACCCCTTGGACCCGGTGGAGAATCGAAGCATCGTCCAGTGTACTCGAACACAAAAGTGGTCCATGGGCCAAGTTTGACCCATCTGTTGGACTCGTCTAAGATTTCCAAATTGGGTGTAGATCCGAGTCTTCCCCATTGGGTGATCTGAATCCCTTCTTTTAAGGGGATTTGAATCGCCCATGACAGGGGACCCTCCTCCCACTTTTTGGGATCCCATGCCATGCCTCCTCCAATGTCAGCGGCAAGGTCCGGTCGAGCTAGACACCTTGACTGACTGCAATGGTGGTGACACATGTGAGGAGTCCTTCCCCCTCTACTCATGGTGGATCTCTTGGATTGAAGGTTGGGTTGGCAGAGGCTTTGGAGGAAATCCACACAGATAGTGCCTGCATGAGGGGATGTAGGGCGGATGGGGAGCTCGAGTCCGATTTAGGCTCATGCCAACAGAAAAGGGTTTTGGTGAAGCACCGCTGACCACAAGGGAAGGGCCTCTTAGCCGAAAGGGAGCATGTGGGAAACGGCCGAATGGTCTCCTTTTTAAGGGAACTCCATTGGGTACTCAACAAACTAAGGTTTTCTCTTTGTTCTTGTGAGTGGATTCCCAGATAAAGTGGATTGCATGGATGAAGAGATGCATAATGACGTCTTGCACGGTTTTGGTGAATGGGCAAGCTAAGGGTGGGTAGTTTTAGCCACATCGTGGGATTCATCTAGGGTGCCCTTTGGCCCCTCTTCTCTTTGTTCTTGTGAGTGATGCTTTGGCGATCATGATTGAGCGAGCGATTACTGGGGGTCTGTGTTGCAACTACTTAAGGGAAGAGATTTCTATCCCCATCCTCCAATATGCAGACAATACGATTCTCTTTGCTGAGGGGAGCTCAGAGAGTTGTAGAGGACTCTCTAAAGTGCTGGATCTCTTTGGGACAGTCTTCGGGTTGAAGCTTAACATGGAAAAGTCTGAGTTCATATCTACCAGCATGAGCGATGCAGAGGTTGAGTTGTGCGCGGGATGGCTTCGTTCCCCATGCAGGGAGTTGTTAATACGATACCTGAGCCTGTTGTTTGTAGTTGGGAGGATGCATTTATCGAATTGGATACCGATGATTGAGAAAATGGAGCAGAAGCTTGCGAGGTGGAAGTCTGCGTGCCCGTCTAGAGGTGGCAGGCTAGTGTTGCTACGTTTAGTCCTATCCACGATCCCCGTCTTTTTTCTCTCCTCCATCCTCTTGCATGTTGGTGTACGGAGGAGGATGGAGGGCATCATGAAACACTTCTTCTGGTCTTCTTCTGGACATGTGAGTTGGCTGTCGTTAGTGGATTGGAAAACTATCACCTGCTCGAAGGAGGATGGTAGACTTGGTGTGCATAACTTAGAGGAGATGAATAAGGCATTGCTCAATAGGTGGATCATGCGTATCCGGTGTGATTGTGACAGTCTGGTGTGCTTGTTGATCAGGATTCAGGAAGATATACGGGTCTGGATCCATCCTTCCAAGCTCAGGGATATGAGCATGGAAGGACATTTCGATATCGGTATCGATATCGGTACCATGTCGATACCGATATATCACCGATATATCGGCGATATATCGACGCCATATCGCCGACACCAGACCGAATCTCGCCTTTTTTGCCTGTCGATACCCGATATCGGACATATCGGCGATATATCGGTGACCTGTCGATACCGATATATCGCCGATATATTGGGATACAGCCTTCCATGGATATGAGACAAGGCCCCTCCCTTTTCTGGCGTGGTATTTGCAGTGTGGCGCATGAGATTCGTCCATTCCTGAGATTGATTGTGGGGGATGGTACTGGTTTTAGATTCTAGACAGATGACTGGAGGGAAAGCGAGGTGTTAGGAGATTGGTTCGTGCGTGTTATGGTGTTGGCTAATGATCCAAATTGCTCGGTGGTGGATTTGCGGGATGGACACTCCTTTTTCCTCCAATTTAGATCAGATCTTTCTAATCAATAGTTGGAGGTACTGTTGTTTTTTTTGGAAGATTTGGACAGAGTGGAGGGGCCTACTGAGGGCATGGACAGTTGGAGCTGGTGCAATAGGAATTTCTCGATTCACAAGGCGTACAACGCACTGAAGGGTCCAATAGTTTTCGAGGTTGGGGGTGTATCGCATATTGCATGCATGGAAGGACATATCGATATCGGTACCATATCGATACCGATATATCGGCGATATATCGACGCCATATCGTCGACATCGGACCGAATCTCGCATTTTTGGCCTGTCGATACCCGATATCGACCATATCGGCGATATATCGGTGACCTGTCGATACTGATATATCGCCGATATATCGTGATATGGCCGTCCATGATTGCAGGAGCATTTGGAGGTGGAAAGTTTTCATGTGGATAAAAGTCTTTTTGTTGCTGTTCAGAAGAGGGAGAATTCTCACGGGTGGGAGACTGGTACGGCTTACCCAAGTTGTTGATCCCATGTGTTCTCATTGTCAGGCGGAGGCCGAGGAGGCAAAACACATCTTTTTTAGATGTGCAGGCTTTGAGGAGGTGTGGAACCTGCTTGGAAACCGGAGTGTTTGCCATGGGGGTGTTTCTGAGTTCTGGGACTCTATTTGTCTAAACTGGTGGGGCACATAAAGGGGAAGATCGGAGTGTGTCGCTATGGTTTGGGCGATTTTGTTTGCAAGAAATGCCGTGATCTTCCGTAATGAGAGATTTTATGATTTGAGTATCGTAGAACACGCTAGGACACTAGTTGAGATTTGGAACTTGTAGTTTTATTTTGATCAATTACCTATTTACATGCGTGCTATTATTTTTGTTGACCAATGGTGAAGTTTTTAGGCACACATCTATACGGAGGATGCTCCTTTTACTTTTAAAAAAACCAACTTGTTTTCCTCCTTCATTGCCTTATTACCTCCGCTTCCTCACTATCAAGCGCTCTTCCTCTACTAGCAGAGTGAGTGAAAAAGGGAGAGTAGAGTAGCTGAGAATGAGAAAAAGGAGCACAAATTTATTCAGAGAAGGTAAATTAAGTTGGTGGATAAGTGTAAGTTCTTTGATTATATACACATGTAAAACAAGAAAAGTTTAACAATCTCTACTTAATCTATAAGATACAAGGGTTATATGCGTGATATCAGAAGATTAAAATGCATGTATGCAAAATGTTCACAATAGTACATTGAGTGGCCGTAAAGTTTTATCGGACATGCACACGCACATGCTGTTGACGCATATGCTCTACTTGTCCCATTTTGTTATTTTATTTTCTTGTCATTCTCTTTATGTAATTTACCCATAGGCTACTCTCCTATATAAGAGAGCCTAGGGCTATGGAATAGACGATCTCTCATTTCACGTTTCCCAACATGGTATCAGAGCGACGGTCCTAGACCGGAGTTCTCGAAACCCTAACCCTAGACCCCACCCGCCGTCCCTCTTCTTCTCCCTCTCTCGATCGGGGCGTCTCCATCGCCATCACCCCGTGCTGTGCGCTCCTCCAACGCCATAGCACAGCGCCTCCGCGGCGATCTGTGCGCATCTGCAGTCCACGCGCCTGTGCGTGAACTGTGCCCTAGCATCCGCGCGCACACCTTGGCGCGTGTGCGCTACAACTCCAGCGCCTAGTGCCTGCGCCCCTGTGCGCTAGAACCGTGCGCATCTGTGCGCATCTGAGCGCACTGGTGCGCTAGATCTGCACACATTGGTGCGCGTTGAAGCAGCGCATCTGGGCGCAGTACAGTGACGTACTGTGCGCTCGTTTGCTCCAGTCGCACACGCGGGTAGCGGCTCTGTGTTGCCCTTGCGTGTGATCTTTGTGCTCGTGTATCCAAAACATATCCAGAGCGTAGCGCGCACATATTCATGGGGATAGTTGCTTGACGTCTACACATGCAACTAATCCCGTCTATGTCATTGTAGACAAAGATTATCTTCTCTTAGTCATTCCAGTCTTCTATCTCCAGTATGTCAGACAGCAAGGCAGATATCCCGTCTATGGGCGCATTTCGTGGTCCAGCACCCATTGTCAAGATGGATGGTACGAACTATGAACTGTGGGCAATGCAGTTCATGAGTATGATGAAGTCTACAGGTAAGAAGCACATTCTTACCGAGCCCGAGCCTGCAGAGAAGACTGGAGTCCATGCCTCATGGGAGGCTGATGATGCATATGCCAAGGTTTGGCTATCCGGCACATTGGCTATTGAAATTGCCAATGACATTCTACATCAACCCACAGCGAAAGACATGTGGGACATCCTGGCAGCGACATATTCTCAGGCGAAGAATGAGACGAAGATCCTGCAACTACAACATGATATTTTCACAATAAAGCAGAATGGCCGTCCTTTACATTCTCTCTATACATCATTGAGAGGGATGTTTGAGAAGCTTTATAGCTTCATGCCTCTTACCGCCACGCCAGAACAACAGAAGACATACAGGAATGCGACGATGGTGGGTGTCTTTCTCGCTGCACTTGATCCAGAGTATGAGGCAGCACGTTCACAGATTTTGGCAGACTCGACTATTCCTCCCATGGAGGAAGCTTTTCACAGACTGAGCAGGATCACAGTACCTTCAGCAGCTGCGAGTCAGAATCCCTCAGCTATGGCGGCCAACAGAGGCCGTGGTTTCCATCACCAGGGCCGTGGACGTACTCCTCGTGGAAGGGGTGGCCGCACTAGGCCAACATGCTCATATTGTCACCGAGTCGGACATACTGAAGACACATGCTACTCAAAGCATGGATTTCCTGCATCTGCACGAGCAGCTGAGCAGATAGAGCCCCCATCTGCCGCTGCACTGGACCAACGATTTGATGATCTTGTTGCCCGCCTCAGGGGCATTATTCCGCCATCTGGCCTAGCACCTCCGACAGAGAATCATAATGATGCCGCTGCTTCAGCTTCTGCCTCTACGAGTACTTCAGGTAGTACACTTGCTCTTCACAGTAGTAGATCAGATACATTGCCGTGGATCATGGACTCGGGCGCTACACATCACCTATGTGGCGACCAGAGTCTAATTACAGGATATACTCAGATTCCTCCAGGACGGACAGTAGTGATCGCCAATGGCACTCATTCCCCTATCACGGGTCAGGGGGAGATTACATTGACATCCTCGATGCAGCTCAAGAATGTTTTGCATGCACCACATTTTTCCATGAATCTGTTGTCGATTAGTCAGATTACGAAGGATCTTCATTGTCGAGCTATTTTTGATTCATCTTCTTTGATTTTTCAGGACATCCGTACGGGCAACGTGATTGGTCATGGCTATGAGCAAGGAGGCCTTTATCGTCTGAACCAGACTCCGTTTGCCGGAATCACAGCTCCCTCCGCAGAACAAGTATCTCCTCTCCTGTGGCATCTGCGCTTCGGTCATTTACCGCTTCAGAAGTTGCGTCTAGTCCTACCCTATAGTATGTCTCACACAACTGTTCAGTGTGAGGCGTGTCAGTTGGGAAAACATCACAGGTCTTCTTTTCCCAGTAGTCAAGGTCGGAGTACTAACTCCAAGTTTGAGTTGTTTCATGTCGACGTCTGGGGTCCGAGTCGTGTTCCCGATCATCAGGGGCACAGGTTTTATATTGTTTTTGTGGATGATTTTTCTAGAGCATCATGGGTATTTCTAATGAAAAATAAGTCTGAAGCTGGAGATATTATTATTCACTTTCTAAATGAGATTCAGAATGTTTTTTCCACAACAGTCAAAATTATGAGAACTGACAATGCCTTAGAGTTGTGCACCAACAATCTAGCCAAATACTACTCCTCGAAAGGGATTGTTCACCAAACATCCTGTGCTCATACGTCTCAACAAAATGGGGTTGCAGAAAGAAAACACCGTCATCTTCTTGACGTTACAAGGTCCCTTCTCATTCAGAGTCATGTCCCGTATACCTACTGGGGTGATGCAGTTCTTACTGCATGTTATCTTATAAATCGTATGCCCTCATCTGTCTTGAATGAACAGGTTCCTTTCTCACTTATATATCCTGACAAGGATCTGTTCACTCTTACACCTCGTGTCTTTGGGTGTGTCGCATTTGTCCATCAGTTGTCGCCCGGTTCGGACAAGCTCTCTCCTAGGGCTGTCAAGTGCATCTTTGTGGGGTACTCCAGAACTCAAAAGGGGTACAAGTGTTTTGACCCTGTGCGTCGGCGGTATATGATCAGTGCAGATGTTACATTCTTTGAATCTATCATGTATTTTTCAGAATCCGGGAACATGCAGCCACCACCATTGTCTCCTGATACCGTTTTCATGGCACCACCAACATCACAGCCGTCACCTCCAGAACTACCACCACCACCACCACCACCACAGCCACCAACAATATCCCCGTTACCATTCCATTACACCTGACGGCCGAATCAAGCTCATGGCTCTGACCAGTCAACTAGCTCGCCTATGGTATGTAATGAGAATATTAATGTTGATGAATCTGACGACACTTCTCAGCAGGATGCAGTACAGGAGCAGGGTGCAACTTCAGAGGATCTGGATGTCCCAATTGCTCTACGAAAGCAGAAGAGAAGCTGTGCCAAGTATCCAGTATCAGCTGCGGTCTCGTTTGAGAGGCTATCTGGACCATTCAGGACGTTTGCATTGGCACTCTCAGCTACAGATATTCCACGGAACCACCATGAGGCTTTGCAGGATTCTAGATGGCGGCTAGCAATGGAGGATGAGATGGCGGCTCTTCAGTCTCGAGGTACATGGAGCTTGGTTACCATACCTCCAGATGTTACCCCAGTGAGTTGCAAATGGGTGTTTACAGTGAAACACAATGCAGATGGTTCTATTGACAGGTACAAGGCACGCTTAGTTGCAAGAGGATTCACACAGACATATGGGGTAGATTACCTTGACACGTTCTCCCCTGTAGCTCGTCATTCCACTCTGCGGATACTCTTATCAGTTGCAGTTACTAGAGATTGGCCGCTCTATCAACTGGATGTGAAGAATGCTTTTCTGTATGGTGATCTGCAAGAGGAAGTATATATGCAACAGCCACCAGGGTTTGCTGTTGAGGGGGAGTGTTCCAAGGTTTGCAGATTACATAAGGCCATCTACGACCTTAAGCAGAGCCCCAGAGCATGGTTCCAGAAGCTGTCAGACCTCTTTGAGAAACAAGGATATAAACGCTCCAATGCTGATCATTCCTTGTTCGTGCAGAAGACAGCGAGAGGTATTACTGTAATCATGGTTTATGTTGATGATATCTTGATTACAGGTGATGATGACCATGGCATTAAGCAGGCAAAGGAAAAGCTGGGGACTGAGTTTGTCACCAAGGACTTGGGAGTCCTTAGATATTTTCTGGGGCTGGAATTTGCTAGAAATCCATATGGGCTAGTCATGACACAGAGGAAGTATGTCACAGATCTACTGAATGAGACAGGTATGCTAGGATGTCGGCCTGCTACGACACCAATGGATCCTAGCATGAAGTTATATGATGATGACACAGAAGAGGTCGACAAGCGAAGGTACAGAGAACTGGTAGGCAAACTGCTGTATGTCACGATCACTAGACCTGATATATCGTTTGCAGTGAGTCGTGTGAGCCAGTTCATGGAGCAACCACGCCAGGTCCATATGGATGCAATATACATGATTCTGAGATTTTTAAAATCATCTCCAGGTGCAGGCTTGCTATTTAAGAAAGGAAAGGAGATTTCTGTCACAGCATGTGCGGATGCAGACTATGCAGGATGCCCCAAGGACAGGAAGTCAACGTCAGGGTTTGCAGTCTATGTTGGAGATGCTATAGTTTCATGGAAGAGCAAGAAGCAGACAGTAGTGGCCAGATCCAGTGCTGAATCAGAATATAGGGCTATGGCCCAGGCTAGCACAGAAATGATGTGGGTGAAATCCTTACTTGCAGATCTATGCCTTGACATACCTCTTCCTATGATGTTGGAATGCGACAATCAGGCCGCCTTATTCATCGCAAATAATCCAGCGTTTCATGAAAGGACCAAGCATATTGAGGTCGATTGTCATTACATACGTGACATGATTCAGAAGGGGTTCATTGCTACATCTCACGTCACATCAGAGAATCAAACTGCTGATATCTTCACCAAGGCTCTACTTAGAGGTCCATTCCAGAAGTGCGCGTCCAAGCTGAGCATGATTGATATCTATGCTCCATCTTGAGGGGGAGTGTTGACGCATATGCTCTACTTGTCCCATTTTGTTATTTTATTTTCTTGTCATTCTCTTTATGTAATTTACCCATAGGCTACTCTCCTATATAAGAGAGCCTAGGGCTATGGAATAGACGATCTCTCATTTCACGTTTCCCAACACATGCCCCAGTGAAGTTTATGCCCCTACCAAGTTGTTACACCATCTGCACTGACCATTAACTCTTGCTGAATTCAGTCATCTTCAAACCAATATATTAAGAAATCAAAATTTTACATATCAATCCCTGAAAGCTCGCTTTCTCTTCCCTGAATTGGAATTTGGGTTGTTTAGATCGATTTTTGCAACCATTGCCTTTGTTTTGAAGGTATTTGGATTTGTTGTCGTCCTCGATTCGCAGACTTCCATATGAATCATGCTTTTTACATATCAATCCCTAAAAGTTTGATTCCTCTTCCCTGAATTGGAATTTGGGTTGTTGTTTAGATCGATTTTTGCAACCATTGCCTTTGCTTTGAAGGTATTTGGATTTGTTGTTGTCCTCGATTTGCAGACTTCCATATGAATCGTGTCCCCAGTTATAGAGAATTATTAGTTCATTGTTATGAAGTTGGCTTTACAAATGTGTCATGCCTTTGCAGTTTGCATTAATATTTGTTTGATGTTAGGGTATGGATATCTTGCTGAGAAGCATAATACCTTTTCCTTAAAGAGAGAGGTGAATGAGAAAAAAATGAAGAGGGCAGTGACTTGGGTGATCCCATTTGGCTTATCCAAGAAGTACCCTTAATCTTTCCTTGAGGGGTGGGTGGTGTTAAAATGATGAAGGGTTGAGATGAATATCTTGTAAACAAATGGTCCAGATTTTGCAGTTTGGCCAACCGTATGAAGGTGTCTCACATTCTGCACGCTCTGACCATATGGTAAATGGTAGATCATTGTGTATTTCGTGTTGACCTTGATTCTTGTCTATCATTCAAGTGATTTGTTCTGAGAGTACTTTATTCCTCATCATTTGCATCCACACTTTTAGGCTACCGACAATGGTTGGAAAAGTAATTAATGCCATCTTGTACTGTTAGGGAGTTCCCTATAAGGTATTCATGATGTTCTTAGTTGCATTACATGTGATGAGAGAGTAGTTGTCTCATAGAAGATTGGGTGCGTTGGTCGGGTAGGTTCTCAAGAGAGTGACAAGCGAGGTGAGGCATGCCTTTTGGGAATATGATAGATGGTGTCCCCCAACGTTATTGGTGATGGAGCATGCCCTCAAGTGAGGTTTGAGTGATGCCTCGAAGCTGGTTTTCACAGTAGATACTGTAGATCAATGGATGATATTATTGAGCATAGAGATTTTTGATGGTGTCCCTCAGGGATGTCATCGATTAGTGTGCCCCCGAGTCAGATCATCATACATTGTCTTGAGATGGGTGAGTAACATCAAAGTGGATTGGGAGATGATGCCTATAAGCTCGATCAATGGGCGATGTTGTTTCCAATTGATGTTAGCGTGCGTGGGACGTTTCCCACAGGTGGTTGATAGGGGATGCCTCTGAGCTGGATAAAACATGAGATACGGCGATTCCTTAAAGCAATGGTGGTTACAAATATTTAAAGCAAAAATCCCTAATTTAAAGATTGGTATAAGCAAGAGAAACGTTAAGTGCAGGTACATCTTACTCCCCTTGGGGGGGGGGGGGATGGATAAGTTTCCATGATATGCCATTGTTTGTGCAGGTGATCAATGAGCCCTGGTTGTAATTGTATTGTTTTATTGTCCTGACCAAGGTTTTAAAAATGTGAGGTGCATTGAGGCATTTCTCCATTATGGAATCGATGCACAATCCTCGAGGTGCTCGAAGTATAAGCCTAATTCAATAGAGAAAACATTAACAAAAGTAAAATTAATCATAACTATATAATATACAAGCATCTATAGAACTTTTTCTATTCCTGGTGTAAAACATCGAATTTCAAGCAATAAATGCCTTCATCCCCAATTGTAGTATTTAAGCATACATAGTGTGCATACTATAATCTTCAAAGTTTATAATGTGGTCGATCATGCATTAATTTTTACCAAATTAAACACTATAAAAAGATAATTATAATCATCTGAAAACCGAGGTGTCCTGCAATCTGCACAACCCTATTGCTATATAAAATAAGTTTCTGTAAACAATAGATGTTTTTTCCCTTCTAAAAGGGACAAACAATGGGTGTTGGACCATGAGTTCATGGCACCTTTGTTTGCACAGATAAATATGCAAGTTTGTGGCTTGAACCTCATGTAAAGAAAACACTACACATGGTTGATGTTGTACCTATTTTTTTCTTCAATTAGGCGATGGAGTGATGTTACATTTGGCACTGTTGCTTAGGAGAGCAGGTGATGAATGTGTGATCGATTAAGGGGCGATTACACGGTATTGACACTTGGTGAAGCTACTCGATGCAACTAGTGACAAGGGGAGGAATGGGCAAGCAGTGACATGCTTTATAGTCTTCAATGGCTCGAAGAGAACAATGCAAGAAAAGACCAAAATCGGTAGAAGAGAAGACCTGAATAAATGTCACATGCAAGAGACATGACTAAAAACTCGAGTTAATCGGACAGTGCCTCAAGAGCACGTCAATGCCTCGTTTTGTCTCACATCAGCAAGGTGCATTCCTCACATAGGGCTGTTCGAGGCTATAGTCTCGAGGTGCTTTCCATGGAAAAATACCTTGAGGCATACACCTCAATGCTTCGAAGCACGTTTTAGTCGATGCTTCCATGGAGAAATACCTCGAGCCATACACCTCGATGTTTCGAAGCATGTTTTTATAGTCGATGAAGGGATGTTGACATTTGGAAATGTTGTTTAGGAGAGCAGGTGATGAATGCGTGATCGATGAAGGGGTGATTAAGGGGTATTGACACTTGGTGAGGCTACTCGATGTAACTAGTGACGAGGGGAGGAAGGGGCAAGCAGTGACATGCTTTATAGTCTTCGATGGCTCGAAGAGAACAATGCAAGAAAAGATCAAAATCGGTAGAAGAGAAGACCTAAATAAATGTCACATGCAAGAGACATGACTAAAAACTCAAGTTAATCGGGCGGTGCCTCGAGAGCACGTCAATTCCTCGATGCCTCGTATTGTCTCACATCAGTGGCGTGCATTTTAAAACACATGGGTTTGTTCGAGGCTATAGTCTTGAGGTGCTTTCCATGGAAAAATACCTCGAGGCATACACCTTGATGCTTCGAAGCACGTTTTAGAAACCATGGTCCAGACTCATGGATGGATTTCTTGTAAGCTAATGGTCAGACTGATTATTAGTTGTATTTCTAAACATGTGGAAAAGGTGTTATAATTTCCTACTTTTCTCATTCTTCCCTGGGAAGGAGACTTTTATTTCCACTGATATTATGGCTTTCTGTTGCCAATAAGATAACACAAAAGTTTTCTTGTTCTTTTTGTTTAAATGGAGAAAATTAGTATTATTGTTGTCTACTTAACAGGATGGCTTATTGGTGCCCCTTCGATTAACTATGGTTTTTGTTAATCAAGATTTTAAATTTCGATATCGTATCGATACCATGTCGAAACGAAATTTCTCTGAAATGTTGTCGAAATCTCGGTAATTTCGATGACATTTCGTTCAAATCGAGCAACTTTTGTGAAGAAAGACTTATATTGGCATTTCGCTCGAAAGTTCGGTCCCATAACGAAATCGAAATTTCGGTGAAATTTCGCCGATATTTCGCGAAATCTGAAACCATGCTGTTAATTAGTATTGCAGTTTGCATTTGTTTTGCTGTGTTCTTTTAGTAATGCTAAAGGCGACTGCTGTGTGGTTATAATGACTCTAGATCTTAGATTTCAGAAGCATCTGCAAGCAGAACTAGGAGTACGATTATTGTTCCAGCTGGAGGTGCTGATGCTGATGGCTGGGCTCAATTCAGGGACATACTAGTCCAGATAAATGAGGATGCACCACAGACTTATCCCCGACAGAATCTGGTATCATACAAGTTTCAAAGTAGTAGTGCATGTTAATTTTTCTCGTCTCTTTGGTTTGAGCTTGTCATATATCTTACTTTTATTTATTTTTTTCACATTTTGTTATGCAGCAAAACTCTGAGCCATCTACACACCTGCCTCGTCTTTCAGATGATGTAGGCGCTGGGTTCATTTCAGGCAGCAGTGCTCAATCTGTCCCTGAGCGGCCTGCCGCTCACCCTCAGGATATGATGGGTCTCGAGTCTTCCAAAGTGCTTCATGCTGATCAGAAGAGGTTTTTCTTTGATTTAGGAAGCAATAGCAGGGGCCATTTTCTAAAAATATCCGAGGTGATTTTTCCTGGAGTTCTCCTTTAGATTGCATGTGCTTGCTAACTTTCCCCTTAAGCTATTATGCATGATTTTTCCTGGAGTTCTCCTTTAGATTTTTCCTGGAGTTCTCCTTTAGATTGCATGATTTTTAAATATTATGCTTATTGAGTTGCTGCTATAGAAATAAAGAATTAGTAATTATGTGTTGTGGGTGAAATTAGTATTATTAATTATGTGTTGTGGGTGAAATTAATATGGATCGCACAAGCTCGTCATGTCAAATCCGAAACTGTATCTCCATTATGCATGCAGAGTGGATGTGGGTGGGCATGATGTCTACTGTAGTCACACAGTGCCTATTTTTCTTAAGAAGGAGTTTGTCAAAGCGGAAAACCCATCCAAATGCTCATCAACTGTTCAAATTGATAGAAGACAAAATAGCTATCAACCACCTTAGGCCACCCTAAAGATCCTTGAAATCTTTGGTCCTCTTGCCTGTATTCGAGTAACATCTAAATCCTCATAGCCTCACAACACTGCCATAGGTTAGTTCAATTCCTATTTTCAAGAGAAACATAGTGTGCATGATATCGCCCTTTATGAAGAAATGCAAAAAATGTCCCAATTCGTGCAGGCAATTATATCCACAGATTTTTCAGTTGCTTTTTTGAGGCTAATTTCTGAGGGTTTAGTTGGTTTACCCCCACAAATTGGGGGATACACCCTTTTCTTGGAGGTGTAGCGTACCCTAACGGATGGGGCTCACATCCCAAAATCGCCATTTAGCTCATGCAACACTTCACGTCATTCTCCATTTTGCCTCTCCCCTTCCTCAAAACCTAACAAAATCCGAGTTCGGGTGTGGTTCTACAGCCCAAGCTTCACCCTGTTTCTCCTTTTTCCCCTCCCCTTCATCGAAATATAACAAATATTGACATCACTTTTTACTACTACCAGTAAGGAAACTTTTTACTACTACCAGTAAGGACAGACTGTTCATTTCATATATTATTCATTACTACCTAAATAGAAAAGGCAGCCTAAACAATCTAAATTTAAAATTATAATCAAACGTGAGAGCAACTTACCACCCAGTGCGCTCACTGCCCCTTAAAACACCACCTCCAGTCAAACGAACTCTTGAAGTTCCACTGGCATAATCTATCAAATAGATGCTGTCTCTTTTCTTATGTTACCAAATACATTTCATTCAGATCTTCGATAAATTAGCAAGTACAATTCGAATCCCTTATCGTGATACACTTTGAATAGATGCTTTCTCTTCTATTATACTACCAAATATATTTTGTTTCATATCCTTAATAATGGAGCAAGTACAGTTTAAAGCCTTTGTTGTGGCCGCCCTTATTGCACAATTGGTCTAAGAATGATGATTGCAGACTTTTATGTTGGCCTGATAAATAATTGGATCTTATACTTATGTCCAACTGACCAATTGGTAATGGTCTTATGTTTAGTGCTATACTATTTAGGAGAGTTTATTCTCGAATTTCTTTGATTTTAGAAAATGCTCATTCAAACACAAAAAAAACTAATTCCATTATATATTGGGATAGATAATGGGTTGCAAATTGGGTCTATGCTCATCCTAGGCAAAAGAGATAAAGTCAAATTGAGATAATATTATTCAGTCTAATGGAACCTTGAAACGCCCATCCACCTATAAAAATGGGACCTTAAAGAAAAACACTAAAAGCCGTATATTTCTAGTTGCTTGGATGTTCTTCAGTTTTCTGTTTGACTGATTAGAGAGACTTCCTTGTTATTATTTTTTTTTGAGAAGAAAAAAGGGTCTCGACCATATAGATGCGTGTCCAAATGTATTATTCTTCCTAGGTAGACTAGTTTCTTTCATATTGTTTTTAGCAAAAGATAGTTGCTACTTAAAGAGTTTCAGATGCGCATTGCCAAATATACCTGCATTTTATTCATTAGCAACATCTATAACCCGACAAAAATTATGGGCCATAGTTTATGGAAGCCTGAGAGGTGCTCCCCGAAAAGCCAATCCATGATCCGCTTCCTGCTGCCATATCTACCTGTGGCCCTGCTTAGTCTGCCATTTTTGCTTTTTCGGTGCTAGTTACAAGCTCTTCTTACAAGTCCTGACCAAGAGGGAGCATGGAGATTACCAGGGTAAGGGAGACTGTTATTGCTTTCCTCCCTATTTTTAGTAGCATGTAACCCACACCTATGTACTGCCAATGGCATTTTTTCCCCATAAAACCTTCTTGTCAGAGGATTTAAAATGTTTGGAACTCGACCGTTGATTGTGTTAGTTCTGTTTTATGTAGGTATGCCCATATTATTGGGTGATACATCTTATATAGCTAGCTATATGAAAATGGCCAAAATGGTACCTTTAAGTTGTAAAAAAATACAGAACAGAGATTGTCGGAGTTGAGAACTCATTCAGTCAGAGTATTGGTGAGTAGGTTGGTGAGGGGGCAAGGAAGAGTATATGGAAGATTTGAGATGGGAACATTGAAAGTGTGGGATCACCTGTTTTACATGCTGCCCTAAAATCTTCTCCCTCTAAAATTGTACAAGGGTTGTTCCTTATCCGCATGCTAGTCTGGTTAACCAAAAGGTACGCATTAAGGGTTATCAACAGCATGTTTGTTACAAAATAGATCCGAACAGAGGCAAATAAATCCACTTTGAGTTGTGATTTTTTTTGTTAAACTTGGTTTGAGTAACAGCAACATGCTCAGCGACCTCATTGAATTTGCGTTGGTGAACACGTACATGTCACGAGTTGGCATGGAGCGATGATTCGTCCGTACACATTCAATATGCTCTATCTCACAAGTAAATTATCTTCTTTTGGTAGAATTCAGAAAAAAAGGTGGTAATTGGTGCTTTATTGTCGAGCTTCACCACTTTCCTTCATTGTGAGCTTCCACATTTTATCAGTCTTTTTAATGCAACCCCTGAAAAACTTATATCCTCTAGCATAGTCTTCCTTGTTTCTCTTTCAAAAAAGATCTCCTTAATTGCTTCTGCTTGGTGCATGTGGCATTTAGCTCAACCTCTACTCCGATGCAAGTGCAGGTTGCAGGGGGCGATAGGTCTTCAATCATCTTACCCTTGTCTGGGCTGAGGCAATTTCACGAAGCTGTCGGTCACTTCCTTGATATCACTCGGAACGCTCTTGAAGAGGAACCACAGTTTCATCAATGAACCTTTTGCATAGTGTGACTCAGGATAATGGTATGCACAGGTTTGTAGATGCTTCCTACATGTATTGACATGCCAGTACATGTGCCGTGTCTACGCAGATATCGCTGAAAATGCTTTTTTCCACGGGTTTTCTTCTCTGTAGACTTTACAGTTGATCAATGTTGTTTTTGGCATTTTTCTTGTTGGGATTGAGGTGGTTGCAAGTAATAAACTCTTTTTTTTCTAATTTGTGTAACTTTAATCTGTGGATAATGTGGCCTTTACTAAGAGGAAATTACGCATTTATTGGATAAATATTAATCAATGGACAAAAGTGAATATCACATTCACATCCACGGCTACGATTTCTACTTGCTGACAATTGGAACCAACAACTATGATTCGACAGTGGATGTAGGCAAGTTCAACCCGGTGGATCCTCCAAGGAGGAACACAGGCGGTGTCGGGGGGAGGGGGGTTGTTGGGCGGCCATCAAATTTGTAGAGAACAACCTGGGGACTTGTGTGATGCAATGCCACCTTGACATGCACCTGGCATGGGGGCCGACCATGGTGTTCCTCGAAGAGAACATGGAGGGGAGCTGCAGAGCTTGGAGCAACCGCTTGCAGATCTGCCCAAGTACTCGTGATTTCAAGATAATAATACTCCCATCGCTTATTTTTGACTTGTATACCATTCCATATATGATGCCATTTCAATACATACCTTGGTTATATATGCTGGGTATGCAACATATCCATAAATGAAATATCACCAACATTTTGCCGAATCTGGCGCTAAATTAACAGTGAGCACTGAAAAAGATATAGGGAAAAATTTGCCATTTCAGTATCATATTGGTATCATATTGCTACATCGACGAAATGATATTTTGGCGATACCGAAATTTGACAAAAAAATGAGTTATGATTTTGTCTGGCTCACTGATTTACGTCATTCAAAATGGATACATATATGGATTTGTAGTATGCAAACCATCAAATGCATGTAAATTCAATCAATCTATACCTTATTAATTTCTATTATTTTTCTTATTGTGATTTGTATGCATTTTATATCCGTACCCTTTTTAACGATTCAGTATTACATTTTCCATATTTACCAACATTTGTATCTGCATCCATGTTTATATCTTAAAAGAGATAAGAACAATGTTTATATATATCGGTATTTGTACCTAATCATTTACGTTGTTTGAAATAAATTGGATAGTAAAAGCTTCTAACTGGGATCCCACCGGTACCTGTTAGTTCAAACAAATTTTTTGGATGGGACACGGGTCATGGTATAGCGGATACCCAACCCATCATTTTCAAACGGATAGCGTAAGTTTAGAGTAAAAAATGAACGGATCACGTTGGGTAACCGTTGTCCTAGAAATATTTGAACACCCCCTAACAAGCGAGGTGTATCTGAATTGAAGGTGGCAGATAAAGGATTAAAGACATGGATTTGGGATTTGCTAAATCTCGGCAAAATCGAATGAATATGAACATGAGAAACGATATTATAGCTAACCAGAGATAGGAGGAGATGAATCTAGAAGGGAATGTGAGGAGGATGGCATAGATCTCGAGAGGCGGCAGAGGACATCGATCTTTTCTTTAACCAATCAATCTATGTCATGTAAGTTTTTGAAATGCTGCCATGGTATCAAGTAGGAAATTGTGTCAAATTGATTGTATCACCTGAAATAGCATGTAAAATAGTCGTCACATATTGTGTCAATACTAGAGAAGCTAGGCATACATAAATTTCATGAAAGTTACCAATCACTGGAGTAACTCAACTCGGCCTGCTTAATCTGCTTGAATTTTTTTCAGATAGATTAAAATGTTAGGACGTTACAAGAAACCGTCGACGACAAATACGTCCCACAGCGATTTCGACAAACCGCCAACAATTGCTTTCTACCGACGGTCCGCTAAGCGTCGCGGTATACAATATTTGATGGAGGATACGCCGACGACTGTCGATGTAGGACACTCAACGACAAATACTACTGGCGATTCTCACGGATCAACCTGCAACATTTTTTTACTGGTAGTTTGCAGAGCGTGGATCTCCGCTGAAAGGTGCAGTAACACAGAGGGTCATCAGATGAGGATCGAACGGTTCTTATAAGGGGCCGACTATCCCGGGCCACTATGAGGACCGCTCGATCCCCATCGGACGACCCTCTGGGCCCGTTTGGTAGGAGAATAAGCCAGGTAATAAGGGGTCAATTCTACTTCCGACACAGTTTCCAGTTGTACGACTATTCCCCATTATTCCATCTTATTTCACTCTTATTCCTATCTTTATCCCACCTTACCTACCTTTATTTCACCTTATTCTCCTTATTCCTATCCTCCAGCCGAACAAATAATTGACCCTTATTCTCCTTATTCCCCATCCTTATTCTTGCTTATTCCCGAACCGAACGAGCCCTATGGGTTACTATACCTGCCTGCTACGACATAGAACATGTTCCCTAGTTTGCAAGCCGTTGTTGCCAGGCTTGCAAAAAACAACGAACTAATCTATTTAGTCGGTCCGTTTAGTCTATAAGATGGGGTGGACTCTCTGACTAAGTCTAACCGGTCCTTTGAAAAGGCTCATTTAATTGGTCGACTAGGCCGATTAGTCGGACGTTTTTTCAAGGACTACTTCTTTCTGTTTTTTTGAAAGAGAACTTAATTTAAGATATTTAATGTGTTTAAGATTCGATTAGAATTTAGATGTTTCTTTTATTTTATTATGGTGGTCGTATGGAAAATGTACTAATTTAAGTAAATATATAAAATATATATGTATAAAATGATTCATATATTTCAAATAATTAAAAAATAAAATCAACTAAATTTTGAGAAAATCTAATTAGTCGTCCGATCGCCGATTAATCCTTAATCAATTGACTCGACCGAACTAGTACCAACTACCAACTTTTTAAACTTTGATTGTTGGATCGTGCGTGCCAGCGATTGTTACTGCCACCATCGGTATGTACCGACCACCGATGTTTTTATAACGATGGTTTGCTATTCGTCGTCGATATACAAAATAATCAACGGTGGCAATGATAACGATGGTGTACCATTGATTGTGCAACTATCAACAAATATGTGACGTGGGTAGGGAACTGTTGCAGTATGACAATAACCTTGCTCCATCTTGAGAATTGCGCAGTGGTTTTTTAACCATCGCCAATGGTAAAGACTGTCGAGGGTGCGTTGCGTCGGGTTGGTGTGCTTCTTCATGAACGAACCACCTAGGGAAAACCTTTTATAAATTTGCTCTCGCAGAGGTAAGTCTCACTTTTGTCACTCTTATTCCCTTTGGGTTGGGTTGGGTAAGAGTATCCCATGTGAATAGTAGCTGTTGGGAGAGTTGGAATGATAATTGTGATGTGACGCGGCATTGACTATGTGTTATATTAACTTTTTTAATGATTATAATATGTTTTTTTATGTTAATAATTTTATTTGAACATAGTTAAAAAATATTATAACAAAGAAATTGTAGGATCAATACAAGTAATCTCAACCCAGGTTGGAATGGTTGGAGCCAGAGGTATGCCGGTGTACGTACCCCGGTGTACACCAACAGCCAAACATACCCTTAGTTTCCTCGGCAGATCCTCGTAGGGTTGCTGATAGGTTACAAAAGTTTATTTTGAGCCTCTAAAACCCTCAGCCCTTGTCCCCATCCACAATCCCATACCAACAAACAACCTAGTCCTCGCACTTGGACGAGAGGCAATGATGGCCATCTACCAAATTTATTGAAATGGTGTGGTAATTAAGGATGTCTCTTAGGTAACCATCTCGCAACCTTTGTATAAGGAAAGTTATGAGATTCTGACCATCAATGACATCTATTTTTTTTTCATTTTACATAAAATGATAATTAAATATCGATACTTGTGGTATTCTTTCACAATAAAATTTAACTAATGTAATTTTATGTTACGTTAACTTATAATTAGGTTTATTGGTCCTACTTTATGTATGATAATTAAAAAAACAAACACAATAACTCTTGATAAGTGTCATTTTTTCACTCTTCAAATAGGAATCCATTTTCTGAAATATCATGGCTTCCTTGCCTTGGTGAGTCATCCGAGATCCTTTTGATGACCTATATCATGTTGAAGAAGGGATATCTAATATATCCAGGATTAAAATTTTATATTTTAGAGGAAGAATCCATTAAACTTGATCAACCATTAACAAGTAATCCAAGGGGATGCTGAAATAATTCTTCAAGATCCATTACGTGTTCAAGATCTTTTATTCTTCTTCGCATATGTTATTTTGGCACAAATCTTTTTGGTTCTTAAAAGGAAACAATTTAAAAAGATTCAATTGTACGAAATGAAGTTCTAGATCTGAGAATGCCATCAAGTTGGACATATCCTAAAGGACACAAATTCCCTATCCATTGTTCTCATATTATTTTAATTATTTCAAAAAAAAAATTAAGTAATTTTGTTATAATTTATTTTTTTACATTGTACTTCACATGATAAGCACATAATGAAATTATTTTCTTATCATCCAATCAATAAAATTTTGCAAATGCCCAATTAATATGTATTATCATTATATACTTGAATCTTATTA